>OX424565.1:2400000-3000000 GCA_949152475.1 Terebella lapidaria | reverse complement strand
CTCATCACGGCCGTTTCTGTCGAGTGAGCAGACGTGTAGGCACTTTGGAAGCCTTCCCTCAGTGAGTTTGAATCAATGTGTTTATCCAATCTGTTGGCAACGACCTTTTCAAGGATTTTCACCAAGAGACTGAGGTTGGACACTGGTCGATAATTTTTAGTGTGTTGGCATCCAGTCCAGCCTTCTTAAGGAGAGGCCGTACATGTGCCAGTTTCATGCTCTTGGGAACGCTTGCTTCCTGAAATGACTTGTTGATGATAGCAGTGAACAATGGTAGAAGTTGGTCCAGGCACTTTTGCAACAGCCACGTAGGAAGAGGATCAAGTTCACATGACTTGTTCCCACTGGATGTAATGATCTTTCGTATCTCATCCTCTGATGCTGGTTCGAATGAAGCAAGTAGAGGGACGTCGGTCACTGTCCCATCTACGTCGGACAGGGGTATAGTTTCAGAGGTACTCAGTTCAGTGTCGAAACTCCCCCGGATCTTCGATATTTTCTCAGTGAAGAAGGCACTGAACCGTTCGGCGAGTTCCTTTGGTTCTTCGTGTTCTGGCAATGCCATGGATGTGGGGAGACCAAGGATGCTCGACACTGTTCACATGAGGCACCATGGAGAGACATCGATCCATGACAACACCCAAGTTGCGTACAGAAGTAGAGGATGCTATCTCTGTGCCACATACATTAACAGACAGCGCTGTAGGGTTTTTGTAGCTTCGCGGTGCAAAGAAGATTACCTCTGTCTTTTCAGCATTGAGTTTTAGTAGGTTCGTCTTCATCCAAACGGCAATGTCTTCCAAGCATGCTTCCAACTTCTTGATTGGTTCTTCTCTAACATAGACTCTAACATAAACTCTAACATAGACTCATGTTTCTTGCAAACTTTTTATCCAGATGATGTACATATTTTTAATCGCTTTGCTGCATTATACTGTGAGGAAAGTGATAATATGAGTAATAGTGATTATAACAATGTTGCAGTCGAAATGGTTGATGTCAATTTGAGTAATGAGGAAAATATCAATTCTTGTCCTGAAGAGAATAGTTTTAACATTACATTTACATCTAACAATCATAGTATGCATGATATTGATAAGTCTGGTAATATTGAAGTCAATGTATCTGATAATGAACACGATGCATGCCATTTGAGTAGTGTAGATGAGGATGTTCAAGAAATGAATGAACTTGTTTCATTTTATAAGCAATTTCAAAAATGTTTAAAAATTGCTCACATCAATATAAATAGTGTTAGGCACAAGTTTGATCCGCTTAGAAATATTTTGCTTAATGGTCTGATTGACATACTATTCATCCAAGAAACCAAGTTAGATGATACTTTTCCTAGTGGACAATTTAATATTGATGGTTTCAAAGTTTATCGATGTGATGTCAAATCCAATATGGGTGGAATAATGGCCTGTATCAGAAATGATATTGTACACAAGAGAAGATCCGACCTTGAATATAATGAATGTGCTCATGGGAGAATAGAGATGATGTGTTTTGAAGTTATTATCAATCAGGAAAAATGGTTATTCTCAAGTGTTTATAGGCAACCGAAGGCACAACTGGAACATTTTATAAATATTGTTGAAAAACATTTTGCGACTGCAAGCAATGATTTCAAAAATATTGTTCTTGTAGGTGATTTAAATATAAATTTTTCTACGAAAGAGCATAGTTTAACAAATTTTTGTGATGTTTTTGGTGTCAAAAATATTGTAAAAGTTCCCACATGCTTTAAAAGTGCTAATCCTTCCACGATTGATGTTGTTTTGAGCAATAGTTATAAGCGTTTACAGGGTGTTACTGTTTTAGACTCAGGCTTGAGTGATTTCCATCACCTGGTGGCTTTTGCCACTAAACTGCATGTTCCCAACCGAAAACCCAAAGTGATCACATATCGTAGTTACAAAAAAATTGATGAGCACCAATATTGTAATGATTTGGATGCAGCACCTTATCATGTTGCTGAAATATTTGATGATGTTGACGATGCTTACTGGTTTTGTAATTCTTTAGTGAGGACTATTATCGATGAACATGCCCCACTGAAGAAAAAGACTGTGCGAAATGCACAGGTTCCATATATGAATGACAAATTACGAAAAGCTATCAATTACAAGAATATGCTGAAACGGAAATTTGATAAATATAGAAGTACTCAGTATTGGGATTTGTATAGAAAGCAGAGGAATTTTGTTGTAAGGCTTCGCAAGAAAAGTATGTCCAACTATTTACTGAAAAATTGCAAAATTGAACAGGATGGGAAAACCTTTTGGAAAACAATCAAACCTTTGATTTCAGACAAATACAAAGGTGATCAAACCTCCATAATTTTATCTGAAAATGGAACGATACAAAATGATGGTGCTTCTGTTTGTGAACTCCTAAACAATTATTATAACACGGTCGCAAGTGATGACACAATGTCGGACAGAAGCGATAATTATATTGATGATGACCCATTTGTCATACAAAATATTGTGAAACAATATGAGTCTCATGATAGTATCAAGCATATTTTGTCGTATAAAAATGACAATGAACAGTTCGGTTTTAAGAGGATTTCGGTTGAGAGCATGCGTAAACAATTGCACAAATTGAACCCGGCAAAAGCTACCGGGTATGATATGATACCTCCAAAACTTTTGAAGATAGGTGCTGATGTTCTTTGTTACCCATACATGTTTTTGTTAAATAAGTGTATTGATACTTGTACATTTCCCTCTTATCTGAAGAATGCAGAAATTATGCCAGTTTTTAAAAAAGGCGATGCATTGTTAAAAGAAAATTATAGGCCAGTCAGCATTCTCAGTAGCATTTCAAAGCTCTTCGAAAAAATTATGTTTGATCAAATTTCTGAATATTTTGATAATTATTTCTCTGAACATTTATCTGGATTCCGTAAAGGCTACAGTTGTCAGAGCGTTTTGTTGAGATTTATAGAAGCAGTAAAATGTCAGTTGGACAAAAATCAATATGCTGGTGCTATACTTACTGATCTGTCCAAAGCATTCGATCGATTGCCCCATGAATTACTTATTGCTAAGATGCATGCATATGGTGTTGATAACAACTCTTGTAAACTAATGTTAAGCTATTTCCGTAACAGGTTACATAGAGTCAAACTGTATCCTTTCCATAGTACATGGTTACCACTTAATATTGGTGCTCCACAGGGTTCTATTTTAGGTCCTTTTTGCTATAATGTTCATTCAAATGTTTGGTGTTGTATATTAGCAATCTATGTGATATTTTCAATTATGCTGATGATAGTACAGTCTGTTGTTATGGAGAAAATGTTGACATGGTGAAAACAAATCTCATGAGTGTACTTGAAAGAATGATGGCATGGTTTTCTCATAACAATATGAAGGTAAATACCTCAAAATTTCAATATATTATATTTGGTAAAGGATTTGTAAATCCACAGGATCATATAGTTATTGACAATACTATTATTGAAATTGTAACAAAAGTGAAACTATTGGGTGTTGTACTTGATGAAAAGTTAACTTTTGAATATCATTTGCATGAAATCTGTCAGAAAGCTGGAAGAAAACTTAATGTTCTCAGGCGATTATCATGGAGCTTGTGTGAAAAAAGCAAACTTATTCTGTTTCACTCTTTTATAGTCTCGCATTTTCAATATTGTGCAATTGTATGGCATTGATGTGGGAAGGGAAATACATTGAAGGTAGAAAGGATCCAAAAACAAGCACTAAGATATGTTTTAATGACCATTTTTCTACGTATGAATGTTTGAGGGTAAAGGCTCACCAACCATTACTTTATGTCAATCGACTTCGATGTATTTTACTTGAAATATACAAAGCAATCAATAAGTTCTCACCTATGTATATCCAGGAACTCTTTACTTTGTATAATAGTAATCATAAAACACGCAATGCTTTGCAACTTAATCTCAGGAAATTCAATAGTGTGAAATATGGGTATAACAGTATTGTCTATCAGGGGAGTAAACTTTGGAACTCATTAAGTAATGAATTAAAGCTATCAGGGTCAATCCAGATATTTAAAAGTAAACTCAATGCCTGGCAGCCCATAAAATGTACCTGTTCTTATTGCATATTATGTAAATTGAATGATTTGTAAGCATACATTTGATAATATTGATGGCATGTCCTCATCTCATTTGTATATTTTCTCATATCATTGTATATAACCATTCTTGTTATCCCATTGTCGGTGAATAGCCATATGGCTAATGTTACTGTTGAACTTTTTATATCGACGTTAAATAAAATTTTATCTTATCTTATCTTAAGGAGATGCCGTGCAATCTTATGGATGGCTTTCAGGTCAGTTCCACTCTCAACTATCTTGTCGTGATAGTACTTCTGCCTGGTTTCAATCAGCAGTTTAGTAAAAGTCTTGCATTGTTCTCTGTAGATCTGGTGGTTTATTTCGAGTCGGTCCTTCCTCCATTTACGTTCCAGGCGCCGTCGTTCTCTCTTGGCATTCCGGAGATCATCATTGAACCATGGAGCGTTTGGTCTCAGTGTAATGGTCTTGTGGCAGACAGGAGCATGCTGATTGATTAGTTCGTTGATGCCGTTATTATATGCCTCAACGAGCTGCTCGACTGTGCCTTCAGTGGAATTGAGCCTCGGTGACAGTTCAATGTCAGACTTGAAGGATTCAACATCTATTGCACGCCGCTTCCTGTAAGACACAGATCGTCGTACAGGTGCCGGCTTAGTCAGAGTTGTGCAAAAGTTGATAGCCATGTGGTCGCTATTACCGTCTGAGTCACAAAGAGCTGGGTCTGCGATAGAGAGGTCTGATGTCAGAGTGCTTGTGTCTTTCGTGATCAAGACGTCAAGCGTATGTCCCTTCTTATGAGTCGGGCCTCGGAAGTTGGTGTTATGACAGTGGTGTTATGATGTGTTGTTATGACGGTGGCGATATGACGGTGGCGGTATGACGGTGGTGTTATGACGGTGGTGTTAGGGTTGTGGCGGTCAACATTTGGTAATGTCATCAACATTATTGTTACCCGGAGTCAAAAAATTAATTTGCTTTACGACCAATATTGAACTGGATACATTTCTCATTATCAGCCCGGTCGGGCCACAAAAGAATTGTCCAATTTCAGATTTTTTTACGAATTCCATGTCTCAAGGTCTATTCTTTTTTAAGAAGTGGATCAAAGTTAAAGCTTTTTACCTCAAACTAGGTCATATACCTTTCTTGACATAATTAGTCATTTCATCACGTCGTCATCTTCGTCATACCGAAAACGAGCTTCCCTTCGCTATACAAACTTTACTTTCTGCATAGTACACAAGCAATACTGTTGTTTGATTGTTAAGCAGAATGTGCGCAAAAAATGAAAAACTCACAATAGACAACAGTTATTGGATGACAGATAACAATTTACGATGAAGAGCGTTTATTATGAATATTAATGAGACTTGAATTTTGTCTCAGGCGCTCCATAGGTTTTACCAAGTTGACACGAATTAGCGCCATATGAACACTGAACCGAATGGTTCTCGAAAATGTAAAATACTAGTTACTTTCCACACACATGAACACTTTTATGATATAGTATACTGAAAGTACATATAATGGATATTTTATATTCGTACTTCAAATCATCACACGCTTGTTAATTTTCCTCGCACGTGGGACTACGATCACGTGGGACGACGTAAAATGGTGTGCATTCCGATTGCATTCCGGGCAACCACTGCCCGGAAGTCTAAATTAACTGCGGGACAGCGGAACTATTATTTCGTTCTGTGATACAATAGTACGGCCGACGGCCGCACAATGAAGTTAAAGAGAAGAGTATAATTAGTTCGTTGATTATATACATAAAGTAAAGAAAGTAGGATGAGACTAACCAAAGCGTGTACAATAACGACACTTTGACCTTAAACCTTTTGAAATTTGCTTTACGACCAATATTGAACTGGATACATTTCTCATTAACAGCCCGGTCGGGCCACAAAAAAATTGTCCGTTATCATTTTGATCACAATGACGTTCTTGAATTTCGTGAATATCGATATTTTTGGTTGGCTTTTTTCACATTTTTGGGGGTGATTGACAACCTTTGCTTTACCATTTTTGGGTGTTCACACCTGTGGGTTCCGTGATCGCAGTGTGATGAGGAGTCGCACTGCGGGGCGTCATCCTAAGTTCGTGACATGATGGTGTTATGATGACAATTATTCCAAGGATTTTTGGCTTTGGGGACAAATTATCTTAAAAAAAAAAAAAAAATAGGCCAAGGGCCGAAGATAGATTACCGAATGTTTAATATTTTTTAGATGTTAGCCAGGTGACTGGTTAAATTCAAGGTCAAGAAAATATTAAACATATTCATATCCACAGTTGATTGCTAAGCTGTAAATTCTCTATATCAAAGAGATATTAAAATTTTGTCCTGTGGCCTTGAAAATGATTCCTAAGCTCTAAAGTTCATAATAAGTGAGATATTAGCCATTTTGTGCTCTGACCTTGAAAATAAGGTCAAGGTCGAATTCAAGGTCATCAAAATATTTAGTGCATATCATTTTCTATATGTCCACAATTGGTTTTTAAGTTATTAAGTCAATAGAGAAGCAAGATATTAGCCATTTTTTCATTTGACCTTGAAAATGAGGTGAAATAGACGTGGAATCAATACCCAGTATTAAGTATTTCGAGCAAACAAAACTGGGTCCGTTATCCAATCTCATAGTCCGGGGACAGAAAGTCATATCAGGCATACGAAGTGAGAGAAAGCAAAAATGACAGGAAAACTCATGAACCCCCAAAAATGGCCATTAGGAGGTGAAATCAGGTGTTCCGGAAAGAGTGAGCATTTCCTGCCCCACTAGTGGCACCCGTCATGAATTCCCCAAAATTAACATGAAAATAGATCTAGTTGCATGGCAGACATGGATTTGCTGTATTTCTCCACCAGATCACGATGACGTCCATAGAATTTCTTAAACGCAGCTATAAGTCTTGGAAAAACATATCCTTGTCGCAGCAGTTTAGAGACTAGCTGGGCACTTCGATAGACAAAGTCCTCATATTTGCAACTAGCTATGAAATAGCGTATAAGTTGAGAAACAAACACACCATATGCCGGTGACATAGGAATGTTGCTGCTTAGGAAAGGGAAATTGGAAATTGGAAAGGGAATTTCATTATATCTGAAAGTTTGATTTTGCAATCTCTAATATTAATAAAATTACCCGAGTTGTTGTACCCTAGGGTACATAACGATCAGAAGAGACTACGTATGATGTTTTCATAATATCTGATATGATGAGTCTAGGGGCACCTTCTGAAGAAGCTGTGACCGTGCCCTTGGACACCTTTTGGCACCTTTTTGAAAGGTCGAATTCAAGGTCATGGCAATATTCAGTATATACATTTTCTATATGTTCACATTGATTCCTAAGCTGTTAAATCGATAATAAATGAGATTTTAGTCATTTTGTCCTGTGACCTTGAAATTTAGGTCAAAGGTCAAGTTCAAGGTCATGAGAATAATCTATATATATAATTTCCTTTAAGTTTATAATTGATCCCTAAGCTGTAAAGTCGATATTAAGCGAGATATTAGCAATTTTGTCCCGTGACCTTGAAAATTAGGTCAAAGGTAACATTCAAGGTCATGACAATATCCAGAATATATCATTTTTTATATGTTCACAATTGATTCCTAAGCTGTGAAGTCGATAATAAACGAGATATTAGCCATTTTGTGCTCTGACCTTGAAAATGAGGTCAGAGGTCAAATTCAAGGTCACGAGAATATTCAGCATATACCATTTCCTATATGTCCACAATTGATTCCTAAGCTATAAAATCGATCATAAGTGAGATATTAGCCATTTAGTCATATGACCTTGAAAATGAGGTAAAACGTCAAATTCAAAGTCATGACAATAATCTGCATATGTCATTTCCTACATGTTCATAATTGATTCCTAAGCTGTACGTGTAAAGTCGATAAGAAGCGAGATATTAGCCATTTTGTCCTGTAACATGGAAATTTAGGTCAAAGGTAAAATTCAAGATCATCAGAATATTCGGCATATATCATTTCCTATATGCCCACAATTGACTCCTTAAGGAAAAATGTAAAGATTTGGAGTAATTGTCGCGAAATAAACTTCGAGGGCAAGGTGATATGGTCCCGAGACACCGAAGGCGTCGAGGGCTTTATCACACACTATAAACTACAATGCTATAGGGCTCCAAAAGGTGTGATAACCTTTTCTGTATCACCCTACTTCAAATATAATCTGTATCACTTGCTGAGCCACATCGGGCCGAAACTACTTTTTTACTGTAGATTACGTAAAGACCATTTTTACGTAAAATAACAATATCATGTACGTAAAGTAACCTAGCAACCGATAGTTACTTTCCTAGCTCAGACAGAGAGTGTAGAACACTCTGCTTGAGGTTTTTCGGACATCACGGGCATATTCATGAATATTATTAAATTAATATTATTATATCAATGATCGATATAAATTTTCGTATGATAACGACAGTATCTAAAATTATGTCTGAACAGTTGTGTGTGATAAAATAAAAACCATGCTCGTGTGTTTTCCGCAAAAAGATATCGGTCTCGTTTGGTCTGGCGGATGAACACAGAATACACTCGTCGGACGAGTGTATTCTGTGTTCATCCGCCAGACCAAACGAGACCGATATCTTTTTGCGGAAAACACACTCGCATGGTTTTATATATTTATCATATGCCAGAATGACAGTTGATGCAAATAGCGTAGTTAATGCTATTATACAGTAATTTAAATTACTGTCAACAAACTTAGACCTGAAAATACACCATTTCTATGTGTTTTGTTTTTCAATAGCTGTGCCTATTCTTCCAATAACAAACTTCTGCCCGGCGGGCTGTAAATTCCACACTTGCCCAGGCAGCTCCCAGTTCAAGAGAACGTCATTATTTTGAAGGGTAAACAAAAGCACATGGTCGCTCTCCGGGCCCGATTCCGTTATGTTTGACGTTTTTGCCCCCAATTTACGTTTTACGCTGATGCTCTTGGAACTCTGAAATGGTCTGTGAATCGGATAAATGTGTGAATAAAAGCTGTATTTCTTGCGTATTTCTTTCTAATCGGATATGATTCGGTCATTTGAAACATACTAAAATGTCCCCGACATCCACTGGCATATGATAAACGGGTTATTGCACAATATGGGGTTTCATGCCCTCGGGCCAAGTCTTCAAGAAGCCCTCCGCTTCGCGTCGGGCTTCTCAAAGACTTGACCCTCGGGCATAAAACCCCATATTGTGCAATAACCCTATAATATCACCTGTCCCGAGAAGTTTATTTTGCAGACAATAGACTAGTTCCGCATTACAAGAGCGCATGCGTAAAAACGTAAATTTGGTGGATAAACAAAAGCATGTGACATTGTTGTCTAAAGAAGAAAACGTTTCTTTGCAGAGATAATCCCATTGTCTCAGATTTGAATGTGAGTAAAATCAACCATGTGAGCTTTATTTTATTGTTACATTATTTATATTCTAACATGGTAAATGATTGTTAGGAAATAAACGTTACCATGGCTACACATGTTTGTTGCGGCCATGACGTGTTTGTAGGCCGTTGCTCCTGGAAACGAAATCTGATATAGGCCCTAGGGCCGTATATCAACTGATATAACACCTTTTGAAATGACTGAAATGCTAAGAGCCCTCTGACGTCACCATGTTAGAATAAGCTGTAAAGTCGATAATAAGCGAGATATTAGCAATTTTGTCCTGTGACCTTGGAAATGAGGCCAAATGTCAAATTCAAGGTAACGAGAATATTCAGCATATATCATTTCCTATATGTCCACAATTGATCTCTAGTTTATAATCTCAATATTGAGTGAGATATTAGGCAAAATGTGTTCCATTTTATAGTAGAATTTAACATGGGAAAGTCCCATTTGGGCCGTGTTTCGGCCAAAATGGCCCACTTCGAGCGATTCAAGGGGATCGAAACTTATACAAATCACAGGGTTATATATGAGGAGTGTTATGCATCAATAAGAAAAAAGTTACTGAACAGATTTTGAGAAAACCGCCATTAAAGTCCAAAATTGGCCATTTTTCGTCAAAAATGGAGGCCATTTTGAAATAATAGCGAAAATCAAGAAACTAAAAAAAAACCTCCTTCTTGAAATATTTTTAGGCATTTTTGTGCGAAAATTCGCAAGGAAAAAAAAAGATAAAGCTGTGGACGACGACGACGACGACGGACGACGGACGCAACGCCATGCCAAAAGTTTATCGGACCATACACCCTGTAGCTAGCCGCTGAACGTTATCTGACCCAATTCTTTTGTGTTGGGATCAGGTCATGTTTATGTTAACGTTCTGTTGTCTTCAAAAGTCCGACACATGATGTAAACAGGTGAAAAATAACAATTTCCAAGTAAGTACACTTTTATAATCTATTCGATTCCATGTCCGAGGATGTTATGTAAAGTTGTGCACTAAGATTGCTACACTGGGACTAACAGTTTGAGTGAAAAGTGTCTTGCACTGCGACGATGTAACACTAAAGTCCGGGATGGATGTAAACTTCCCTCAATTTGGAGCATGAAAAGTTAGTATTTTTGAGAGAAAATTAGCATACATGTACAAAGGTTGTTCAGTTTGAAGTTTATATACAACACATTGCTGTATCTGTCCGATATTTTGTGTTGTCAATTGATATGTTAACGTTCTGAGGCTCGGGTAAACGTTCTGTTGATGCTTGAAATGTAATCATGGATTTCTATTCTCGCCATATGGAAGTAATATTTATGAGGTTGAGATTCTAGAGCTTTTAGGTTCATTGTTCGGTACATTGTATAGGACGAACGAAACTGAACAGCACTCACATATATTGAATCCTGACTATTCGATCCACAGAACGTTAGCCACGGTAGCAGAACGTCATTTCAACAACAAAACAATTATTACTCGTGTATTACACCTATTCATGCCCTGTTTTCACATACTATCCAATATGTACATTCAATGTTACATATGACATTTTGCAATATTGTTTTAGGACTAAATTTAGGTACAAAAATACATTCAATAGTGAACGATGTTCGTGGAAATGAGCAAAGTGTCAACATTATATGACACTTTTCTCAATAATGGGCTATAAAACTAAGACTCGGAGCAATGCATACAATTCTAGGGTATTCGGGACATGGAATCCACATGTAGTCGATGCACAACTCCAACAATATGATGAGGAAAAATTTATTTTGTTCCCGTATATCTTCATATCTGGTGCAATAGAACGTTAACATAAACATGACCTGATTCCAACACAATAGAATTGGGTCAGTTAACGTAGGTTCGGTAACCTAAAAACAATTGGTGTATCATTGCTTTTTGTGACTTTCCAAAGGAACTTTTTGACGGACATTATTATTCTCAAAAGTTTTAGCGGGAAGCGCCTATAATATGCAAGTACGAAGGTTGATGGGTTTTCTTCTTTCCGTTGTCCTTCATAGACTGCTATAGACCTATGGTGTCTTATAAATATGTTTGTATCTTGATTTCGTTACTTTGTCAGTATGTTTGAATCATATTTTGTGAGTCCTTGGCGAATCCTCCTGAGATTGTAAACATTCGTACCATATGAACGTTGGTGCATTATATAAATATATCAGCCACATCCTGGCATACTTATCATAACGTTCATAAAAGTTTACAATGTAACCGACCGATTTACTACATATGAAAGTCGCTAATGTATGTCTTGAGGGGTGATACATTTAACCATGTGCTTCTTTTTTTGTAAATTTATCCATATTGGTTAGCATAGAAGCGTATTGGCAATAAGTTTATTGCGCCAAACATACAAGCAAAACGATTTCACCACGAATAAATAGTAACACAAAATGCACCCATGTACCGTCTGCCTAACTTTGGCCAGATGTACAGCCAAGGCGCAAACAATGAATCGAATCCATAACAATCTCTTTCGTACATAAAAATTATCAATACAAACCATAATTCTATTTATATCAGGCAACCATATGATATACATATTATGTGTATAAAGACGATTTATGGTGTGACTGAATGCATGATTATTGTGACTCTAAATATTTTACTTCTGCTACTACTAATTACTCGAATTTACTCAAATGTTCACTCCAATTTAATGCTTCCATTCACTCCGAATTGTAGACGCTTGTTTAAATCCTATCGATGGTCAAGTTTTTGAACCATAAAATATGTTTGAAACAATAAGGCTGCTAATTTACGGAAGCGTATTAGGGCCACATGAGTTTTTTTAAAGTTCAATTTGTCGACTTATTATCTCGATAAATCGAGTTAGTTATCTCGATTTATCGAGATAATAAGTCGATTTATCGAGATAATATCTCGATTTATCGAGATAATAAGTCGACAAATTGAATTGAAAAAAAAGTCATGTGGCCCTAATACGCTTCCGTAGCTAATTAGCATTCAACTTGACCGATACTTTTAAACGTATGAGCATATAAAAGACGACAGCATATAAACAAATGCTTACATGTTATATATCAATACATTAACCACGGAAGTTTTTGGTATAGTCACACACAAATACTGTTGTAGAGTATAAAATACCACACGAGCACTGCTCAATAACATACAAGAAGCCAGACATTAGTTTGTATCGAGCCCGCGATATCAGTGACGCAGCCCACGCTGACATGCAGGAGTGACAGTCAGACTGCCAGCACTGAAGTATTCCTAGAACATATGCTAACTCCACTGGCGGCTTTAATACCTAACTCACATTTATAATGTTAGTGAACTGAATGTTAGCACATGACCGTGATATGGCGCAATGATCTAATGGCACGTCAATCTTGTCAACAACATCGAGTTCAAAATTTCCAGACAGTATGGATTACGGTATTTCTTCGTGACTACTTATTTGCAAATTCATTATGACAAACATTTTCTGAAGTAAACTATACATGATTTTTGTTGTCTTCGTCCCTAACTACCCTTATGATACTAAGTGTTGAAATGTGCTGATATACATGGCATTCCATACATATCAAATGTTGGTCAATCTATCAGACAACCCCTTTCACTCAACTCATCACGAGGCAATTAGTAGGCCTATATAATCTGTTGCATATCTGCTTACATCGTGCCACTGAACATCGGACGAGTTGTGACGTCACACAGACCAACTAACCAACCAACCAATCATGTGACTGTAAGTCTCTGGTTACGTCATACAAACAAACCAACCAATCACGTGACTGTAAATCTCTGGTGACGTCACAAAAACAAACCAACCAATCATGTGACTGTCTCTAGAGACGTCATACAGACCAACCAACCAATCATGTGACTGTCTCTAGTGACGTCATACAGACCAACCAACCAATCACGTGACTGTAAGTCTCTCGTTACCTCACACAAACAAACAAACCAATCATGTGACTGTAAGTCTCTGGTTACGTCACACAAACAAACAAACCAATCATGTGACTGTAAGTCTCTGTACGTCATGCAGACAAACCAACCATTGGCATGCAGTGTGCCGAGTGGATCACGAGGTCTCTATCTCAGGGACAGGTGGGATCATCTTGAGGAAGAGGACGGTGAAGGTACAGGTGCTGATGATGACAAACAGCCAGAAGAAACAGCGGTCAGAGAAGCGTGCCACCATCCGCCACTCAATGTCGATACGGTCCAGCTCCAGCTGTCTCGCGATCGAACCCGCACCTCGTCCACAGCTCTGGTTGCCATTACAGCAGGTGGCACAGGTCAGGGAGTCGAGCTCTCCATCCGAGACGGAGAGGATGTCAGCTGGGCGCCCGTTGGTGCTATAGCAGTCGTGTTTGGCTGGCGCGGCCGGTCGGTACAGTCGCTGAGTCTGCTGGCGGTGGTAGGTCGTCAGATCCGGCCGCTCTGGCATAGACTGTGGGTAGAAGTACGCTGACAGCTTGACAATCCCCCTTGGCGGAGACGACTGCGAGTCCTTCTTGGAGTAAATGTTAGTCACGATCACAGACATCACCAGAGCCACCGTCACCATCACCATCGTGGACCCGAAAAACATCCCTGAAACAGCACTAGATCAGTACATGTACAGAGTCACTCTGAGTCAGCTTTGAGTTTAAACCAACTTTATGTCAAGGCCTACAAGTGCATCGGGTCATTTCAACTGTTGCTATGATTATATCTACAATTATAGTTATATGGTCTGAGACCATTTTGCCAGATAAGACCAAGAAAAAATGTCGACTCAGCAAAAAAATCAACCCAAGAAACCCCAAAGAATGCGACACATCATTCCCGAGATATGGCCAAAAAAAGTAGTTGCTGACTTAACAAAAACCAAAATCTAAAGTCTCAAATCAAGGTGTGATGTGACTTACCCAGCACTGGTATCGAGTCTGGTGTCGGGGGCATCATGTCGCCTACCATCAGCTGGAAAACCACAAGCGCCAGCAGAATGGTCGTCTCCAGGTTGACTTTCTCTCCAGACTCCACAGGCAGGAAGAAGCCCAGGAACGATATTAGGAAGATGAGGAAGCACGGTGCTATCAGGTTGACGACATAGAACAGACTGCCTCGGTGCATGTGTATGGTGAACGTGACATCCGGGTAGAGTTCCGGACAACAAGCGTACTTTTTCTCGTGTCGCTTGGCCGTGATGGCGTTAACTGTCCACTCTTGGTTCTCAGGAGTGTAATAAATACTGTTTCCGAATGTTTCATTGAAGAACAAATCTAGCTGGTTGCCGGAGTGAGTCCACGATATGAACTCGATCTTGCAGGCTTGCGAGTCGAATGGAAAGTATTTGACGTCCAGGGTGCAGTAAGTTTTGATGAGAGCTGGGTAAAGTAGAAGCATTGTTCCATCCGAGGCCACAATCGTGTTGGTCACCATATAGTCATTGAACTTATCCCCGGCACTGTGGAGAGCAAATACACAACCTGAACACATCAAGTATAAGTATTTGTTAAAATAACTTGTCTTGAAAGCAAGGTCTTCAGTATAATGTTAACATACACCAATTATATTGTATTCTGAATGTCCATTTGAAGGAGAATTCGATTTTCATAAATTCATGTTCAGTGCTGTGTAATTAGTAATATGTACAACATGTTCAGACTATGTTGGCTACATTCGGTTATAGTGACAAATAGACCACACTTCCACATAAACATAAGTCTGCGGTGGACCACTTGCTGTGTATTACACATATAGCTTCAGCCCGATCCATGCTGAGCACAGTCTGTAACTTGGTACATATAGAACATCTTACAACTAGACACTTCTTTACATAGGTATGTTGTTACAAGCAACATGTGCTTAAAGAGTTCAATGGTACAATCAGAAACCAGGACTTGAACATATACATTGACAAGTAAATCAAATGGATCTTCATTAGAACTCTAGCCAGGTTTTCAGTATCAGCTCAATGCCCTCAGTTCAGAACACTGTTGGGCAGCCTATAATATGATATGAGCCATAGCTACATTGTGTCTATGTGTATCTCTATCTGACATCTCACAACCTTAATAAATACCGCCGTCCACATGAAAGACATTCCGAATGTGTTCTACCTGCTTTACAATATCAATACCTGCACCATACACCAGTCAGACAGGAATCAATGTGCAAACACAACAGATCGGTAATGGAGCAATTATCCTTGCTACAGCTGACTGAGGTACACGTGTACCGGACGGCATCAGGTCGTGTCTTACTGCAGTTATATCTCGGGTATGGGTGGGATCATCTTGAGGAAGAGGACGGTGAAAGTACAGGTGCTGATGATGACAAACAGCCAGAAGAAACAGCGGTCAGAGAAGCGTGCCACCATCCGCCACTCGATGTCGATCCGGTCCAATTCCAGCTGTGTCGTCATTGATCCATTCACCGACTCCCGCCGAGTGATGTGTCGTCCATGGCAACAGTTCGCACACGTCAGTGATTCGAGCTCTCCGTCTGACACTGACAGGATGTCTCCATGGTAACTGTTGTTACGGTAGCACTCGGGTTTGACCTGGAGCTGACAGGTGCGGTTCTGGTGCTGCTGGTGATGGTACGTGGTGAACTCCGAGCGATCTGGTAGACTCAGTGGGTAGAAATAGGCAGAGAGCTTGACAATCCATCGTGGAGCAGCGTTCTGGGAATCCTTCTTAGAGTAGATGTTGGTTACTATGACAGCCATCACCAAGGCAATAGTCACCATCACCATTGTCGATCCAAAGAACATACCTTTGAAAAATAGTAATAGTTTTGTAAACATCAGATAACCAGAAACACAATATTTCATTTATTACAGTCAGCACTGATTGTGCCTATACGAACCCAGCACTGGTATTGAGTCTGGTGTCGGCGGCATCATGTCGCCTACCATCAACAAAAACACGACCAGAGCCAGCAGAATGGTCGTCTCCAGGTTGACTTTCTCTCCAGACTCCACAGGCAGGAAGAACCCCAGGAATGATATTAGGAAGATGAGGAAGCACGGTGCTATCAGGTTGACGACATAGAACAGACTGCCTCGGTGCATGTGTATCGTGAACGTGACATCCGGGTAGAGTTCCGGACAACAAGCGTACTTTTTCTCGTGTCGCTTGGCCGTGATGGCGTTAACTGTCCACTCTTGGTTCTCAGGAGTGTAATAAATACTGTTTCCGAATGTTTCATTGAAGAACAAATCTAGCTGGTTGCCGGAGTGAGTCCACGAAATGAACTCGATCTTGCAGGCTTGCGAGTCGAATGGAAAGTATTTGACGTCGAGCATACATGCCGTTTTGATGAGAGCTGGGTAAAGCCATAGAACACCGCCATCTGAGCCTACGATTGTGTTGGTCACCATATAGTCGTTAAACTTATCCCCAGCGCTGTAAATATTAGAAAGATCAAACAAAGAGAACATCTTTTATTATTGTCTGTATACACCTTATGTACACGTGTCGTGTGTAAACATTGAACAGTAAACAAATTAGCACAAATCAGGATTTGTTGTGGACTCAGACTAACTGCAGAGGGTGTGGATCTAGGTGTTAATATCTCCCGATATCCCTCCAAGAAATCCCTCCAAGTTGTAGTTACTCAAAATTATAGTTTCCAATGGTAAGGATTTTCAATTGTCAACATTTCGGCAGTATGCCAACATAGTGACATGATATGAATCTCATCAGAACGTTCCCATCATGGAGCTATAACTAGAGGCATGTCAATGCTTTAAGAAATAAATGCTCCGCCAACTGGAGACCCCCAGAAGACCCAACCTAATACATCACGTTCCCAAGATATTGTCGAAAACTGAAAACTTTCAGGAAGCAAAAATGCTGAATGGCCGAATAGAAAGTCCATAAGGCGGCTATCTTGAGTCCCCTTTGGGTCCTGGCTGCAGCAGGCGACATAATAGTGTAGTACTAACCATGAATGTAACCAGTCGGCCTATCCGATGTATTAGCTCCTGGGTCAGGCACCAATGCTGGCAGATTTACCCTAAAGAGTTAGACCCAAACCTTAAATTAGTCCCGTGACCAGGATAGAGCAATTGAAGCTTAGAGTCTCGTAGCTTCCATTACCCCACATCTCTGGGATTATCTTTCCTTGAGACTAAATCAAGATATGTGCACAGACGAGAGCATGGGCTACCACTCAAGATCGCATCAGCAATTCATTCACAAGGCCTCCAGCTCTGTGGAACAGCACAAAACTCTCCGACCCCCATCTTGGCAGCTCTGCCTGAACAGGTCCCTAGCCACCTGGGGTCTCTGCTCTGGTTGGGCACCAGGACAACCAATGCTGACAACGCCCACCTCTGTATGGGTGATGGCCAATGTGATGAGTTTCCCAGGTCTGGCCATGGCAACTGGCTATCCTGTCTACAACACGCATCCCAATGAACTCGCAATGGTCTATGCGGGCTACTCTCAGCCACCTGCTCTGCCCCCTCAACTGCGGCTATTTGGGGGTTCCATTTGTGCCAGCCAGCAACATTCAAAACCTGACAACCATGATGCTAACTTTTGTGCCAGTGCCATTCGTGTATATGCCTCTGACGACAGTTACTGGAATGAAGGTCACAGTATAGCCTACGTTGGTTACAGTATGTCTGCCCACAAAAGATGTTCCAAAGATGGCTAAGCATCAAACACACTGAAACCCTTTTGCTGCGACTTCAAACTGCAGCCTTAGTGGCATAGTTGTTGATAGGCAGATTGGTGGTGTATCAAGACGTATCGAAGCAGGCACACTTGCATCAGGGCATGTAATTTGAGAACAGCCTGTTCCGAGGCCAGACAGGACTGTTGTATAATACCAAGGTGTATACCACCTCGTGCAGGCCCCAATCTGTCCTCAATATACCGCTGGCATTCATGAATGATCAGGTAAATGATTGGAATGACCACCTCCCATGTGTCTCGATGGCGTACCAGTCATTGATCGACGCTTCTACTGGGGTAACTTCCCTTGGTGATGAGGGCAGAAAATGCTCAGGCTTTCAACCTCCCATATGTCTTGATGGCGTACCAGTCATTGTTCCACGCCTGTACTGGGGTAACACCCCATGGTGATGAGGCCAGGAAATGCTCAGGCTTTCCACCTCCCATATGTCTTGATGGCGTACCAGTCATTGTCCACGCCTGTACTGGGGTAACGCCCCATGGTGATGAGGCCAGGAAATGCTCAGGCTTTCCACCTCCCATATGTCTTGATGGCGTACCAGTCATTGTCCACGCCTGTACTGGGGTAACGCCCCATGGTGATGAGGGCAAGAAATGGTCAGGCTTTCCTAAACACCTGTTTTCACCTCCTTATGGCCATGTGATGGAGGTTCATGGTCTTGACATGTAGCATTGATGATCATGTATCATATCTGCTGAGATCCAAAATCCTGATTTAGAACGGACATGTGGTGAAAAAATTAAGGAGCTGTCGTAGTTCTTTCAGGCACATATAGGTTGGTGCAACTGTCTGACTGAACAGGTTCAAGAGAGTTGCCCAGGTCATATCGGGGTCTTGAGCCTAATCAATCTAGAACGATTTTAATGTTGTTTAGGGTGTTTGTTAGAGCATTCACTGTTAATGACAATGTCATCTAAATATACAACAACCTGCACACGTGTCACATGGGCACATGTCACCTAGACACATGTCGCCTGGGCACATGACAAAGCAAATCTCACCTTCTTGGAACGGAGGTTTGTGTGAGTCACTCATATACATCAACATATGAGATGACATTTAACGTTTGGCATCGGCTCACAAAGCAATGCATCACTGTAACAACCCTGGATCGCGCTGCCAAGAGCTGACACACACAGCACAACACAGTGAACACACGTTGATAATCGCCAGCAATGCCAGCAGTCCACTCATACACATGGTTAGGACTGCACACGTATGTCAACCGTTACCACCATGCACAAATCCAAAGGGCGGCTCTCGTAAGCCGACCACTTGGCAGCTCCAGTAGACTGCACAGAAAGAACAATCGTATGATGAGGAGAAGACCCTCTCACAAAGAGTAACCAAATACTGCATTGTACTTGGATTTATTTCGCACGGGTCCTTTCAAGGAGCATGAGTTTACGAGTGCTCCGCGGAAGGACCAAGTGAGAAATAAATTCCACCACAATGTAGTATTTGGTTTGTTATATGGCTACAATAACGTTTTTCAGCACAAAAGAGACAATGAGTGACGTCATAGCAACGAGTTCTGGCCAGTGCAATAAAAACAACAATGCAATATGGATACTTATTGCACTCAACAAATTACATTGAATAAGAAAGGAACGCCCTGATGAGGAACGGCCTGATGAGACATATATAATATACCCTCTTCAGAAGACAGATCTGTCCTGTCAGGTGCTATCTGGCTTTGACTAACTCTATCTATATTGCCCTCAGGGACTGTGTCCCCCTAACCAGGAACAGACAGACCCTCTCACAAAGAGTACCCTCTTCAGAGGACAGATCTGTCCTGTCAGGTGCTATCTGGCTTTGACTAACTCTATCTATATTGCCCTCAGGGACTGTCTCCCCCTAACCAGGAAAAGACGTACCCTCTCACAAAGAGTACCCTCTTCAGAGGACAGATCTGTCCTGTCAGGTGCTATCTGGCTTTGACTAACTCTATGTATAGAGGGACTGTGTCCCCCTAACCAGGAACAGACAGACCCTCTCACAAAGAGTACCCTCTTCAGAGGACAGATCTGTCCTGCCAGGTGCTATCTGGCTTTGACTAACTCTATCTATATTGCCATCAGGGACTGTGTCCCCCTAACCAGGAACATACAGACCCTCTCACAAAGAGTACCCTCTTCAGAGGACAGATCTGTCCTGTCAGGTGCTATCTGGCTTTGACTAACTCTATCTATAGTGCCCTCAGGGACTGTTTCCCCCTAATCAGGAACAGACAGACCCTCTCACAAAGAGTACCCTCTTCAGAGGACAGATCTGTCCTGTCAGGTGCTATATGGCTTTGACTAACTCTATGTATAGAGGGACTGTGTCCCCCTAACCAGGAAAAGACGGAGCCTCATACTAGCGCCCTTCCATCTTGACAATCAGCAGGTGATGTGACGAGAAACTGATGTCGCCAAGCCAATACATGACGAGTTCGACGTTTGCCAAAAAAGTATTAGCTAACATGTGCCTCGAATGGACACACCGCCAAATCATAGGGCGAGTGACAGTATAAAAAATACCTGTCATCATAAATCGCCATATGACATATGGTATGCCACATGGATGAAACAAAGCTGACCGATGCTCTAGCCCAAAAAGCAACACTGGGGTCATCAGAGCAGAAAATAATAAACGTTTAACGTTGGCAAACGTATAAACGTATGCCAGGTGAGGGGGTGACTGCTGTCCAGGAATATGCTTTCTCAGTATGTGAGATTTGTGCCTAAGAGGGAAAGTGTGTATTATTGTACCTTGATTCAAATGATCAGGTTGGGAAATATGGATGCGTGAGAGTGTTTTGTAATACGCAAGTGTGTTTTACTATGTACCACAGGAGAGTGGTTGTAACAATATGTGTGACCTATAGCACAATTCTTACACAGGTCAGTGATGCAGGGTTAGTGTAAATCTCGTGTGTGGAGAGTTTAGCAGTTGCCAGGTGCAAGGTAACCATAGAAACAAACATCAAGTCACTATAGGGTAGAGTTTATTGGACACGATACCATAAACATAATGTTCACACTGGGCAAAGAACTTTTGTACATAATGAAAATTACAAAATAAAACATTACGAAGAGTATGAAGATAACATTGTGAGACATGCTGACCGGAGATCACACAGAAATAAACACTTTGAGAGAATGTTTGTCACTTTACAATATTTCTACCTGACATACCAGTGTCCGCTATCTCTATGTGACCTCCGTACAGAATACTGAACATCGACATGAATCAAACCCAAAACATCACGCCACACTCATATAGGACATTAGCATATGCAGCAAATGACAGTACAATACACACAGGAAAATATGAACTTCAACAAAAATGTGCATACACAGACTAATCACTGAAAGGTTGTGTGTAACACTTGTGAGTATGGGTGCGATGTTGAAGTGTACTGCCTGTGGAAAGCGCTGTGATGAGGATGTGTGTGAACTGTAGGCAGCGATGGGGATGTGTTACTCACAAGTTTGAGATGACAAGGTCGGGTGTCCAGATCTGGTTTGCTGGGATCCTGACAGTATCCACGCCTCCAAAGTCCCTTGGGTCCCAGACCATGTACTCGTCCCGCCAGCGCTGTAAAACAAAACGTGTCTACACCTAGGGAATCAACGATGTGTGATCACTGTCCAATGATGCTGCATAGGGAGATCGCATGCGCACGTTTATAGGATGCAATTAATACTGATCAGTTTGTGAGTCGTGGTTAGTACCAACTTTGGAGTATTTTTAGTTGAAGTTAAGTAGTGACTTGTGATTAATGACTAGTAGCAACTGAAATTCAGTAAATTGAAAATCTTGGCCGATCGATCAAACGTGCATTGCTATCGGCTCAATACGATTGACATGATATATATATATATATATATATATATATATATATATATATATATATATATATATATATATATATATATATATATATATATATATATATATATATATATATATATATATATATATATATATATATATATATATATATATTAAAACCATTGATATTCGTTGGCTGGTATTCTCGAGGTTTGTCTGTTAATTTCGAAGATGTCATAACAAGTTTAATCAAATGAAAAGAAAGGAAATTACTTCAAATATGTTTTGATTGGAATAAACTTTATTGCTAAAACTAGTTGTTTTTGTCTACAGATATGAATGTTTGGCGAGAGATCTAGTATGATGAATACATTGACATGTTATTGTGCGTCTTAAGTAAGCGCATATCTCAGATTGCGATCAAATCGAAGCCCACTGGGTCCAGGGGTGGAACTTGGCAGGCAAGGCGCCTCAGTGATGCGGGCACAGAGGGTGATTTGGAATATCGGGGGAGAGGGGTGATCTGTCACTAGAATTGTCTCCCAAGTGATAGCCAAATACAGATATCACGATGAGATCTCTTAACTGTAATATCTGTGGATGTACAAGGGTCACCGTTCCTGAAATATCGGCAAAATTTAGACAAATACCCATTGTACAAACCATTATACGAAATGTAACGGCGCGTTACTCACCTGCCTGATTGCTAAAAGACACGTGAAGGTTTGCTGCTTTTCATTCTGAAACAAAGGGAGAAATCTCATGTCATTTACTGCGAGCTTTCTCATCTAGGAACATAATGTTCAATTTAGTCCGGATGATATTGTGTTGTGGAAATAAATCGCTGTAAATACTAAAACTTTACTACAAGATTTTGATGATAGCTAGGATGTGGTCTGAATGTGTAGTTAATGGTCTGGTCCTATATTACCGTGTCTAGGATGTGGTAGTTGTCTGGCTGTGTCCTATATTACCGTGTCTAGGGTGTGGTAGTTGTCTGGTTGTGCCCTATATTACCGCGTCTAGGGTGTGGTAGTTGTCTGGCTGTGCCCTATATTACCGTGTCTAGGATGTGGTAGTTGTCTGGCTGTGTCCTATATTACCGTGTCTAGGGTGTGGTAGTTGTCTGGCCGTGCCCTATATTACTGTGTCTAGGATGTGGTAGTTGTCTGGCTGTGCCCTATATTAACGTCTCTAGGATGTGGTAGTTGTCTGGCTGTGCCCTATATTACCGTGTCTAGGATGTGGTAGTTGTCTGGCTGTGCCCTATATTACCGTGTCTAGGATGTGGTAGTTGTCTGGCTGTGCCCTATATTACCGCGTCCAGGATGTGGTAGTTGTCTATCTGTGTCCTGCATTACCGTGTCTAGGATGTAGTTGTCTGGCTGTGTCCTATATTACCGTGTCTAGGATGCGGTAGTTGTCTGGCTGTGCCCTATATTACTGTGTCTAGGATGTGGTAGTTGTCTGGCTGTGCCCTATATTACCACGTCTAGGATGTGGCAGTTGTCTGGCTGTGTCCTATAGATCTATTACCGCGTCTAGGATGTGCCCTATATTACCGTGTCTAGGATGTGGTAGTTGTCTGGCTGTGCCCTATATTAACGCGTCCAGGATGTGGTAGTTGTCTGGCTGTGTCCTATATTACCGTGTCTAGGGTGTGGTAGTTGTCTGGCTGTGTCCTATATTACCGTGTCTAGGGTGTGGTAGTTGTCTGGTTGTGCCCTATATTACCGTGTCTAGGATGTGGTAGTTGTCTGGCTGTGTCCTATATTACCGTATCTAGGATGCGGTAGATGTCTGGCTGTGCCCTATATTACTGTGTCTAGGATGTGGTAGTTGTCTGGCTGTGCCCTATATTACCATGTCTAGGATGTGGTAGTTGTCTGGCTGTGTCCTATATCACCGTGTCTAGGATGTAATAGTTGACTGACTCTGTCCTATATTACCGTGTCTAGGATGTGGTAGTTGTCTGGCTGTGCCCTATATTACCGTGTCCAGGATGCAGTAGTTGTCTGGCTGTGTCCTATATTACCGTGTCTAGGATGCAGTAGTTGTCTGGCTGTGCCCTATATTACCGCGTCCAGGATGTGGTAGTTGTCTGGCTGTGTCCTATATTACCGTGTCTAGGATGTGGTAGTTGTCTGGTTGTGTCCTATATTACCGTGTCCAGGATGTGGTAGTTGTCTGGCTGTGCCCTATATTACCGTGTCCAGGATGTGGTAGTTGTCTGGCTGTGTCCTATATCACCGTGTCTAGGATGTGGTAGTTGACTGACTCTGTCCTATATTACCGTGTCTAGGATGTGGTAGTTGTCTGGCTGTGCCCTATATTACCGTGTCCAGGATGCAGTAGTTGTCTGGCTGTGTCCTATATTACCGTGTCTAGGATGCAGTAGTTGTCTGGCTGTGCCCTATATTACCGCGTCCAGGATGTGGTAGTTGTCTGGCTGTGTCCTATATTACCGTGTCTAGGATGTGGTAGTTGTCTTGTTGTGTCCTATATTACCGTGTCCAGGATGTGGTAGTTGTCTGGCTGTGCCCTATATTACCGTGTCCAGGATGTGGTAGTTGTCTGACCGTGCCCTATATTACCGTGTCTAGGATGTGGTAGTTGTCTGGTTGTGCCCTATATTACCGCATCCAGGATGTGGTAGTTGTCTGGCTGTGTCCTATATTACCGCATCTAGGATGTGGTAGTTGTCTGGCTGTGTCCTATATTACCGTGTCTAGGATGTGGTAGTTGTCTGGTTGTGCCCTATATTACCGTGTCTAGGATGTGGTAGTTGTCTGGCTGTGTCCTATATTACCGTGTCTAGGATGTGGTAGTTGTCTGGCTGTGTTCTATTTTACCGTGTCTATGATGTGGTAGTTGTCTGGCTGTGTCCTATATTACCGTGTCTAGGGTGTGGTAGTTGTCTGGCTGTGTCCTATATTACCATGTCTAGGATGTGGTAGTTGTCTGGCTGTGTCCTATATTACCGTGTCTAGGGTGTGGTAGTTGTCTGGCTGTGTCCTATATTACCGTGTCTAGGATGTGGTAGTTGTCTGGCTGTGTCCTATATTACCGTGTCTAGGATGTGGTAGTTGTCTGGCTGTGTCCTATATTACCGTGTCTAGGATGTGGTAGTTGTCTGGCTGTGCCCTATATTACCATGTCTAGGATGTGGTAGTTGTCTGGCTGTGTCCTATATTACCGTGTCTAGGGTGTGGTAGTTGTCTGGCTGTGCTCTCTTTTACCGTGTCTAGGGTGTGGTGGTTGTGTGGCTGTGTCCTATATTATCCGTGTCTAGGATGTGGTAGTTGTCTGGCTGCGCCCTATACTACCGTGTCTAGGATGTGGTAGTTGTCTGGCTGTGCCCTATATTACCGTGTCTAGGATGTGGTAGTTGTCTGGCTGTGCCCTATATTACCGTGTCTAGGGTGTGGTAGTTGTCTGGCTGTGTCCTATATTACCGTGTCTAGGATGTGGTAGTTGTCTGGCTGTGTCCTATATTACCGTGTCTAGGGTGTGGTAGTTGTCTGGCTGTGCCCTATATTACCGTGTCTAGGATGTGGTACAGGGAGATGGCCACGTTGACCTCCACGGCTGTACTGTCATTCCGAACTGGCCGTGTGGTCTTGTCGTAGTGTCGCTGGATATACCGTTTGATCTTGAACTCGTTCGATCTCTCGGTCTTGGGTTTCTTGCGCGTGGCGACCCCCTCGTCATCCGCTCCTGGGTGAAATACATTGATATTAACGTCAATAGAATTGACGTTAAGCCATGAAACAAACTATTGTGTCTTGGAGTGCATAATTATGTAGCATACTTTCGGCCATATAGCATTTTTTTGGCCCAAGTATCATATCCTGCGCCTTCCACTATATTCAACTAGACGTCCAGGCCTAAAGATGCCTTGGAGGCATTTCGCTGTTAAGACTAATTTGTAATATTTATAACATGTTTACCATGGGCTCTACAATGCTCTACGACACACTATTTCCACGATATCGACGAAAACGAAAAATGCCTACTTGGCGAGAAAAATTCAGGTCAAGGTCAAAGTTCATCCATAATACTCCTTAGACATGTTTGTCTAATGCCACGAGTCCAAAAATAATGTCCGTTTCGCTCTACGACGCACTGTTTCCGAGATATCGACGAAATTGAAAAATGCCCACTCGGCGAAAAAATTTCAGGTCAAGGTCAAAGTTCATCCATAATACCCCTTAGACATGTTTGTCTAGTGCCACGAGTCCGAAAATAACATCCGTTTCGCTGTACGACGCACCGTTTCCGAGATAACGACGAAAACGAAAAATGGCGACTCGGCAGAAAAATCCAAGGTCAAGGTCAAAGGTCATCCTCAATACCCTTTAGACATGTTTGTCTAAGGCAACGAGTCCGTAAATAACGTACGTTTCGCTCTACGACGCACTGTTTCCAAGATATCGACGAAAACGAAAAATGCCCACTGGGCGAAACAATTTTAGGTCAAGGTCGAAGTTCATCCATAATACCCTATAGAGATGTTTGTCTAGTGCCACGAGTCCGAAAATAACGTCCGTTTCGCTCTATGACGCACCGTTTCCGAGATATCGACGAAAACGAAAAAAGCCGACTCGGCGAAAAAATTTTAGGTGAAGGTCGAAGTTCATCCATAAAACTCCTTAGACATGTTTGTCTAGTGCAACGAGTCCGAAAATAACGTCCGTTTCGCTCTATGAAACACCGTTTCCGAGATATCGACGAAAACGAAAAATGACTAGGCAGAAAATTTCGAGGTCAAGGTCGAAGTTCATCCATAATACCCTTTATACATATTTGTCTAGGGTGACGAGTCAGAAAATAACATCCGTTTCACTATACGACGCACCGTTTCCGAGATATCGCCGAAAACGAAAAATGCCGACTCAGCGAAAAATTTTTAGGTCAAGGTCAAAGTTCATCCTTAATACCCCTTAGACATGTTTATCTAGTGCCACGAGTCCGAAAATAACGTCCGTTTCACTCTACGACGCACCGTTTCCGAGATATTGTCGAAAACGAAAAATGCCGACTCGGCAGAAAAATTCAAGGTCAAGGTCGGAGGTCATCCTTAATAGTCCATGAGCCCAGGGGGTCCACCGTGCACCCCCCCCCAGGACTCTCCGCGAGGGGTGTCATTTTGTTCAGGGAACCCTTGAGCTTCAGAATCCACTTGTTAACACTCGATATCCTGGGATGAACTATCCAATATGGCGGCTTTTCAAAATGGCCGCCATCAAAACCGAGACATTTCTTGAAACACAAATTTGTATTTTTCTTCGCCCCTAATTGTGCTAGAAACACGAATTTGGTACCTAAACATATGTTTTATAGGTCAAGGAATGCAATAAAAATATTTTCAACTACTTCAGCCTATCCTTTCAGCATGAAATCCAAGATGGCGGCCATCAAAATCGCATATTTTGTCATATTTTTTCTAAAACTTTTATATTTTGAGGAACTGTGTGGCCATAATTGACAATTATGTGCCCTAATACATGCTATTGGTACTTGATAACATCAGAGTCAAAAATAACAATGTCCCCAATGCCCTACTTGCTGAAAAATGTGTTGAGTTTGGCAATAAACACAATCGCGGCGAAACCAAATTCGATCAACAATAAACACAAAGTTGTATATATCTTTGCCCCTAATTGTGCTAGAGACACAAAGTTAGTACCTAAACATATGTTTTAGACGGCAAGGAATGCAATAAAAATATTTTCAACTACTTCAGCATACCCCCTCTGCATGAAATCCAAGATGGCGACCTTCAGAATCGCATATTTTGTCATATTTTTCCCTAAAACTTTAATATTTTAAGGGACTGTGGAGATTATCAACAATTTTGTGCCTCAATACATGCTATTGGTACTTGATAACATCAGTGGCAATGATAACAATGTCCTCAATGCCTTAAATGCTAAAAAAAATACCTTGAATTGGCAATAAACACAATTGCGACAAAACCGAATTTAATCAAGAATAAACAAAATTGCATAAATTTTTGCTACTAATTGTGCTAGAGACACAAACTTGGTACCTAAACTTACGTTTTAGAGCTCAGGGAATGCAATGAAATTGTTTTCAACTACTTTAGCATAGCGCTTCGGCATGAAATCCAAGATGGCGTCCATCCTAATCGCATATTTTTTTCATATTTTGTTCATGAAACTTTAATATTTTAAACGAATGTGTGGTCATTATCACCAATTATGTGCTCCAATACTTGCTACTGGTACTTAAAAACATCAGTGGTAGAACTAACAATGTCCCCTATGCCTTAATTGCTCAAGAATATGTTGACTTTGGCAATAAACACAATGGCGGCAAGGCCGAAATTGATCAATGATAAGCACAAAATTGCATATATGTATATCTTTATACCCTAATTGTGCGAACTTTGTACCTAAACATATGTGTTAGAGTTTAGGAAATGCAATAATATTGTTTTCAACTACTTTAGCATTGTCCATTAGCATGAAATCCAAGATTGCAGCCACCAGAATTGCATATTTTATCATATTTTTTTCTAGAACTCTAATATATTACAACGAATGTGTAGCCATTATCACCAATATTGTGCCTTACGTACATGCTGATGGAGCTTAATAACATCAGTGGTTAAAATAACAATGTCCCCAATGCCTCAACTGCTAAAATATATATTGAATTTGACAATAAACACAATTGCAGCAATATTGAATTAGATCACAATCAACAGTTAAAGTCATGTAATGTGCATGAACGTGACGTTTAACGTCATTAAGTTAGTTCATTTATCTGAAATATACACATGTACATGTACATTACAAAAGCCATTTCCCACAAGCAAAGCATTCAGCATAGGAAAAATCCAAGATGGCCACATTTGTGCATAACTGAACGAAGATAATGTACTCTCTTCACTGATATTTGGTCTAGAATTTGGTTTATTGTTATATTTCCATGTATTTAGATTTAAAATATGTACTTAGTTTGGCATGAAATGAACTACCCCTCTTGCAAAAGAACATATAAGGTCAAAATGGTTCTATGGAATGCCAAATCCAGGTATATATATTGTAATATGCCAGTGAATGTTTGTTATAAAATAATGACTAATATGTCCATTGCTAAGTTTTCACACATGCAGGATATAACGACACACATGTATTGGCAATTATCTTTATCATTTTGTCAGAAGTCAGGTTTACAACATTAAGTCATCCACATTCACTCAGTTCACACCATTGAGTCACCAGTAGTCTATCAGTCAATAAATATGTCATCAGTTATCACTCAGGTAAGAACATTACGTTACCAACATTCACTCAAATACCAACATTACCAAAGTATTCTGTGACCACATAACACTTAACATGCTTAACAACATTATTTAACAATATTAAGTCAGACAAAATCTCTTTTTTGTATGATCTTGATTTTACTCAACGATGTTACCTAAGCTTTCAGCAACTGTTCAGATAACAACATATTCAGTGGTATGTGGTAAAAGATTACTTACGGTAGTTTCGATATGTGAGTAGATGTTGGAGAAATAATGTTCTTACCAGAGTGATAACTGATGGCATTTATTGACTGATTGACTACTGGTGACTCAGTGGTGTGAACTGAATGATTGTGGATGACTTGATATTGTAAACCTGAGTTCTGAAACAGTGATTTTTTGCCAATACATGTGTGTCGTTATATCCTGCATGTGTGAAAACTTAGCAATGGGCATCATTGAAATATTACAATATAATTTACCTGGATTTGGCATTCCATAGAACCATTTTGACCTTATATTTTCTTTTGCAGGAGGGGTAGTTCATTTATTGCCAAACTAAGTGCATATTTTAAATCTAAATACATGGAAATATAACAATAAACCAAATTCTAGACCAAATATCAGTGAAGAGAGTACATTATCTTCGTTCAGTTATGCACAAATGTGGCCATCTTGGATTTTTCCTATGCTGAATGCTTTGCTTGTGGGAAATGGCTTTTGTAATGTACATGTACATGTGTATATTTCAGATAAATGAACTAACTTAATGACGTTTAACGTCACGTTCATGCACATTACATGACTTCAACTGTTGATTGTGATCTAATTCAATATTGCTGCAATTGTGTTTATTGCCAAATTCAATATATATTTTAGCAGTATAGGCATTGGGGACATTGTTATTTTAACCAATGATGTTATTAAGCACCATCAGCATGTACTTAAGGCACAAAATTGGTGATAATGGCTACACATTCGTTGTAATATATTAGAGTTCTAGAAAAAAATATGATAAAATATGCAATTCTGGTGGCTGCCATCTTGGATTCCATGCTAATGGACAATGCTAAAGTAGTTGAAAACAATATTATTGCATTTCCCAAACTCTAACACATATGTTTAGGTACGAAGTTCGCACAATTAGGGTATAAAGATATACATATATGCAATTTTGTGCTAATCGTTGATCAATTTCGGTCTTGTCGCGATTGTGTTTATTGCCAAAGTCAACATATTCTTGAGCAATTAAGGCATAGGGGACATTGTTAGTTCTACCACTGATGTTTTTAAGTACCAGTAGCAAGTATTGGAGCACATAATTGGTGATAATGACCACACAGTCGTTTAAAATATTAAAGTTTCATGAACGAAATATGAAAAAATATGCGATTATGATGGACGCCATTTTGGATTTCATGCCGAAGCGCTATGCTAAAGTAGTTGAAAACAATTTCATTGCATTCCCTGACCTCTAAAACGTAAGTTTAGGTACCAAGTTTGTGTCTCTAGCACAATTAGTAGCAAAAATTTATGCAATTTTGTTTATTCTTGATTAAATTCGGTTTTGTCGCAATTGTGTTCATTGCCAATTCAAGGTATTTTCTTAGCATTTAAGGCATTGAGGACATTGCTATCATTGCCACTGATGTTATCAAGTACCAATAGCATGTATTGAGGCACAAAATTGTTGATAATCTCCACAGAGTCCCTTAAAATATTAAAGTTTTAGGGAAAAATATGACAAAATATGCGATTCTGATGGTCGCCATCTTGGATTTCATGCAGAAGGGGTATGCTGAAGTAGTTGAAAATATTTTTATTGCATTCCTTGCCGTCTAAAACATATGTTTAGGTACTAACTTTGTGTCTCTAGCACAATTAGGGGCAAAGATATATACAACTTTGTGTTTATTGTTGATCGAATTCGGTTTCGCCGCGATTGTGTTTATTGCCAAACTCAACACATTTTTCAGCAATTAGGGCATTGGGGACATTGTTATTTTTGACACTGATGTTATCAAGTACCAATAGCATGTATTAGGGCACATAATTGTCAATTATGGCCACACAGTTCCTCAAAATATAAAAGTTTTAGAAAAAATATGACAAAATATGCGATTTTGATGGCCGCCATCTTGGATTTCATGCTGAAGGGATAGGCTGAAGTAGTTGAAAATATTTTTATTGCATTCCTTGACCTCTAAAACATATGTTTAGGTACCAAATTCGTGTTTCTAGCACAATTAGGGGCGAAGAAAAATACAAATTTGTGTTTCAAGAAATGTCTCGGTTTTGATGGCGGCCATTTTGAAAAGCCGCCATATTGGATAGTTCATCCCAGGATATCGAGTGTTAACAAGTGGATTCTGAAGCTCAAGGGTCCCCTGAACAAAATGACACCCCTCGCGGAGAGTCCTGGGGGGGGGTGCACGGTGGACCCCCTGGGCTCATGGACTATAATACCCCTTAGACATGTTTATCTAGTGCCACGAGTCCGAAAATAACGTCCGTTTCACTCTACGACGCACCGTTTCCGAGATATCGTCGAAAACGAAAAATGCCGACTCGGCAGAAAAATTCAAGGTCAAGGTCGAAGGTCATCCTTAATACCCCTTAGACATGTATGTTTAGGGCGACGAGTCTGAAAATAACGTCCGTTTCGCTCTACGATGCACTGTTCCCGAGAAATCGATGAAAACGAAAAATGCCGACTCGGCGAAAAAATTTTAGGTCAAGGTCGAAGTTCATCCATAATACCCCTTAGACATGTTTGTCTAGTGCCACGAGTCCGAAAATAACGTCCGTTTCGATCTACGAAACACCGTTTCCAAGAAATCAATGAAAATGAAAAAAGCCGACTCGGCAGAAAAATTCAAGGTCAAGGTCAAAGTTCATCCATATTACCCCTTAGACATGTTTGTCTAGTGCCATGAGTCCGAAAATAACATCCGTTTCGCTGTCTGACGCACCGTTTTCAAGATATCGACGAAAACGAAAAATGCCGACTCGCCAGAAAAATTCAAAGTCAAGGTCGATGGTCATCCTTAATACCCCTTAGACATGTTTGTTTAGGGCGACGAGTCTGAAAACAACGTCCGTTTCGCTCTACGACGCACCGTTTCCGAGATATCGATGAAAACGAAAAATGCCGACTCAGCGAAAAAAAATTTTAGGTCAAGGTCAAAGTTCATCCATAATACCCCTTAGACATGTTTGTCTAGGGCGACGAGTTCGGAAATAACGCCCGTTTCGCTCTACGACGCACCGTTTCCAAGATATGCAGGGAACCTCAAGGATGACATGGCGAAAACTCTTCTGACCGCTAGGTCAAAGGTCGTTTGACGGATTGATCCCAAAATCAATATGGTTCTTCCCTATTGATATATGAACCTCCGTGCAAAGTTCTGCAGCCGTTGCCTACATACTTTTTGAGTTATCGAGCGGAAACAAAGTCCAAAAAAAAACATTGATTTCATCCTCACGGACCTCACCGACCTCGGATCCGGCTGAAAAACAATAGGGTTCTTCCACATAATATGTCTGACCAATGCTGAAAATTTGGCGAAGATACATCGAGGCAAACTAAAGTTATCGGTCGGAAACCAAAATGGCGGAAAAAAAAAGGAAAAAAAATTCTGCTAAAACCATAAAGGCATTTCTTTCGAAATGCTTTAATAAATTTGTAAAAGGTGACATAGTCCCTTTGCACCCCCCCCCCATAATCTCCCAAAACCAACTTTTTTCTGAAGGTTTTTTAATACTAATAAACATTACATATGTCTCCGGTTGCGCATCCATTGCAAAAATTGGTTTTCGGGCCATTTTTCAAAATGGCCGCCCCGCAAAATCTCGGAATTTGAGATTGCTTCACTTTAGGCTGCATAGGTATACAAAATAAAATTGTTACCTTTTGCTGCTTATTGTAGGGGCCTGATACATTGTACATGAGAAAACAGATGTTAAATAAATATTTATAATATGAATATGTCCATAAATCCAAGTTGGCCGCCAAATTTAGATAATTTTTCACTAAAATGTCCATAACTTCGGACTGAGTCAACCTAGAATGTTCATTTTGGGGTCTATACCTAGGTTTTCATAAACACGGAATCGATTTAGACCAAAATAAATACAATCAAGCTATTCCTTTTGATGCATGTACACCTGCACACATGGTACGCGCTACACATTCATTTAGATATCTCTCGAACATAGCCCCCTTGACACCCCTATGGTCTCAATTGTGGATCTTGCTTGGATATTTCTGATAAACACTTTTACTGATATGCAATCCCAATAAATCCTTGACCAAATAGAGCTTGATTTGGTTAGTTTTGGTAATTAACATAAATCCAAGATGTCTGCTAAACACACCCCGAAAATTCAAATTCGTAACTAATTGTGCTATAAAGATGTGTGATACTTACTTTCAAGGGTATGTAGATTCCATTTTTGGTGTTATTCTAGCTATATAATATCAATTTAAAATGATAACAGCATCTCATTGAGATAGAAAGCAAATAAAAACACATTGTTATTTGAATTTATTCATACACTTATGCATTACGCATTACTCACAAACATGCTTGGGATACTTTTTATATCACAAACAAAGAACAATAATGTAGAATATCTTCATTAGCTATCTTAACACATGAACATGATGGAACATGGTACTATGATATTGGTAATGCTATATTGGATGAATTGATATATTAGTAGATGATGTCTTCACCATTGCCCTGCATTTTCTTGTAGTACAACAACGTTGTCTTGAGCTTTCCGACATCATACCCCTAAACATCCTCAATCTCATTTCTGGAAAATTCTACATCACTTTTGTCACAACATTCTCATTCATTGATATAGCTTAGACACACCTTCGTGTATGGGTTGCCACACTCTCCTAGAGCAGAACAGTTGCTGCACAAGTGCATCACTGGTGTGTCCAGTGACAACTATTAATACATCCATTCGTACAACAATTCGTCAAATCCATATGGGAAAGATGTCATGCAGTAGCTGAGAGGGTGCATACCAAATAGCTGCAGGCACTTTGATCCTAGGTTAGCACATGTTGCTTATTATCCAGCAATGATCCGTCGCATCCTTCCATACATGCATTGCAGCTCTGCCAGACACACGCAATGGACAAGCAGCATAAACTCAACATCCTCTCCATATGCCAACATACAAGAAATTTGGACAGCATTCAACTGATCTACTCACATCAGCAGATCAACTAAAACAATTGTTTGTTTGGCTGGGATATTATACATGTAGATCAGTTCCTGCTGTTGCCAAAAGTGACCCAGCCCCTTCAAGGTTCAGGGATGTCATCCAGCGTCAATGAAAGATAGTCAGAAAAATTGTAGTACCAATGGATGTACTGAGTAGTTGTCACTGGACACACCAGTGATGCACTTGTGCAGCAACTGTTCTGCTCCAGGAGAGTGTGGCAACACGAAGGTGTCATCTACTAATATGTCAATTCATACAATATAGCAGTGCCAACATCATAGTTCCATGTTCCATCATGTTCATGTGTCAAGATAACCAACGAAGATATTCTACATTAATGTTCTCTGTTTGTGATATAAAAAGTATCCCAAGCATGTTTGTGAGTAATGCGTAATGCATAAGTGTATGAATAAATTCAAATAACAATGTGTTCTTATTTGCTTTCCATCTCAATGAGATGCTGTTATCATTTTAAATTGATATTATATAGCTAAAATAACACCAAAAAATGGAATCTACATACCAAAATACCCTTGAAAGTAAGTATCACACATCTTTGTAGCACAATTAGTTACGAACTTGAATATTTTTTTTTCGGGGTGTGTTTAGCAGGCATCTTGGATTTATGTTAATTACCAAAACTAACCAAATCAAGCTCTATTTGTTCAAAGATTTATTGGGATTGCAAATCAGTAAAAGTGTATATCAGAAATATCCAAGCAAGATCCACAATTGAGACCATAGGGATGTCAAGGGGGCTATGTTCGAGAGATATCTAAATGAATGTGTAGCGTGTACCATGTGTGCAGGTGTACATGCATCAAAAGGAATAGCTTGATTGTATTTATTTTGGTCTGAATGGATTCCCTGTATATGAAAACCTAGGTATAGACCCCAAAATGAACATTCTAGGTTGACTCAACCTAGACTAGTTATGGACATTTTAGTGAAAAATTATCTAAATTTGGCCATTTTATGGACATTTTAGTGAAAAATTATCTAAATTTGGCGGCCATCTTGGATTTATGGACATATTCATATTATAAATATTTATTTAACCACTGTTATCTCATGTACAATGTATCAGGCCCCTACAATAAGCAGCAAAAGGTAACAAAGGTTTTATTTTGTAGACCTATGCAGCCTAAAGTGAAGCAATCTCAAAATTCGAGATTTCGCGGGGCGGCCATCTCGAAAAATGGCCCGAAAACCAATTTTTGCAATAGATGCGCAACCGGAGACATATGTGATGTTTATTAGTATTAAAAAACCTTCAGAAAAAAGTTGGTTTTGGAGGATCATGGGGGGGGGGGTGCAAAGGGACATGCCCGACTAACAGACGGATCAAATGGCAGCCATTTAGTGGGTGAGTATTATTGAGACGCAGCGTATGACAGTTGGGCCATTCTGGCAATCAGTTTCTGGCCAGTTGTGCCTAGGATGAAAAGCAACACAACACGACGATATAAATACATGACAAGTAGTTACATACACATATAGTTTACAGGCAATCTTGATATTGCTAAGATATTATCTAGAGTAAAAAAAATGGTGATTTGCGTAATCAGTCCAGGCATCTCACGAGAATTATCAGACACCATGACAACCAATGAGCCCTTGGGTGGGGCGGACGGACTTCGATGGAATTTATACAGTGTTGTACAGTGCCGTTGAGAAGTCGGTGCCATGACTCGCTTGAGTCAGTGTGCCAGAGCGGGTCGTCAGATCGAGGTGCCAGAGATCGCAGGTCACAGTCAGCCCAGCAATGAGACAAATTGCGCATTGGCAGAATTTGACAGCGGACCAGAACTGTGCGCGGTCGGGGAAACATCGCAGATATACAGCCACATATCAGTTCTGACACAGAGAAAAAAACCCTTCGGGAGATGGGAATTGGAGGACATTTCCGACAGAGCTCTTCTACAAACCGACCCCCACCATCTCCGACAGTGAATGAATGTACCGGACTTGAGCACAGGGATGCATGATGAGACCTGTGTGACTAGCGCTATATGCTGATCACATGACAAGCACTCAAGGCGACACGCTGATAATTTAAATATGTTAGTGGAGTTTAGCGACTGCGGTAATGGTATCTACTTTCGTCCAGGTGAAATGTCATTACGAAAGTCATTTCCGAATGGAGCACCCGCAGTGGGTATAGGTATACAGCACTCACGGGAAAGGCTACTCCCAAATCAACTTTAAAAACGGCAAGGTTTGGCCGTTCACGACAATCAGATAATGTGATTCCATTGGATGTTGGGCAGAATGTCATCAAATCAAGAGTGTTGATTATATTAGTACACAGTTGTAAATACAAGAAAACGTGTCGAGTCCTGCAGCATACGTGTGAGTGGCTTGATAGAGGCCGAGACAGTGGTGACGAGTGGAACACCAGGTGATCAGGAATCTTAACCACATTACAACGGTAATGTGACAGCCCTAGGTTTGTCCCAAGGTATGTCAGCTCAGAACTTTACACCAAGCGTGCGCAATCAATCAGAAAAATTATACATTTCTGCTGTAACTCGGTTCAACAGCAATATATATGGAAATTGTGGATCGATGGGGCCGATCTGATGTGAAAGATATCGGGGAGGGGGGTTAGGGTCACCAAGGTTTCTGCCCGCATTTCCTTGGCCTACGATCAGGTCGGCTATTGGCACTGCTATAGGTCAGCAGCATATACGATACATCACACATAGATCTTCACCATCTGCTCACGTTCTGATTTGTGTAGTAACTTCTTATAACACATTGCCTTGTTGTTGGCTGCCAAATAAAGCAAGTTCAATAAAACTAAGATATCATTTGCCATGGTAATCATATGTAATATCCCACAAAAATTGTATGCAACATAGGATTTGTGTTTCGTTTTTGATACGGAATAGTAGAAAGTTGTTGACCCCAGGTAAAAATTCCTATAACAGATATCACTAAACACCGCAAACAAAGCCCAGATTTCTTCACGTGAGTCGGTACATCTCCAGCTCATAAAGAGGTTTTTATTGTTTTTAGTTTATTTTAACAGCACGTTCACTGAGACAAGACACTGTTACGCGTGTGTGAGTAATTATGTGGTCGATGAAGCACGAGCCGAGGATGATGCGGGACTGATCGGTGATCAAATCGCACCCAACACACGCGCCTTGGTGCGGAATCGTGTCTAATGGCGCCGGCAGCGCGCTCATCACGCCAGTTATGTGTCCACAGACACGACTAGGTCCCGTTCCGACACTTTATTGTTCAAGGAAACCGGCACAACGCTACACAAATTACACTAAAACTACCGTGTGCTCATCATTGATTGATGGAGATATTCTCGTGTATCTTCCAGGTGAATTCGTCCTCACAAACAAGTAGTCCTCACAAACAAGTCGTCCTCATAAAACAAGTCGTCCTCAAAAACAAGTCGTCCTCACAAACAAACAGTCTTCACAAACAAGTAGTCCTCACAAACAAGTAGTCCTCACAAACAAGTCGTCCTCACAAACAAGTAGTCCTCACAAACAAGTAGTCCTCACAAACAAGTCGTCCTCACAAACAAGTAGTCCTCACAAACAAGTCGTCCTCATAAAACAAGTAGTCCTCAAAAACAAGTCGTCCTCACAAACAAGTAGTCCTCACAAACAAGTCGTCCTCACAAACAAATAATCCTCACAAACAAGTAGTTCTCACAAATAAGGCGTCCTCACAAACAAGTCGTCCTCACAAACAAGCAGTCCTCACAAACAAGTCGTCCTCATAAAACAAGTAGTCCTCAAAAACAAGTCGTCCTCACAAACAAGTAGTCCTCACAAACAAGTCGTCCTCACAAACAAATAGTCCTCACAAACAAATAGTCCTCACAAACAAGTCGTCCTCACAAACAATCGTCCTCACAAACAAGTAGTCCTCACGAACAAGTAGTCCTCACAAACAAGTCCTCCTCACAAACAAGTCGTCCTCACAAACAAGTCGTCATCACAAACAAGTAGTCATCACAAACAAGTCGTCCTTATAAACAAGTCGTCCTCATAAACAAGTCATCCTCACAAACAAATAGTCCTCACAAACAAGTCGTCATCACAAACAAGTAGTCCTCACAAACAAGTCGTCCTCATAAACAAGCCGTCCTCACAAACAAATAGTCCTCACAAACAAGTCGTCCTCACAAACAAATAGTCCTCACAAACAAGTAGTCCTCACAAACAAGTCGTCCTCACAAACAAGTCGTCCTCACAAACAAGTCGTCCTCACAAACTAGTCCTCACAAACAAGTAGTCCTCACAAACAAGTCGTCCTCACAAACAAATAGTCCTCACAAACAAGTAGTCCTCACAAACAAGTAGTCCTCACAAACAAGTCGTCCTCAGAAACAAGTAGTCCTCAAAAACAAGTCGTCCTCACAAACAAGTAGTCCTCAAAAACAAGTCGTCCTCACAAACAAGTAGTCCTCACAAACAAGTAGTCCTCACAAACAAACAGTCCTACAAACAAGTCGTCCTCACAAACAAATAGTCCTCACAAACAAGTAGTCCTCATAAACAAGTCGTCCTCATAAACAAGTCGTCCTCACAAACAAACAGTCCTCACAAACAAGTCGTCCTCACAAACAAATAGTCCTCACAAACAAGTAGTCCTCACAAACAAGTAGTCCTCACAAACAAGTAGTCCTCGCAAAAAAGTCGTCCTCACAAACAATCGTCCTCACAAACAAGTAGTCCTCACAAACAAGTAGTCCTCACAAACAAGTCGTCCTCACAAACAAGTAGTCCTCACGAACAAGTCGTCCTCACAAACAGGTAGTCCTCACAAACAAGTAGTCCTCACAAACACGTCGTCCTCGCAAACAAATAGTCCTCACAAACAAGTCGTCCTCACAAGCAAGTCGTCCTCAATACATTATTACAATGGGTCCAAATGGGTCCAAATGGGTCCAAGTGTTTTCTTATTGATATGTACATAGCATCGCATAAGTATGAAAATTAGCCAGGACAAGTTTTTTGTGAGTAATTACATTGAAGAAACTTCGTCACTAGAAGTTGTAGACGCGTAGTCATCCGATCCGGCACGGTTCTCGAGTTTTGTCGGAATTGGGTGTCGAAACACATCAGACTTGGAAACAAGTCGAGCGACGAGATGTGGATTGGACGTGGGGCGGATTGTGAAGGGAGGGCAGATTTGTAATTAGTATCTGTAGGCCGTGTGTGGGTTACTGTGTGTCCCGAGCTCGGTTGTCTGTGATGAGGGAATGGGGAGGAGGAGGGTATACTTAGCCAGATCCAATCAACGACTAACATTAAAGAAAACTGATATCAGTAAGATGGTTTCACATCAAAATGTACAGTTCAGCTTATACATGTAACTCTAAAACTGACAGTCGGCTAGGCCTAGGCTAGTAAGGCTACACCTCCAAGACATATTATTATATACATTTGCAGCTATCACATGTTACTACGGTAACGGATACTGTACACTCTCGACTTGAAGGTAAAAACAATTCTTCATATCAGCGTCGTCACGTGACACCAATTTCCTCGCCTTAATTGGCTGTAGGACAATGAAGGGTCACAATACTACGGAGCCGCTGAAAGGACATGGAAGAAATATTTTTTGACATACGGTTATTGCGTTCCCTCGCAATAATATTGCGTTCCCTCGCGATCTTATTGCGTTCCCTCGCAATCCGGATCGCGTTCCCTCGCGATCTTATTGCGTTCCCTCGCAATCCAGATCGCGTTCCCTCGCGATGTTATCGCGTTCCCTCGTGATATTATCGCGTTCCCTCGCGATAATATCGCGTTCCCTCGCATTCCGGATCACGTTCCCTCGCGATCTTGTGGAATAACCTTCTCAGAAGTCAGCACAATGCGAGGGAACGCGATCCAGAATGCGAGGGAACGCAATAAGATCGCGAGGGAACGCAATATTATTGCGAGGGAACGCGATAATATTGCGAGGGAAAGCAATATTATTGCGAGGAAACGCGATAATATTGCGAGGGAACGCAATAACAATGTGCTAAAAATATTTCTTCCATGTCCTCTCAGAGGCTCCGTACAATGTGCACAGAAACACGGATATAAAATTAGCCCACCCGTGTGCTTAATTAGCTCTGTCCCATTGAATGAAAGCATCGAGGACACGAAGAGATCGGCAACAGAAGGATATTTAATCTGGAGTTTGGTTAGAGATGTAGCTAACGATAAACCAGAGACCCCATCTTTATGCCGGCCACTTCCTGAAGTCAAACATCAGACAATTAATTCGGAAGTGATTTGGAAAATTGAGGAATGAACATTGGAAAATCGTGCGTGTAGCATCAAATCGCCTTAAATGGGCAACCGTCACTCCGTCACTTGGCGTGTTTTGCCGTTGGAAATGTGACACATGAAAAGCGCAGTATGTGTTTAGTTCACCAGTGATGTCATCTGTAGGCCAAGAAAAGCAGTCTCTTTCATCGCCAATTCACATTGCAGTTGCCTTATATAAGCAATCCTCGATTATACTTCGCGTGGATTTCACATTATTATGTATATAGTTTATCTGAATTGTGCAGCCCGCAAAGACAACTGTTTCATAATTCCTATATTACAAATACAGAGGTCAAATTTAAGAAAGTATTCCTTCAGTGGGGGCTAATTGACACGATATTCACGAAGCTTTTTCTTAAAAGTTAACTCCTCTTTTTATCGGAATTGTCCAGCTTTAAATAAATTCCTCTTGATGTCACAATATGGAAATTGCCTTTCGGTGCGAGGTCAACTCCTGGCTTGTGTTCTTTGAGTTGTCTGTGTAATCAGTCTACAAGCATTCTTACTCTACTGTAATACCACAAACCAATCATGTCCTCAAAGAACCAGTTACTTTTATTCCTAAGCGCCTTTTCTCAAAATTCTGGAGAAATAAAAATTTTATCATCATATGGAATAAATAATTTGGTCGTTTCTCCGGGAATTTTCTGTTCAGGTTGTCAGCTCCCCGTGGATGTCGATAGTCGTTAGTCTAGGACCGGTTAAAGACCACGTGGATAAGACAGAGAAACAGCAGTAAAGCACAAAATAGTTCTCCAGGAAACACGTGCTCACCGGGGAACAATGCATTAAAATATCGAAATATGTTCAATCAAACAGCTCAGAAACCAGTCTTAAGGGCTGTCAATGCTTCCCACAACAATGGCATTCCCAAGATTTGAGACCCTTATACAAACGTCAAATTACTCATTGAATCTGGGCAGATGGATAGACTGAGCTGGGAATGAAAACGTCTCAAGGGCAGACAACAGTTTTGAAAGTGCTTATATCGCATATAATATAATGATTTATTGCCTGATGTGGCGTCTTGTACCATATCATGAGGTTGCTCCTAACGGCCATTGTGAGCATGAGAAACACCAGTATTATTTTTAAAAAAATCAATATTACGTTGAGGTAATTTGAATCGATTCTTTGTTCATACAGAACACAATCGAAACAAATTCCAACAACTCATAATCTGAAAATAATTTTTCACAATTTAATTTACCTGCATTCATTATATGGAATCATTTTTCGTGTGCATAAAATGTGAGCATGTTTTATTAATTCATGGCCTCGAACTGGTATTTCGTGCTCACAGTTTATTATTTCGTGCACACAGTTCAATAATTCGTTGGCACAAATTGTTATTTCGTGCGCAAGGATTAAATAATATTTTTGGTATGTCATCTCAAGGACTCCGTACTAATTCGTGCGCACGGATTAAAAAGTATTCTTTGTACCGTATGATAGCGCATATAAGTACACTGTTCTTATATTCGAGCCTGTCCTTATATTCGAATATCAGAACATGTCCCTATATTCGAGACACTTTGTTTTATTAGTGAGAGCACCTAAACGCAATATTCCGGATATAAGAACATGTCCTTATATGCGCGATTATACGGTAAGTCAAAATATGGAACGCACGAAGCGACATTATGAGTTACCATTTACGAATTACGATAATTTACGAGTTGCACTTTACTTATATATTAGAAAGCGACTTTACGAGTTGAATTTCACGAGTTACAACCTACGTTTTACGACTCACGATTTTTTAGTTATGTTTACTAATATTTGTTTCCCCCCCAAAAAAAATTGGCAGATACCATGAAATTGCATTTGTCGCGCTGCCACAATATTTTTTTGTGAACAGCTTGCAAACCTGATTCTGGCCTGATTCTGAATTTTTTTTATAAGAACATATTATGTCTTATGGTAGGAGAATGACATGGCTCAACGATAATAATTCATCAATTTAATTCACAAGTATTTTTATTGTGCATGCATCAATTAATCAATTTCACTTTGCCTTGGTCAGTCTTACACTCTGCTGTATTTCAATGTATAAAAATTTGTACGCAGTCTATGTATACATATTTTTAAAGATTTTTGTCATTATTATTATTACTATTTACCGAGCAAAATCTTTCCTCTATCCCATATAACATAATGTTCATGTCAGACTTCTATTTGTAGTACTGATAAAATCACAATCCTTGTATCGATGCACTCAGGTCACGTCTTCACCAGACCACCCTTGATCTCCACCTCCCACTGTTTCATTTATTTGTATGTATTTCTGTGTTGTAATTATTGTATGTTCAGAAATAGTGGAATAAAGATAATATTGATTGATTGATTCGCCTTTTTTCAAGCTCGTATTCACCTCAATAATCTTCCGCGTGTTCAATCTATCTCGGTGTTATGCAAAATGGATATGTTTCGTCTCGTTTTTTTCGACAAGTAGGCCTGTACTTCACATGTGTCCACATCAACAACACATCAAAGCTCAACAGTTAGATGAAACAATGTGTGAGAAATCCTAACTTTTTGAAAAATTTACATTCGTCGATTACAGGAAGCGGCGTAGGAATTCAATGGGGGAAAGTCTGTCCTCAATTATTATATCCCATGTATCTTCGCTTCTATGGGTCTATGTGATTATTAGACTGAGCAAACACTAAACACCAGAAGACAAAAGATCTGGACGTACACAAGACATCGATCATTCAAGACAGCAGACGATAAAAACATCAAATGTCGCTGTGATGGTTTTATCGCGGTCCCCAGCCAGGACCCGGAACCCATGGGACCACCCGGGTCCTAGACGCAGCCGTAATTCACATACAGCCACAATCGGACAGTGACAACCCAGAATCATCAACATACACCAATTAAAATACACAACAGAGAGCATTTGATACCAATGGACGGGAGCGACACCGGTAAAACCAATTGTGGGTAAAATGACAACTATGAAGAAATAACAAGCATAACAAACATGCGCGAATAGGAGATTTTCTTTCCATCAATCAATCAATCAATCAATCAATCAATCAATCAATCAATCAATCAACGTCTACAACCATGTACAACACTTTACCATGTTTACTTACACATAAAATATCACACCAATCATAAGAAACCGACAGACTGATTGATTCCATCGATCAGTTTTAAGCCCATCGTCCCTCCCCACAAAATCAACGAGCAGATCATTCAGTCTTTTTGTTTTAGGTAAAACCTATTACAGTTCATTTAGCCCACCTCACTATTGAATGAGAAACAGATTCAAACCAATTCGCCACTTATAATGATTTGAACATGATAACTACGCATGAAGATTTGCAGTGCATTCTGTGACAATTGCGAGGCGCCCACCCCTCCAGACATGTCTATGCGCTATATAGCTTTTTCATAGTTGTTTTGTGCCAACATATCGGCATCGTGTCTGCAATCTCTCGAATTGCTGGCCCACCCCATACTTAATGCATAAATACATGTGTTAGATTTGAGAAAGTTAAATTGCTCAGATCTGTAAACGACTGAAATGGTGGACCAGATTGAAATTGACGTCCCCAGAAAGCGTTACCTTTGGCGCTCGAGAAGTAAACACAACGATACGTCTGTCAATAGGACGTATTTCAACCCATGACAATGTGATCCATGATGGGTTGCGAACCCACGTCATACCTTCCGTACGATCTTTTAGTTTACCCAGCATGCATGTGTCAATATGTCTGAGCATTTGTGAAAATTTCAAGTCCATCCGTTGAGCCATTCTTGAGCACGATGATATGGGCATAATATAGTATTTCCTACTTGTGGTCCTGCGAGTTGTGTTTTTTAACAGACTCAACACCCCAACGTTCGTCCTTGATCAATCTCTGAAATCCCACAGTTTCTCATGGAACGGCCCATGAATGTACTAAATTCTTACATTGTAACTGATCTGCTGCGATTTGTTAGCCCCCCGCCCCTTCTCTACATATCGGTAGCAGGCTTGTAAAAACTAGATCTTGAGAAACTGGAAGGAACAAATATGTCAGCCCATGAGAGTATATCAGCACAATGGACTCATATGACGCACCGACTTCAACCCTAGATCACCATTTAAAAGATCTAAATGGATTTTGATCACATATGAAATAAATTAGGCACCAAAGGCCAACGCAATAAAATAATCACGGATATTTCAATAACTCGGCCGCCGTCCGCCATATCGACAATAAATGTCGGACATCGTTTCCAGCGTAACTGGCCCATAAACAATCCGCCTGGGACCAATAGAAGCTCGGTCTGGGACCGGCACCATAAATCCCAGGCCAATATCACGACATCACAGTCACCCAGCCAACAAGTAATCGGAAATGATGTTTTATGTCTCATTGCCACAAATTACAACCAGTGTCTTCTGAAATATCAAGATCAATGCGAGTGCGATATCTCTCTTGATGTGGAATCTGTTCAATGAAGCTCTATACTCCGTGTCTCATGTTGTTAGCTGATGAATTATTCATGACTGGCCAACTACCAACAGAATGCACAGGGTGGAGAAAAGGTTAGAAAACAAATTGAGAATTTAGACGTTGCATGACCAACTTGAAATCAGTTTTTGTCCCAGGAACGTATAACAAACATCCATAAGAATGATATCGCAATCTGTGAACTATGTATCTTATTTCGTTTGTTTACACCTGAATAAAGCTCGTACACGATACAATATGAATTATTTTTGTATATTCTATATATTCGGTAACATTTTCCTTGGACCATCTTGCATATTTCACTGATCATTTAACATACAAGCACCAATCTAGTGAAGAACAATGAATCATTCGCAAATCGGCTTGAGAAGTTTGATTTTTTTTTTGTGACGTCATTTTTTTAAAAAGAAATAAAGCCTCAAAGCTCCATGAAAATCTGTGAGATCAAATCCTATGACAAATGTCATTATTCCACTAACATGGATATCACATTTGCACATTAATGTACTATGATATACCATGTTAGCGAGTTGGCGAGAACAATTTAGCGGTCTTGTTCTGGATGACTCAAGCTGAATTTACTGTTGTTTTGAGTCCAAGTATTTGCTTCCATGGTCTCCGCTTCTATCTCAGTTATTTGAGTGGCAATTTTATGGTCTGTCTGTTCACCAGGATGGCGAGAGCGTGTCGTGTTCACGAACCCGGAAGATCGGAGACGAACGAGGCAAATGGTTCACGGATTGCGACATCATAACTGTCAGAACAATGGCGGGCGTCTTCGGTCAGTCCGCTGCTTCAGGCCCGGGATATATAACCTTCACATCACCCGCAGCACCAGTCCCGGGTACACAGACCTCACATCACCCGTCAGCCCCAGCCCCGGGTACACACTTACACATCACCCATCAGCCCCAGCCCCGGGTACACAGACCTCACATCACCCGTCAGCCCCAGCCCCGGGTACACACGTACACATCACCCGTCAGTCCCAGCCCCGGGTACACACGTACACATCACCCGTCGATCCCAGCCCCGGGTACACACGTACACATCACCCGTCAGCCCCAGCCCCGGGTACACACGTACACATCACCCGTCAGCCCCAGCCCCGGGTACACACGTACACATCACCCGTCGATCCCAGCCCCGGGTACACACGTACACATCACCCGTCAATCCCAGCCCCGGGTACACACGTACACATCACCCGTCAGCCCCAGCCCCGGGTACACACGTACACATCACCCGTCGATCCCAGCCCCGGGTACACACGTACACATCACCCGTCAATCCCAGCCCCGGGTACACACGTACACATCACCCGTCAATCCCAGCCCCGGGTACACACGTACACATCACCCGTCAGCCCCAGCCCCGGGTACACACGTACACATCACCCGTCAGCCCCAGCCCCGGGTACACACGTACACATCACCCGTCAATCCCAGCCCCGGGTACACACGTACACATCACCCGTCAATCCCAGCCCCGGGTACACACGTACACATCACCCGTCAGCCCCAGCCCCGGGTACACACGTACACATCACCCGTCGATCCCAGCCCCGGGTACACACGTACACATCACCCGTCAGCCCCAGCCCCGGGTACACACGTACACATCACCCGTCAGCCCCAGCCCCGGGTACACACGTACACATCACCCGTCAATCCCAGCCCCGGGTACACACGTACACATCACCCGTCAGCCCCAGCCCCGGGTACACACGTACACATCACCCGTCAGCCCCAGCCCCGGGTACACACGTACACATCACCCGTCAATCCCAGCCCCGGGTACACACGTACACATCACCCATCAGCCCCAGCCCCGGGTACACACGTACACATCACCCGTCAATCCCAGCCCCGGGTACACACGTACACATCACCCGTCAATCCCAGCCCCGGGTACACACGTACACATCACCCGTCAGCCCCAGCCCCGGGTACACACGTACACATCACCCGTCAGCCCCAGCCCCGGGTACACACGTACACATCACCCGTCAATCCCAGCCCCGGGTACACACGTACACATCACCCGTCAGCCCCAGCCCCGGGTACACACGTACACATCACCCGTCAGCCCCAGCCCCGGGTACACACGTACACATCACCCGTCAGCCCCAGCCCCGGGTACACACGTACACATCACCCGCACGGGCCAGTCAAAGGCGGGTAGTTCTGTGTTTGTCTGCAGTTGGATTTACGCTGTAATTTGTGGAAGAGTGTGATATATTCATTTGGTTCAGTTACGAATATTTTTGAGTAGATGATAAACGAATCTAATCAAACACACGCCCCTTGTACAACTATTATGTTGTATATGAGTTTGTTGTGATGAGAAACACACATAAGGTCTCACTCTCTGGCGAACTATGTCCAAATTGATAGACCCATCGCAATAACCGAGCTGTTAGTGCGTGTCTTTGAAGATAAGAAAGTGCAGATGTTCCGGTTCCAGACAGTGTCGCCTATATTTCTAAGCATCTTACCCAACCTCGCGAGCTGCATCAGAACACATCAATAACGGCCCACATCGCATAACACATAATGTGTCAGTCGTATGATTATTTACTGGTGTGTAAGAATTGCTAGCAGTATTCTTTCAGCTGGGGATTACTTCTTTATCAATATACATTTATGATCCGTGTGATTTAGAAATCACACCTTCAGCCTACATGTCAATGTTTCCATTTCACATGGAAGAACGAGTAGATATATTATAGTTTTATTACAGTGTATCTTGCATGAGGAAAGTGTATTACATGTAGATCTATTACAGTTTTATTACAGTGTATCTTGTATGAGAAAAGTGTATTACATGTAGATCTATTATAGTTTTATTACAGTGTATCTTGTATGAGGGAAGTGTATTACATTTAGATCTATTATAGTTTTATTACAGTGAATATGGTATGAGGAAAGTGTATTACATGTAGATCTATTATAGTTTTATTATAGTGTTTCATGTATGTGGAAAGTGTATTACATGTAGATCTATTACAGTTTTATTATAGTGTACCTTGTATGAGCAAAGTGTATTACATTTAGATCTATTATAGTTTTATTACAGTGTATATTGTATGAGGAAAGTGTATTACACGTAGATCTATTACAGTTTTATTATAGTGTACCTTGTATGAGCAAAGTGTATTACATTTAGATCTATTATAGTTTTATTACAGTGTATATTGTATGTGGAAAGTGTATTACACGTAGATCTATTACAGTTTTATTATAGTGTACCTTGTATGAGCAAAGTGTATTACATTTAGATCTATTATAGTTTTATTACAGTGTATATTGTATGAGGAAAGTGTATTACACGTAGATCTATTACAGTTTTATTATAGTGTACCTTGTATGAGCAAAGTGTATTACATTTAGATCTATTATAGTTTTATTACAGTGTATATTGTATGTGGAAAGTGTGTCACATGTAGATCTATTACAGTTTTATTATAGTGTACCTTGTATGAGAAAAGTGTATTACATGTAGATTATAGTTTTATTATAGTGTATCTTGTATGAGGAAAGTGTATTACATGTAAATCTATTACAGTTTTATTATAGTGTACCTTGTATGAGAAAAGTGTATTACATGTAGATATATTATAGTTTTATTATAGTGTACCATGTATGAGGAAAGTGTATTACATGTAGATCTATTACAGTTTTATTATAGTGTTTCATGTATGTGGAAAGTGCATCACATGTAAATCTATTATAGTTTTATTATAGTGTACCTTGTATGAGAAAAGTGTATTACATGTAGATATATTATAGTTTTATTATAGTGTACCTTGTATGAGGAAAGTGTATTACATGTAGATATATTATAGTTTTATTATAGTGTACCTTGTATGAGGAAAGTGTATTACATGTAGATCTAGTATAGTTTTATTATAGTGTATCTTGTATGAGGAAAGTGTATTACATGTAGATCTATTACAGTTTTATTATAGTGTATCTTGTATCTGGAAAGTGTATTACATGTAGATCTATTACAGTTTTATTACAGTGTACCTTGTATGAGAAAAGTGTATTACATGTAGATATATTAAAGTTTTATTATAGTGCACCTTGTATGAAGAAAGTGTATTACATGTAGATCTATTACAGTTTTATTATAGTGTTTCATGTATGTGGAAAGTGTATTACATGTAGATCTATTACAGTTTTATTATTGTGTATTTTGTATGAGGAAAGTGTATTACATGTAGATATATTATAGTTTTATTACAGTGTATCTTGTATCTGGAAAGTGTATCACATGTAGATCTATTACAGTTTTATTACAGTGTATCTTGTATGAGGAAAGTGTACTACATGTAGATCTATTACAGTTTTATTAGAGTGTATCTTGTATGAGGAAAGTGTATTACATGTAGATATATTATAGTTTTATTATAGTGTTTCATGTATGTGGAAAGTGTATTACATGTAGATCTATTACAGTTTTATTAGAGTGTATCTTGTATGAGGAAAGTGTATTATATGTAGATCTATTACAGTTTTATAATAGTGTTTCATGTATGTGGAAAGTGTATTACATGTAAATCTATTACAGTTTTATTATAGTGTATCTTGTATGTGGAAAGTGTACTACATGTAGATCTATTACAGTTTTATTAGAGTGTATCTTGTATGAGGAAAGTGTATTACATGTAGATATATTATAGTTTTTTTATAGTGTATCTTGTATGAGGAAAGTGTACTACATGTAGATCTATTATAGTTTTATTACAGTGTATCTTGTATGAGAAAAGTGTATTACATGTAGATATATCATAGTTTTATTACAGTGTATCTTGTATCTGGAAAGTGCATTACATGTAGATCTATAATAGTTTTATTATAGTGTATCTTGTATGAGGAAAGTGTACTACATGTAGATCTATTATAGTTTTATTATAGTGTATCTTGTATGAGGAAAGTGTATTACATGTAGATCTATTACAGTTTTATTACAGTGTATCTTGTATGAGGAAAGTGTATTATATGTAGATCTATTATAGTTTTATTATAGTGTATCTTATATGAGGAAAGTGTATTACATGTAGATCTAATATAGTTTTATTATAGTCTATCTTGTATCTGGAAAGTGTCTTACATGTAGATCTATTACAGTTTTATTATAGTGTATCTTGTATCAGGAAAGTGTATTACATGTAGATCTATTACAGTTTTATTACAGTGTATCTTGTATGAGTAAAGTGTATTACATGTAGATTGATTATAGTTTTATTATAGTGTATCTTATATGACGAAAGTGTATTACATGATGATCTATTATAGATTTAGTATAGTGTATCTTGTATCAGGAAAGTGTATTACATGTAGATCTATTATAGTTTTATTATAGTGTATCTTGTATGAGGAAAGTGTATTACATGTAGATCTATTACAGTTTTATTACAGTGTATCTTGTATGAGTAAAGTGTATTACATGTAGATCGATTATAGTTTTATTATAGTGTATCTTATATGACGAAAGTGTATTACATGTAGATCTATTATAGTTTCAGTATAGTGTATCTTGTATCAGGAAAGTGTATTACATGTAGATCTATTATAGTTTTATTATAGTGTATCTTGTATGAGGAAAGTGAATTACATGTAGATCTATTATAGTTTTATTACAGTGTATATTGTATGTGGAAAGTGTATTATATGTAGATCTAGTGTAGTTTTTTGGCAGTGTGGGAAGCGTAAAACGAGTATATCTAGTATACTGCATTAAAGAGTTTTGACGCCTGACATCAGGCTGTGTTCCCACCAAATTAGACAACTAAAAATGTGCTGAAAAAGTATTTCCACAACATTGGTTTGCTTCTTGATTTGTTGCTACCGTAGTGAACTGTACGCGGCTTTGTCTCTACAGGCGATATGTGGTGAATGGGTGAGTGCGGGATTCAAATAGCGCAAATATCCACACGACAAAAAGAAATACAAATGCAAGTTAAATCCAATTGTATATGGCACAAGCACACTACAATTAAGATATGATACAAATAGAATGCTAGTAATTCAACAGTGTTCAATGGGTATTGTGCCATGAGGTTTGTTTTGGGTTTCAAAATTGTTGTTGAAATTTGGTTTTTGAGCAGTTGTATGCTAATTCCACAATGTATACCCAGCAAAAGCAACGGTACGTGTTTGATCAGGCCAGTGTGGTTTTGGATGTCGAGGTCTGATCAGGCCATTGTGTTTTTGGATGTCGAGGTTTGATCAGGCCATTCTGGTTTTGGATGTCGAGGTCTGATCAGGCCATTGTGTTTTTGGATGTCGAGGTCTGATCAGGCCATTGTGGTTTTGGATGTCGAGGTTTGATCAGGCCATTGTGGTTTTGGATGTCGAGGTTTGATCAGGCCATTGTGGTTTTGGATGTCGAGGTCTGATCAGGCCATTGTGGTTTTGGATGTCGAGGTTTGATCAGGCCATTGTGGTTTTGGATGTCGAGGTCTGATCAGGCCATTGTGGTTTTGGATGTCGAGGTTTGATCAGGCCATTGTGGTTTTGGATGTCGAGGTTTGATCAGGCCATTCTGGTTTTGGATGTCGAGGTTTGATCAGGCCATTCTGGTTTTGGATGTCGAGGTCTGATCAGGCCATTGTGTTTTTGGATGTCGAGGTCTGATCAGGCCATTGTGGTTTTGGATGTCGAGGTTTGATCAGGCCATTGTGGTTTTGGATATCGAGGTTTGATCAGGCCATTCTGGTTTTGGATGTCGAGGTTTGATCAGAATCTTCTGTTTTTCTATTGTCTTCATATAAATGGGTTGAGAATTACACACTTATGAGAATGTCATCAGATATTTTGTTATTGCCTGTGTCGCATTTCCAGCGTCATAATATCTACAAATCAGCACTCACGAGGAGGAAGCAGTAGTTGGATGTTGAGGCTCATTCTTCATCAGTCGTGTCACTCGTGACAGCATGAGAGTAGCGTGACAGTGTGACAGCTGTGGAAACTATGACATCCAGTCGACACCGCTACAAGACACTCGCCACACAAATACACAAAATCGTAATATATACGACATAGCGGCAGTCGATTCTGTGAATTGTCTTCCGTGGCGAGTGTACAAGGAGAAGGGTTCACGTCAATTTCAGCCTTTGATCGCTACCTATTAATGACTTGTGATAGTCCTTGCTAGTTATCATTGAAAAGCTTTCTGGAAAACTAAATCACTAGTAATAAGCGTCAAGAAATATAGTAAGAGACGTGTTGTCTCTTAACAGTGTGTGGTTTGACTGCAGTTCGGGCATCCCGAAATGTGACGGAGTCTGAAGCCATGTTCTGCTGCAAAGATACAAGGTTAGTCAAAAAAAAATGTCTCAGAATAGTTTATCTCATTCTGAACTATTCCAATATCACAAAGTGTAGCCAATTAGTTCGTGTCATTCATTAACGGTATATACTACCGAGCAGTTAACAATAAACAGTTCACAGAGTAGAGGAGTCGGAATTACCTATTTTGCGGTTATTAGACATGAATACATTGTAAAAACTCAAAAAGAACTAACAGTAATGCTTTTACTGACATGAACGCGTTTTAGGCTTCGATAGATATTTTTATTCAAACCGAATGCCCCCGTGAGAAAGCCCAGGCGCCTGCAGACACATGCCGTTTGTACCGTATCCGAATATGTCGCATCCTGATAGAGTCAATAAGACGCCCATGATGAGATACCCCCGCAATTCCTCTATGAATTTTTACAGCAAGGAGGGATCTAGCCACCACTATGACCAGTTCAGATATTGTGGAATGTCAGTCCTCAGCCAGCCCAAGGTAAACTTACATTAGGAGGAGGTGCTCGCCGGGTTCTGACGGAGCACATTAGGAGGAGGTGCTCGCCGGGTTCTGATGGAGCACATTAGTAGGAGGAGCTCGCCAGGTTCTGATGGAGCACATTAGGAGGAGGTGCTCGCCGGGTTCTGATGGAGCACATTAGGAGGAAGTGCTCGCCGGGTTCTGATAGAGCACATTAGGAGGAGGTGCTCGCCGGGTTCTAATGGAGCACAATAGGAGGAGGTGCTCGCCGGGTTCTGATGGAGCACATTAAGAGGAGGTGCTCGCCAGGTTCTGATGGAGCACATTAGGAGGAGGTGCTCGACGGATTCTAATGGAGCACATTAGGAGGAGGTGCTCGCCGGGTTCTGATGGAGCACATTCAGAGGAGGTGCTCGCCGGGTTCTGATGGAGCACATTAGGAGGAGGTGCTCGGCGGGCTCTGATAGAGCAAATTAGGAGGAAGTGCTCGCCGGGTTCTGATGGAGTACATTAGGAGGAGGTGCTCGTCGGGTTCTACTGGAGCACATTAGGAGGAGGTGCTCGCCAGGTTCTGATGGAGCACATTAAGAGGACGTGCTCGCCAGGTTCTGATGGAGCACATTAGGAGGAGGTGCTCGCCGGGTTCTAATGGAGCACATTAGGAGGAGGTGCTCGCCGGGTTCTAATGGAGCACATTAGGAGGAGGTGCTCGCCGGGTTCTGATGGAGCACATTAGGAGGAGGTGCTCGCCGGGTTCTGGTGGAGCACATTAGTAGGAGGAGCTCGCCAGTTCTGATGGAGCACATTAGGAGGTGCTCGCCGGGCTCTGGTGGAGCACATTAGGAGGAGGTGCTCGCCGGGTTCTGATAGAGCACATTAGGAGGAGGTGCTCGCCGGGTTCTGATGGAGCACATTAGGAGGAGGTGCTCGCCGGGTTCTGATGGAGCACATTAGGAGGAGGTGCTCGCCGGATTCTGATGGAGCACATTAGGAGGAGGTGCTCGCCGGGCTCTGATGGAGCACATTAGGAGGAAGTGCTCGCCGGGCTCTGATGGAGCACATTAGGAGAAGATGCTCGCCGGGTTCTGATGGAGCACATTAGGAAGAGGTGCTCGCCGGGTTCTGACGGAGCACATTAGGAGGAGGTTCTCGTCGGGTTCCGATGGAGCACACTGGGAGGAGGTGCTCGCCGGGTTCTGACGGAGCACATTAGGAGGAGGTGCTCGCCGGGTTTTGATGGAGCACATTAGGAGGAGGTGCTCGCCGGGTTCTGATGGAGCACATTAGGAGGAGGTGCTCGGCGGGTTCTGACGGAGCACATTAGGAGGAGGTGCTCGCCGGGCTCTGATGGAGCACATTAGGAGGAAGTGCTCGCCGGGCTCTGATGGAGCACATTAGGAGAAGATGCTCGCCGGGTTCTGATGGAACACATTAGGAAGAGGTGCTCGCCGGGTTCTGACGGAGCACATTAGGAGGAGGTGCTCGCCGGGTTCTGATGGAGCACAATGGGAGGAGGTGCTCGCCGGGTTCTGACGGAGCACATTAGGAGGAGGTGCTCGCCGGGTTTTGATGGAGCACATTAGGAGGAGGTGCTCGCCGGGTTCTGATGGAGCACATTAGGAGGAGGTGCTCGCCGGGTCCTGATGGAGCACCTTAGGAGGAGGTGCTCGCCGGGCTCTGCTCTTATATGTAGATCTATTACAGTTTTATAATAGTGTTTCATGTATGTGGAAAATGTATTACATGTAAATCTATTACAGTTTTATTATAGTGTATCTTGTATGTGGAAAGTGTACTACATGTAGATCTATTACAGTTTTATTAGAGTGTATCTTGTATGAGGAAAGTGTATTACATGTAGATATATTATAGTTTTTTTATAGTGTATCTTGTATGAGGAAAGTGTACTACATGTAGATCTATTATAGTTTTATTACAGTGTATCTTGTATGAGAAAAGTGTATTACATGTAGATATATCATAGTTTTATTACAGTGTATCTTGTATCTGGAAAGTGTATTACATGTAGATCTATAATAGTTTTATTATAGTGTATCTTGTGTGAGGAAAGTGTACTACATGTAGATCTATTATAGTTTTATTATAGTGTATCTTGTATGAGGAAAGTGTATTACATGTAGATCTATTACAGTTTTATTACAGTGTATCTTGTATGAGGAAAGTGTATTATATGTAGATCTATTATAGTTTTATTATAGTGTATCTTATATGAGGAAAGTGTATTACATGTAGATCTAATATAGTTTTATTATAGTCTATCTTGTATCTGGAAAGTGTCTTACATGTAGATCTATTACAGTTTTATTATAGTGTATCTTGTATCAGGAAAGTGTATTACATGTAGATCTATTACAGTTTTATTACAGTGTATCTTGTATGAGTAAAGTGTATTACATGTAGATCGATTATAGTTTTATTATAGTGTATCTTATATGACGAAAGTGTATTACATGTAGATCTATTATAGTTTTAGTATAGTGTATCTTGTATCAGGAAAGTGTATTACATGTAGATCTATTATAGTTTTATTATAGTGTATCTTGTATGAGGAAAGTGTATTACATGTAGATCTATTACAGTTTTATTACAGTGTATCTTGTATGAGTAAAGTGTATTACATGTAGATCGATTATAGTTTTATTATAGTGTATCTTATATGACGAAAGTGTATTACATGTAGATCTATTATAGTTTTAGTATAGTGTATCTTGTATCAGGAAAGTGTATTACATGTAGATCTATTATAGTTTTATTATAGTGTATCTTGTATGAGGAAAGTGAATTACATGTAGATCTATTATAGTTTTATTACAGTGTATATTGTATGTGGAAAGTGTATTATATGTAGATCTAGTGTAGTTTTTTGGCAGTGTGGGAAGCGTAAAACGAGTATATCTAGTATACTGCATTAAAGAGTTTTGACGCCTGACATCAGGCTGTGTTCCCACCAAATTAGACAACTAAAAATGTGCTGAAAAAGTATTTCCACAACATTGGTTTGCTTCTTGATTTGTTGCTACCGTAGTGAACTGTACGCGGCTTTGTCTCTACAGGCGATATGTGGTGAATGGGTGAGTGCGGGATTCAAATAGCGCAAATATCCACACGACAAAAAGAAATACAAATGCAAGTTAAATCCAATTGTATATGGCACAAGCACACTACAATTAAGATATGATACAAATAGAATGCTAGTAATTCAACAGTGTTCAATGGGTATTGTGCCATGAGGTTTGTTTTGGGTTTCAAAATTGTTGTTGAAATTTGGTTTTTGAGCAGTTGTATGCTAATTCCACAATGTATACCCAGCAAAAGCAACGGTACGTGTTTGATCAGGCCAGTGTGGTTTTGGATGTCGAGGTCTGATCAGGCCATTGTGTTTGTGGATGTCGAGGTTTGATCAGGCCATTCTGGTTTTGGATGTCGAGGTCTGATCAGGCCATTGTGTTTTTGGATGTCGAGGTCTGATCAGGCCATTGTGGTTTTGGATGTCGAGGTTTGATCAGGCCATTGTGGTTTTGGATGTCGAGGTTTGATCAGGCCATTGTGGTTTTGGATGTCGAGGTCTGATCAGGCCATTGTGGTTTTGGATGTCGAGGTCTGATCAGGCCATTGTGGTTTTGGATGTCGAGGTTTGATCAGGCCATTGTGGTTTTGGATGTCGAGGTCTGATCAGGCCATTGTGGTTTTGGATGTCGAAGTTTGATCAGGCCATTGTGGTTTTGGATGTCGAGGTCTGATCAGGCCATTGTGTTTTTGGATGTCGAGGTTTGATCAGGCCATTCTGGTTTTGGATGTCGAGGTCTGATCAGGCCATTGTGTTTTTGGATGTCGAGGTCTGATCAGGCCATTGTGGTTTTGGATGTCGAGGTTTGATCAGGCCATTGTGGTTTTGGATATCGAGGTTTGATCAGGCCATTCTGGTTTTGGATGTCGAGGTTTGATCAGAATCTTCTGTTTTTCTATTGTCTTCATATAAATGGGTTGAGAATTACACACTTATGAGAATGTCATCAGATATTTTGTTATTGCCTGTGTCGCATTTCCAGCGTCATAATATCTACAAATCAGCACTCACGAGGAGGAAGCAGTAGTTGGATGTTGAGGCTCATTCTTCATCAGTCGTGTCACTCGTGACAGCATGAGAGTAGCGTGACAGTGTGACAGCTGTGGAAACTATGACATCCAGTCGACACCGCTACAAGACACTCGCCACACAAATACACAAAATCGTAATATATACGACATAGCGGCAGTCGATTCTGTGAATTGTCTGCCGTGGCGAGTGTACAAGGAGAAGGGTTCACGTCAATTTCAGCCTTTGATCGCTACCTATTAATGACTTGTGATAGTCCTTGCTAGTTATCATTGAAAAGCTTTCTGGAAAACTAAATCACTAGTAATAAGCGTCAAGAAATATAGTAAGAGACGTGTTGTCTCTTAACAGTGTGTGGTTTGACTGCAGTTCGGGCATCCCGAAATGTGACGGAGTCTGAAGCCATGTTCTGCTGCAAAGATACAAGGTTAGTCAAAAAAAAATGTCTCAGAATAGTTTATCTCATTCTGAACTATTCCAATATCACAAAGTGTAGCCAATTAGTTCGTGTCATTCATGAACGGTATATACTACCGAGCAGTTAACAATAAACAGTTCACAGAGTAGAGGAGTCGGAATTACCTATTTTGCGGTTATTAGACATGAATACATTGTAAAAACTCAAAAAGAACTAACAGTAATGCTTTTACTGACATGAACGCGTTTTAGGCTTCGATAGATATTTTTATTCAAACCGAATGCCCCCGTGAGAAAGCCCAGGCGCCTGCGGACACATGCCGTTTGTACCGTATCCGAATATGTCGCATCCTGATAGAGTCAATAAGACGCCCATGATGAGATACCCCCGCAATTCCTCTATGAATTTTTACAGCAAGGAGGGATCTAGCCACCACTATGACCAGTTCAGATATTGTGGAATGTCAGTCCTCAGCCAGCCCAAGGTAAACTTACATTAGGAGGAGGTGCTCGCCGGGTTCTGACGGAGCACATTAGGAGGAGGTGCTCGCCGGGTTCTGATGGAGCACATTAGGAGGAAGTGCTCGCCGGGTTCTGATAGAGCACATTAGGAGGAGGTGCTCACCGGGTTCTAATGGAGCACAATAGGAGGAGGTGCTCGCCGGGTTCTGATGGAGCACATTAAGAGGAGGTGCTCGCCAGGTTCTGATGGAGCACATTAGCAGGAGGTGCTCGACGGATTCTAATGGAGCACATTAGGAGGAGGTGCTCGCCGGGTTCTGATGGAGCACATTCAGAGGAGGTGCTCGCCGGGTTCTGATGGAGCACATTAGGAGGAAGTGCTCGCCGGGTTCTGATGGAGCACATTAGGAGGAGGTGCTCGTCGGGTTCTACTGGAGCACATTAGGAGGAGGTGCTCGCCGGGTTCTGATGGAGCACATTAAGAGGACGTGCTCGCCAGGTTCTGATGGAGCACATTAGGAGGAGGTGCTCGCCGGGTTCTAATGGAGCACATTAGGAGGAGGTGCTCGCCGGGTTCTGATGGAGCACATTAGGAGGAGGTGCTCGCCGGATTCTGATGGAGCACATTAGGAGGAGGTGCTCGCCGGGCTCTGATGGAGCACATTAGGAGGAAGTGCTCGCCGGGCTCTGATGGAGCACATTAGGAGAAGATGCTCGCCGGGTTCTGATGGAGCACATTAGGAAGAGGTGCTCGCCGGGTTCTGACGGAGCACATTAGGAGGAGGTGCTCGCCGGGTTCTGATGGAGCACAATGGGAGGAGGTGCTCGCCGGGTTCTGACGGAGCACATTAGGAGGAGGTGCTCGCCGGGTTTTGATGGAGCACATTAGGAGGAGGTGCTCGCCGGGTTCTGATGGAGCACATTAGGAGGAGGTGCTCGCCGGGTTCTGACGGAGCACATTAGGAGGAGGTGCTCGCCAGGCTCCGGTGGAGCACATTAGGAGGAGGTGCTCGCCGGGTTCTTATGGAGCACATTAGGAGGAGGTGCTCGCCGGGTCCTGATGGAGCACCTTAGGAGGAGGTGCTCGCCGGGCTCTGGTGGAGCACATTAGGAGGAGGTTCTCGTCGGGTTCCGATGGAGCACACTGGGAGGAGGTGCTCGCCGGGTTATGATGGAGCACATTAGGAGGAGGTGTTCGCCGGGCTCTGGTGGAGCACATTAAGAGGAGGTGCTCGCGGGGTTCTGATGGAGCACATTAGGAGGAAGTGCTCGCCGGGTTCTGGTGGAGCACATTAGGAGGAGGTGCTCGCCGGGTTCTGACGGAGGACATTAGGAGGCGGTGCTCGACGGGTTCTGATGGAGCACATTAGGAGGTGCTCGCCGGGTTCTGATGGAGTACATTAGGAGGAGGTGCTCGCCGGGTTCTGACGGAGCACATTAGGAGGTGCTCGCCGGGTTTTGGTGGAGCACATTAGGAGGAGGTGCTCGCCGGGTTCTGATGGAGCACATTAGGAGGAGGTGCTCGCCGGGTTCTTGTGGAGCACATTAGGAGGAGGTGCTCGCCGGGTTCTGATGGAGCACATTAGGAGGAGGTGCTCGCCGGGTTCTGATGGAGCACATTAGGAGGAGGTGCTCGCCGGGTTCGTGTGGAGCACATTAGGAGGAGGTGCTCGCCGGGTTCTGATGGAGCACATTAGGAGGAGGTGCTCGCCGGGTTCTGATGGAGCACATTAGGAGGAGGTGCTCGGCGGGCTCTGATGGAGCACATTAGGAGGAGGTGCTCGCCGGGCTCTGATGGAGCACATTAGGAGGAGGTGCTCGCCGGGCTCTGATGGAGCACATTAGGAGGAAGTGCTCGCCGGGTTCTGGTGGAGCACATTAGGAGGAGGTGCTCGCCGGGTTCTGATGGAGCACATTAGGAGGAGGTGCTCGCCGGGTTCTTGTGGAGCACATTAGGAGGAGGTGCTCGCCGGGTTCTGATGGAGCACATTAGGAGGAGGTGCTCGCCGGGTTCTGATGGAGCACATTAGGAGGAGGTGCTCGGCGGGCTCTGATGGAGCACATTAGGAGGAGGTGCTCGCCGGGCTCTGATGGAGCACATTAGGAGGAGGTGCTCGCCGGGCTCTGGTGGGAACTCACTGAACACTTAAAGCACCTCAGATATAACAACTCTCTGCAACAGGTTGACACTGAGTACAAAGTATAGACTATTCCTAGGCATCTTCCCTGGACGTCTGGTGCCAGAGATGAAGAAAGTCAACCGTACCACGTAATTACAGACCAATTATTATAAGAATCACTCATATTATAAGCTTCGTGCGACGCAATCACGAAAGAGACTGGCGAACATGACGTCAAAGACTGCCAGTTCGGATCTGTACCAAGTCGTAGAACCTGCATTGCAGTAGGATTTGCTCAGGATGTTGTCGACAGTGTATTGAAAGTCTATCATATTTTCTGTATGTATTAAAAGTCATTCACCAGAAAGGGCAGGAATAGTCTGCACATTTCAAATACAGCTTAGGGCATTAAGCAGTAATGGTATGTTTTTTCAGGTACGGAGAGAGTGAAAAGTTTCCGGCATGTAATACCATGAATCATAAATATTATATAAATGCTCATTCACTCGGGATATTTCAACACTCGTTTTCTATCAAATCTACATGGGCTTTCTAATTATGCTGGTAAAATATGAGAAATACAAACAATATATAAGCCCATCCACGAGATTCCATATCCATTGTATTAGCTGTAGAGACCGATAGAACAGACAGAGTGCCAATCATTGATGGAATAGTGCAGGGGTCAGATTCCACCCCCCCCCCTCCCCACACACACACAACACGCTGATCAGAGCACCTTGAACTTAAAGACGCCCTTATCGCGGACACTTCCGAGAAAAAAACAAGAAACATGTGGGAGTTGAGCAGTCAACTATCGATATTCATCGCCTGTAGAGTCTATGATTTCATGATTAGCCGATAATCCCAGTTGCGTTAACTGTGAGATGCCAAGACCCTTAATTTACCAAAACCCAGCATTCGTGTATACGGAAGTGCAGTGCTGCCACATGAGAATCGTTTTAACGAGATATTAAGTCGATTTAACGAGATAATTAAGTCATTTTAACGAGGTAGTATCCTTTTAACCAAATAAATAAGTCGTTTCAACGAGATAATAAGTCATTTTGACGAGATGATATCTCGTTAAATCGACTTAACTATCTCGTTAAATCGACTAATTATCTCGTAAAAAGGACTTAATATCTCGCTAAAGCGACTTATTATTTTTCTCCCCGGGAGCGCAGTGCTGCCACATGGGAAAAGATAATAAGTCGTTTTAACGAGATATTAAGTCGATTCAACGACATAATAAGTCGATTCAATGAGATAGTTAAGTCGATTTAACGAGATAAAACTTCGTTAAAACGACTTATTATCTCGTTAAAAAGACTTACTTTTTTCTCAGGTGGCAGCACTGCGCTTCCGTACGTGTAACGAAACTATCGTCAAGTGAATATAGATCGTCATGTACCAAACAAGTGAAATGGATCTCACATAGCATAATTTATCATCATCTACAGGAGAAAAACATCATATATGCTTCACAATCTGGTTTCAGTTAAGATATAATCCAGAGCTCGCCATTTCCATTCATACAAAATTAGGCTAGTATTGTCTGGAAAAGATAGAAGGTGGTGCTGATATCGTTATACAGCAGACAGTAACCAATCGACTGGTGTGCTCGGTGATGGAACATTAGATAATCCATCTCCTGTCCCGGGGGTTTTGTGTCGTATTTATACAAAACCGCACCGGATAATGTACTCCTGGCGTCAGTTATATCGTGTGTTAATTCCTCCTGCACAACACTTGTCGGAGAATGGCTTCCTCATTGACACGGGCATGTGGTTATTGATGACCCCACTGACTTGATTCTACAAGTGGTCATGTCAAATTCCTGCCATGTAAACATGTCGAATTCCTTGCCATTTAACACGTCAAATTCCTCCCATTTGCCACGTCAGATTCCTGTCATGTAACATATCAAATCCTTGCCATTTAACACGTCAAATTCCTGCCATTTAACACGTCAAATTCTTGTCATGTAACACATCTACGAAAACACTGGTTAAACAATGGTTATGAATCCTTGTTTCGTCAAATCCTTGTCATTTAACACGTCAAATACCTGCCATTTAACACGTCAAATTCCTGTCATTTAACACGTCAAATTCCTGCCATTTAACACGTCAAATTCCTGTCATGAACGTAATACGTCAAATTTCTGCCATGTACTTTCTGCGTCATATTACTGTTGTGTAAATGTGTTATTATACATGTATGCTGTACACAAATATTATTGAAGTCCTCTTGTTTGTTTCATGACAAGGCGTTTCATTGGTTTCTTCTGCACCCAGTACGAATAATGACCAGGAAGTTTGCGGGTTATGAAGTCGCCGCACAAAGATTCGTTTCCCCGAGCACAATGATTCGGCCGGGGGAGTTGTCGGCTTGTAAGGCATCCTCGGATTGCCGTCCAGGACAAATGAACCACGTGTCACGTTTTTTGACAGACGTGTGACATGTGTCACCGGCCCCCTGACGGCACCCGGTAACAATAGAATAAAGGCACCGTCTTTGGACAGAAGATCACCCGACCGGTGTGACTTTCATTGTTACCAGCATCATTCATAATGATTGGCCGAAAACAGAATGCGTGGATCCGGACAGCCTGTTTCTGGGTGCGTTCTTCCTGCTCCATGTCCCGACATCCCGGCACGGACAGCACTTACACTAACAACTTACACGTTCCGACAGGGCGTAATGTTTGTGCTCAACACCTGAGTAAAACACAAGTTTTAACCAATTATGACGGTGTCGTGCCCTTCAGGCTGTGGTCTGTGTACCGTGTATTCCTGCTCACTCATTGTACTGCCTGTCCTGAAACTTTGACACTGCTCTTTCTCCAATTGGCCCTCGCCAGAAGCGCCTGAGAGGTGGTGGAGGCCTCGGAGCGAGTCGCTCGGGTCGTGTCCAGCACTGACAGGCCGTGTTACGCAATCCTCTCTCCCACATGCAATGATCCCGCTCTCCGGTCCGCTCAGGGTGATTGGCATCGATTGCTGCTCGATTAATGACATCAACTGCCACCGCATTAACCTAATTACAACCAATGTCACTGGTCAACCAGTGACTATACAGCTGAGTAAGGACAGATATTCAAGGATTATCTAGACGTATCTGCTTTGCTTGAATGTGATAGACCCTACCTCAAGACTGTCCGTCGCACCTCAGGGACCCGATTGCAACAGCATATTAAATCTCACAGCGTAGCAGGTCAGGGGTTCTTAAGTGATGTTTCTAATCCTGGGTAATTATTATTAAGGTTTCCCTATTGAACGGAGCTAACCAAATTCCAAATTCTGTCACTCAATGTGAACCTGTAAATTCCAAGTTCAACAGGGATATAAGGGGCAAGTAAATCGTGGCCTTGTTTCGTTTGTCCAGTTTTGCATGGGCAGCTGTACAGCCAAGGCTGAAACAATGGCCAAGATTCTAATATTCTTCTAACTACGGGGTATATGAAATAATATTATTGCACTTGAATGTTGTTTTTAACCATTGGAGACAAGTGTGTGTGGGGGTGGGGGGGTGGGGGGGTGGGGGTGTTGTCATGGAGACAGGTGTCCGTACTCACATCTCTAGGTCTTCTCGGTCTGACAGATGTCTCTCCACCAAGCTCGTGAATCTAGAGATATAAAACTTATTCTATTGTTTCCTATTGTTACCAAATATTTCGTGCTTGTTTGGATCATATGCCTCGATATCATATATAATATGTGCTTGACTTGTTCAATTATAGCTCTAACATTGGGCGTCAATGATATGCTGTGTACTTGGTAGACGGCTGAAAAGCGTGAATGATATGCTGTGTACTTGGCAGATGTCTTCAGGGGCATCTCTGACCGGGTTCCTTGTATATAGCTTCCGGGTCCGAACTCTCAAGAAGGTCAAAAGATCACTAAATATTGACAAAATGGCGTCACACTCTTCGCTGCTAAAACAAAATCTGTATCAGTTTTCTATGACATTATTGGCCACTTCGTTGCGGTTGCTACCTGCACTGTGCCGCCTGTTGCCGTAGCTGTGACTGCCGGAGCCAGGAGGCCGTGAACCTTGAAAACACACCGGGAACGTGATAGTTCCCTCAAACCCGTCCGACAGACGAAGGAACAATCCCGACCCGGCCGTGCGTTGTGCCCCACAAATATTTTTTCGAGTACTGACATTCGCTCGACTCAGTCCATTGTCGGACGCTAAATAGCCGACAAGGGCAGTTTTCGCTGATTTTTTATTGACTCCTTCTCCCTAATACATAGGACGGCTTATACATTCTTGGCTTAAAGGAAGTTTTTTTCGACATTTTTTTGTCATTTAGACCTACTTATGAATCAAAATATCATATGCTTATGCCTATATTGTTATTTATATGGAGCCATCTAACATTGAATCCGTGGTTCAATGAGAGTTGACCGATCGATGTCGTGTGATCGAACCCGTCCTATAGCCAGGAGTGTTATGCACCAGGAGGGTTTGCCGAAGAATACTTACAAGATTCTCATGTGTTTACCTCAGTAGTTATAACCCAACGTCGACCACTTAACCGCCTCATGCCAATGATAAATACAAACATAACCAACGTTAACAAGAAAGCTTACTGAGGGTTTCGTCTTGTTGGTGCGTACAGGTGATACACATACGCCACACAATTTGAATCAATGTCTATATTTCAATGACTACATTTGACGCTGAACATCTACACGTGTAGCCTCAAATTGCACAACTAGCAAATCTAATTATTAAAATGACAGCAAATATATTCAGGCAAGATCTAAATATAAATACACAATATAGTTGCTAAAACATGTCGTGTAAGTGGGGGAAAACATGGATCCGGGTGCCTGTGTATTCTGACACTTTGTGCCCGGAAGCGGCAGGCGAGCACAGACACCTGGCGGCAAGAGATCCGTTCCTGGGCACTCCACCCCCCCCCCCCCCCCCCCCCGCCTCGCACCCCAGACCCGTCTCGCAGCCCACGTGTCCAAACAATCCGAATCCATAAACAATCCGTGCCGCCGCGTCTGTCCCTAACTCGGACAACTCTGAATTTTAGTAATGTCCACATCAGAACGTTTGGGCGTCGAAGCGACAGAAGATCACGTGACCAAAGTTTGTGTGCAGTATCTGGGCTAACATCTGGGACTGTATATTTATGTTCAATAGCAGTAATATGCACATACCCGCATACAACACGTCAGAGCTGTCTGAATGCTTCAGTTTTATGTGTAAGAGAAGCCTGTCAATGGAGATTATTTTCTCTTTTTTCTGATTTTTTTTACTTAATCAAATGCATATATTCGACTGATAACAGACACAATCTTCAAAGCCAAAACTTTGAAGATTGTCAGGCGTTAGCGTCCATATCCTGTACAATATAATCGTGACTAGTTGGTATAGGCCTATCTCTTTATCCCACGCGACGTGTGACAATATCGTATCCTGACCAACTAACTATCGGTAGTGAACGGTCAGTTCTTACCTGAGGTCAAGGAGATGACAAGGAGTGTCGTGAGAGTGTATGTCCAGCCAGCGACCCGCATCCTGACTTTGGTTAGATTGGACCCCTCAATCCCCGAGAATCACGTTTATGACTCGGGCGTCACTGCTTGATACTCAAGCGTCACCGTTTATGGCTCGGGCGTCACTATTTGAGGCTTTTGTTTAAGTGTTTATGACTCGGACGTCAGTGTTGGTGCGTCGGGCGTCAGTGCCTGTGGCTGGGGCGTCACTGCTGATGGCTCGGACGTCATTACTTGTGTAATGGGCGTTAGTGCTTGTGGCTCAGGCATCGGCGCCTGTGGCTGGTGTGTCACGGCTTATGGCTTGGGCGTCGCTGTATGTGGCTGGGGCGTCACTGTAAATGACTCGGGCGTCGCTGCTTGTGACTGGGGCGTCAGAACTTTTGGTTGGGGCGTCAGTGTCGGTGGTTCTAGTGACTCGCTCAATGTGCCAGCCAAGGTTACCTGGCGACAACCAATCTCCGGATCCTGTCTGATCGCTATCCGGTGTGTGGATGAAGCTGCATACAGACAATTAATATCCCCGACAAATTGGAAGTTCTGAACCTCTTCTTGAAACACTTATATCGCCGCGAGTCGGCTTAAAGACCGTTAAATGTCTACCCCAGTCACTAGTAAGTCAGTAGTTGATAGATTCGTTCTCGGCCGTCAAAGCGTTATGTTCTATTATTTGGACTGTTTACGAACGTGCGATAGTCCGTGGTCAAAATAGGCAGTCTTCATACAGTGAAGTCTGTGTTTATTTTTCTCTTGAAGTAGTAGCGATTGCGAAGCATTGCTGAATGTTCAAACATCACCTGTGTCTATCTGGCACCGGTCGTTCCTCAGAGTCCGTGTTTACTTTTACTCGAGAGGTGCGAGATCTTTGTCAATTAGGTTGTCATTGTTCCTGCTGCCTGTTGCCAAAGTACTTTGACGATAATCTCTGCCAGGTTCGGACACGTGGCCAATCAGGGCCACCTCTCCCTTCACCGCGGGTCACTTCTCCATTCACTGCGGGACACCCGCGCAAATTCTGTATTCTCTACACTTGAGCTATCTGTGAAGATTCTCTTTACCAACCAGGATAACTTTCATGAAATCTCTTTGAATAATGAAATTCATTCTTCATCAGCAGACATCACGTTCATATCACCGAACTCGAGCGAACTTCATCAGGTCCACTTGTGTAATTACAGAAAACATGTCCATTCCTTTTGGCGAATCACTCCCGAAACTCGACATTTTCTTTATCCGATATAAGTTGGAATCAAAATGCCGACATGCACAATGAGAACTCAATCCAATAATTACAAACGTGCATAGTTGCATTCAAATCGTGGCTATCTAATCCTCTATGCGAGGTTCCGAGCGTATGGTGGTGCAGTGGGAGCGGCAGCCCGCCGTGTGGTCTGGGGCGTGCCGAGAGCCCGACCCACACAGCCTGCAGTCCGGGCACCACAGCACGGATGGACGGGAGGGTCTTGGCCGAGGTAACTCCCGCCCGCCCCGGCCGCCCGCCCGCCCGCCCGCCCGTCCGTCCGGGTGAGGTGTGTTGTGTCGCGGGAGGGAGGGGCATATGGGACTGTCAATCTCGATCTTCCTGGCCACCAACCCCGACCCCTACCCACCAACCTCACCCACCCCTATCTCCTAGCCCCAACTCCCACCCCAACTGGACTTGCAATCTCGGGGTCACAAACACGAAAGCTCGCGTAAATTTTCAATTAAAACAATTGCAAATTAATACCAGACGTCAAACCCGTGATATTTGTTCACATCACAACCCTGTTTGCAGTTCGGGTTTATGTTCGAGCGTTCAATTATTAATGAAGACTTTTTGTTTTGAGAATACCGCGTTAATTAACTTCTGTTCATAATGTGAGAATAGTCTTCCGTTTTATCGACATATTTCCAGTTCTGGGTCTGTTTCCAGCCCAAAACTCGCTCTCAAGTGGAAAGGTTTTGGACTCCATTGTTATAAATGTCAAAACTTCGAAAATTGGTCAAAACGCGCAAACTCTCATTCTGGGGGTTTGAGGACACCGTTACTTTGGCAAACATCGCTGACAATTTGACAAACTGTATAAAGAAAGATGCCGAGCAGTTGTGGATTGTTTTCTGAGGCGTGTTTTGAATTGAGAAAACATCGACAACAGCTGTGATATACAGGCCCAGCTGTGACATACAGACCCACAGTGACCAGTTGACCACACACACACCATTGACTCAAAATAAGCTAATTGTTATAATGACCATCACTCACTGCTGCAATCGATACCAGACCAGCATGTGGCTCTGATTGGGAGAGCTTCTTGGTGAGAGAGATTAGAGGTCAATATGTCGCGGGCAGCGTGGCCACAGAAAGTGCAATATCACGTGTACTTGTTGCATAACTACAATGTTTCGATGGAATTCTCAGTGACATTATAATAAGGACTTTATTATGTTTTCAAGTGTTGTTCGATTTGTTGGCAGAGTACGGTTATATGCCAAACACAAGCGGTGTCTACCCTCGGCAACAGATGCTACAGATGGCACTCCCCACGTGCCGACCAGGGAGAGACCTGGGGATGTCTCACACCTTCAGGTTTCCGTAAACTAAGAACGGAAAGTACCCTAATATACGGTGGCCTGTGGAGATCATACCAAGGAAAGTTGCTTGAATTTGTACTCGCTGTACGTGGAGGTCAAGATTGAAGGAAAAAATGTCGGTACTGGTCGGGAGTTGGATGCAATTAATATTGACAATTGTGATATGAAAACTTGCTATAATGACATGGGTCCGTTCTGCTGTATAGTAGCCTATTTTGTGAAAAAACTCTCACTATCACATGTGACCACATCGATACTGTTGTAGCTATATGATGTCCGCTGAAAGAAACCGATGAGCCTAGATTTGGGAGTGGGGGGGGGGGGGGGCATATTGATAACGTGCGTTCGATGTTGCCCATTTAATATTTGTTTGAATACAAACGATAATCGGTGGTTCTAACCTACCCCGCAGAACGACGGTACATTTCAGCTACATTTCAGCAACTGCATTCAAACCAACGCTAAAACGCCCAGTTATTTGCTACAGCTCAATACTCGCGGATCACATCATTGGCAGATCGCATCATTGGCGGATCACATCATTGGCAGATCACATCTTTGGCGGATCACATCATTGGCAGATCGCATCATTGGCGGATCACATCATTGGCAGATCACATCTTTGGCGGATCACATCATTGGCAGATCACATCATCGGCGGATCACATCATCGGCAGATCACATCATTGGCAGATCGCATCATTGGCGGATCACATCATTGGCGGATCACATCAATGGCAGATCACATCATTGGCAAATCACATCATCGGCGGATCACATCATCAGCAGATCACATCATCAGCAGATCACATCATCGGCGGATCACATCATTGGCGGATTGCATCATTAGCAGATCACATCATCGGCAGATCACATCATTGGCGGATCACATCAATGGCAGATCACATCATTGGCGGATCACATCATTGGCAGATTGCATCATTGGCGGATCACATCATCGGAAGATCACATCATCGGCGGATCACATCATCGGTGGATCACATCAATGGCAGATGACATCATTGGCAGATAACATCATTGGCAGATCACATCATCGGCAGATCACACCATTGGCAGATCACATCATAGGCAGATCGCATCATTGGTAGATCACATCATTGGCAGATCGCATCATTGGTAGATCACACCATTGGCGGATCTGTCCCACTGACTGTTATACTTCACCTTTGGATACCAACTTCCTCTCTGTGCCGATGAAGTGTTAGTGTGCGGTATTTTCATGGAAAGATTGTTGGTAACAGTAGGATAAAGTGGGTCAAATTGGATGTGTATACTGACTGAATACTGAACACCAAACAAGTATAAAAATTGTTTTAACCATCCAAACATATCCAGAGAAAAACCCTAAAATACACTGGACCTCCAGTAGTCAGGGTTTCCTTCTTGGTTATTATTGTAGCTTGTTAAAGTTCAATATTCTATTGAAGATGGTTTAATATAAAAAAAAAACAATATGAAACACTTCTGGAAAAGGAACAAAGCCCGACTAGATATATAACATATTTATCCCAAAACACACCGTCACGTCCAGACAGTGTGTGAATACACATATTGTTGATAAAACGGAAACGCTTAAAAAATTGATATCCAAACCAAACCCCCATGAAGCAGTACATTCTGTTGACCAGTACATTCTGTTGACCAGTACATTCTGTTGACCAGTACATTCTGGGGAGTTACTGCAGCCAATCACAAACCCAAATTCACCGAGTCGACGGTATCTGAGAATGTTGTGAATATTATGCGCTGATAACGAAGTATGGCCAGCGATGGATACACGAAGAAATCAATCCGAAACACGCGCTATACATTCGAGGCCATAAAATGAAAAGCCAATACATAGAATCTATGTGTCCTTCAGAATACTTTCTGGGTTTTGCACCGGTACGGAGGATCACCCAAGTTCAAGCCGCAGTGGGAATGAGTCTGCTTTATTCTGGTCACGGGTGAAAACCATCACCTCGACACAAATCGATGGGTGTCAGATTTTATCATAACGACACATTTACCGAGATGGCTCAATCGAATTGCAGAGACTGCCGGGAAGATGCACTGGCATGGAGGTGATTGGGATGGGACAGGGCTATTACTCCAGGGCTGGCGCCTACACCCGGGTGTGAGGGTGGAGGAGGGTGTATTGGGGTGCGGAGGTTGTGTCAGGTTTGTTACTTCGGGGCTGGCGCCTACACCCGGGTGTGGGGGTGCGGGAATTGTGTCAGGGTTCTTACTCCAGGGCTGGCGCCTACACCCGAGTGTGGGGGTGGAGGAGGGTGTGCTGGGGTGCGGGGGTTGTGTCAGGGTTGTTACTTCGGGGCTGGCGCCTACACCCGGGTGTGGGGGTGCGGGAATTGTGTCAGGGTTGTTACTCCAGGGCTGGCTCCTACACGCGGGTGTGAGGGTGGAGGAGGGTGTGTTGGGGTGCGAGGTTGTGTCAGGGTTGTTACTCCGGGCTGGCGCCTATATTCAGGTGTGGAGGTGCGCGGGTCGTGTCAGGGTTGTTACTCCGGGGCTCGCGCCTACACCCGGGTGTGGGGGTGGAGGAGGGTGTGTTGGGGTGCGAGGTTGTGTCAGGGTTGTTACTCCAGGGCTGGCGCCTACACCCGGGTGTGAGGGTGGAGGAGGGTGTGTTGGGGTGCGAGGTTGTGTCAGGGTTGTTACTCCGGTTCTGGCGCCTACACCCGGGTGTGAGGGTGTAGGAGGGTGTGTTGGGGTGCGAGGTTGTGTCAGGGTTGTTACTCCGGTTCTGGCGCCTACACCCGGGTGTGAGGGTGGAGGAGGGTGTGTTGGGGTGCGAGGTTGTGTCAGGGTTGTTACTCCGGTTCTGGCGCCTACACCCGGGTGTGAGGGTGTAGGAGGGTGTGTTGGGGTGCGAGGTTGTGCCAGGGTTGTTACTCCGGTTCTGGCACCTACACCCGGGTGTGAGGGTGGAGGAGGGTGTGTTGGGGTGCGAGGTTGTGTCAGGGTTGTTACTCCGGTTCTGGCGCCTACACCCGGGTGTGAGGGTGTAGGAGGGTGTGTGGGGGTGCAGGGGTTGTGTCAGGGTTGTTACTCCAGGGCTGGCGCCTACACCCGGGTGTGAGGGTGGAGGAGGGTGTGTTGGGGTGCGAGGTTGTGTCAGGGTTGTTACTCCAGGGCTGGCGCCTACACCCGGGTGTGAGGGTGGAGGAGGGTGTGTTGGGGTGCGAGGTTGTGTCAGGGTTGTTACTCCAGGGCTGGCGCCTACACCCGGGTGTGAGGGTGGAGGAGGGTGTGTTGGGGTGCGAGGTTGTGTCATGGTTGTTACTCCAGGGCTGGCGCCTACACCCGGGTGTGAGGGTGGAGGAGGGTGTGTGGGGGTGCGAGGTTGTGTCAGGGTTGTTACTCCTGGGCTGGCACCTACACCCGGGTGTAGGGGGCGGAGGAGGGTGTGTTGGGGTGCGAGGTTGTGTCAGGTTTGTTACTTCGGGGCTGGCACCTACACCCGGGTGTGGGGGTGCGGGAATTGTGTCAGGGTTGTTACTCCAGGGCTGGCTCCCACACGCGGGTGTGGGGGTGGAGGAGGGTGTGTTGGGGTGCGAGGTTGTGTCAGGGTTGTTACTCCAGGGCTGGCGCCTACACCCGGGTGTGAGGGTGGAGGAGGGTGTGTTGGGGTGCGAGGTTGTGTCAGGGTTGTTACTCCAGGGCTGGCGCCTACACCCGGGTGTGAGGGTGGAGGAGGGTGTGTTGGGGTGCGAGGTTGTGTCAGGGTTGTTACTCCAGGGCTGGCGCCTACACCCGGGTGTGAGGGTGGAGGAGGGTGTGTTGGGGTGCGAGGTTGTGTCATGGTTGTTACTCCAGGGCTGGCGCCTACACCCGGGTGTGAGGGTGGAGGAGGGTGTGTGGGGGTGCGAGGTTGTGTCAGGGTTGTTACTCCTGGGCTGGCACCTACACCCGGGTGTAGGGGGCGGAGGAGGGTGTGTTGGGGTGCGAGGTTGTGTCAGGTTTGTTACTTCGGGGCTGGCACCTACACCCGGGTGTGGGGGTGCGGGAATTGTGTCAGGGTTGTTACTCCAGGGCTGGCTCCCACACGCGGGTGTGGGGGTGGAGGAGGGTGTGTTGGGGTGCGAGGTTGTGTCAGGGTTGTTACTCCAGGGCTGGCGCCTACACCCGGGTGTGAGGGTGGAGGAGGGTGTGTTGGGGTGCGAGGTTGTGTCAGGGTTGTTACTCCAGGGCTGGCGCCTACACCCGGGTGTGAGGGTGGAGGAGGGTGTGTTGGGGTGCGAGGTTGTGTCATGGTTGTTACTTCAGGGCTGGCGCCTACACCCGTGTGTGAGGGTGGAGGAGGGTGTGTTGGGGTGCGAGGTTGTGTCAGGGTTGTTACTCCAGGGCTGGCGCCTACACCCGGGTGTGAGGGTGGAGGAGGGTGTGTGGGGGTGCGAGGTTGTGTCAGGGTTGTTACTCCTGGGCTGGCACCTACACCCGGGTGTAGGGGGCGGAGGAGGGTGTATTGGGGTGCGAGGTTGTGTCAGGTTTGTTACTTCGGGGCTGGCACCTACACCCGGGTGTGGGGGTGCGGGGATTGTGTCAGAATTGTTACTCCGGGGCTAGCGCCTATACCCGGGTGTGAGGGGCGGAGGCGGGTGTAATTGGGTGCGAGGTTGTGTCAGGTTTGTTACTCTGGGGCTGGTGCCTACAGCCGGGTGTGGGGGTGCGGGGGTTGTGTCAGGGTTGTTACTCCGAGGCTAGCGCCTACACCCGGGCGTGGGGGTGCGGGGGTTGTGTCAGGGTTGTTACTCCGGGGCTAGCACCTATACCCGGATGTGGGGGTGCGGGGGTTGTGCCAGGGTTGTTACTCCGGGGCTAGCGCCTACACCCGGGTGTGGGGGTGAAGGAGCGGGAGCGGGGGCTGTGTCAGGGGTGTTACTCCGGGGCTAGCACCTACACCCGGGTGCGGGGTGCGGGGGTTGTGTCAGGGTTGTTACTCCGGGGCTAGCGCCTACACCCGTGTGTGGGGGTGCGGGGGTTGTGCCAGGGTTGTTACTCCGGGGCTCACGCCTACACTCGGGTGTTGGGGTGCGAGGCTGTGTCAGGGTTGCTACTCCAGGGCTGGCGCCTACACCCGGGTGTGGGGGTGGAGGAGGGTGTGTGGAGGTGCGCGGGTCGTTTCAGGGTTCCGGGGTTCGCGCCTACACCCGGGTGTGGGGGTGGAAGAGGGTGTGTGCGGGTGCGGAGGTTGTGTCAGGGTTGTTACTCCGGGGCTGCCGCCTACACCCGGGTGTGGGGCTGGAGGATGGTGTGTGGAGGTGCGGAGGTTGTGTCAAGGTTGTTACCCCAGGGCTGGCGCCTACACCGGGGTGTGAGGGTGGAGGAGGGTGTGTTGGGGTGCGAGGTTGTGTCAAGGTTGTTACTCCAGGGCTATCGCCTACACCAGGGTGTGAGGGTGGAGGAGGGTGTGTTGGGGTGCGAGGTTGTGTCAGGGTTGTTACTCCAGGGCTGCCGCCTACATCCGGGTGTGAGGTTGGAAGAGGGTGTGTGGAGGTGCGGAGGTTGTGTCAGGGTTGTTACTCTGGGGCTGGCGCCTACGGGGCTTGCACCTACACCCGGGTGTGGGGTTGGAGGATGGTGTGTGGGAGTGGGAGGTTGTGTCAGGGTTGTTACTCCGGGGCTGGCGCCTACACCCGGGTGTGGGGGTGCGGGGGTTGTGTCAGGTTTGTTACTCCGGGGCTGGCGCCTACGCCCGGGTGAGGGTTGGAGGATGGTGTGTGGGAGTGGGAGGTTGTGTCAGGGTTGTTACTCCGGGTTTGGCGCCTACGCCCGGGTGTGGGGTTGGAGAATGGTGTGTGGGAGTGGGAGGTTGTGTCAGGGTTGTTACTCCGGGGCTGGCGCCTACACCCGGGTGTGGGGTTGCGGGGGTTGTGTCAGGTTTGTTACTCCGGGGCTGGCGCCTACGCCTGGGTGAGGGTTGGAGGATGGTGTGTGGGAGTGGGAGGTTGTGTCAGGGTTGTTACTCCGGGGTTGGCGCCTACGCCCGGGTGTGGGGTTGGAGAATGGTGTGTGGGAGTGGGAGGTTGTGTCAGGGTTGTTACTCCGGGGCTGGCGCCTACACCGGGGTGTGAGGGTGGAGGAGGGTGTGTTGGGGTGCGAGGTTGTGTCAATGTTGTTACTCTGGGGCTCGCGCCTACACCGGGGTGTGAGGGTGGAGGAGGGTGTGTTGGGATGCGAGGTTGTGTCAGGGTTGTTACTACGGGGCTGGCGCCTACACCGGGGTGTGAGGGTGGAGGAGGATGTGTTGGGGTGCGGAGGTTGTGCCAGGGTTGTTATTCCAGGGCTGGCGCCTACATCCGGGTGTGAGGTTGGAAGAGGGTGTGTGGGGGTGCGGAGGTCGTTTCCGGGTTGTTACTGCGGGGCTGGCGCCTACACCCGGGTGTGGGGGGTGGAGGAGGGTGTGTTGGGGTGCGACGTTGTGTCAGGGTTTTACTCCAGGGCTGGCGCCTACACCCTGGTGTGAGGGTGTAGTGGGGGTGCAGGGGTTGTGTAAGGGTTGTTACTCCAGGGCTCGCGCCTACACCCGGGTGTGGGGGCGGAGGAGGGTGTGTGGGCGTGCGAAGGTTGTGTCAGGGTTTTTACTCCAGGGCTGGTGCCTACACCCGGGTGTGGGGGTGGAGGAGGGTGTGTAGGGGTGCAGGGGTTGTGTAAGGGTTGTTACTCCGGGGCTGGCGCCTACACCAGGGTGTGAGGGTGGAGGAGGGTGTGTTGGGGTGCGAGGTTGTGTCAGGGTTGCTACTCCAGGGATGGCGCCTACACCCGGGTGTGGGGGTGGAGGAGGGTTTGTGGGGGTGCGGAGGTTGTGTCAGGGTTGTTACTCCAGGGCTGGCGCCTACACCGGGGTGTGGGGGTGGAGGAGGGTGTGTTGGGGTGCGAGGTTGTGTCAGGGTTGTTACTCCAGGGCTGGTGCCTACGCCCGGGTGTGGGGGTGGAGGAGGGTTTGTGGGGGTGCGGAGGTTGTGTCAGGGTTGTTACTCCAGGGCTGGTGCCTACGCCCGGGTGTGGGGGTGGAGGAGGGTTTGTGGGGGTGCGGAGGTTGTGTCAGGGTTGCTACTCCAGGGATGGCGCCTACACCCGGGTGTGGGGGTGGAGGAGGGTTTGTGGGGGTGCGGAGGTTGTGTCAGGGTTGTTACTCCAGGGCTGGTGCCTACGCCCGGGTGTGGGGGTGGAGGAGGGTTTGTGGGGGTGCGGAGGTTGTGTCAGGGTTGCTACTCCAGGGATGGCGCCTACACCCGGGTGTGGGGGTGGAGGAGGGTTTGTGGGGGTGCGGAGGTTGTGTCAGGGTTGTTACTCCAGGGATGGCGCCTACACCCGGGTGTGGGGGTGGAGGAGGGTTTGTGGGGGTGCGGAGGTTGTGTCAGGGTTGTTACTCCAGGGCTGGTGCCTACGCCCGGGTGTGGGGGTGGAGGAGGGTTTGTGGGGGTGCGGAGGTTGTGTCAGGGTTGCTACTCCAGGGATGGCGCCTACACCCGGGTGTGGGGGTGGAGGAGGGTTTGTGGGGGTGCGGAGGTTGTGTCAGGGTTGTTACTCCAGGGCTGGTGCCTACGCCCGGGTGTGGGGGTGGAGGAGGGTTTGTGGGGGTGCGGAGGTTGTGTCAGGGTTGCTACTCCAGGGATGGCGCCTACACCCGGGTGTGGGGGTGGAGGAGGGTTTGTGGGGGTGCGGAGGTTGTGTCAGGGTTGTTACTCCAGGGCTGGCGCCTACACCCGGGTGTGGGGGTGGAGGACGGTGTGTTGGGGTGCGAGGTTGTGTCAGGGTTGTTACTCCAGGGCTGGTGCCTACGCCCGGGTGTGGGGGTGGAGGAGGTTGTGTGGGGGTGCAGGGGTTGTGTCAGGGTTGTTACTCTGGGGCTGGCGCCTACACCCGGGTGTGGGGGTGGAGGAGGGTGTGTGGTGGTGCGAGGTTGTGTCAGGGTTGTTACTCCAGGGCTGGTGCCTACGCCCGGGTGTGGGGGTGGAGGAGGGTGTGTGGGGGTGCGGGGGTTGTGCCAGGGTTGTGTCAGGGTTGTTACTCCGGGGCTAGCGCCTACACCGGGGTGTGGGGATGGAGGAAGGTGTGTGGGGGTGCGGTGGTTGTGTCAGGGTTGTTACTCCGGAGCTCGCGCCTACACCCGGGTGTGGGGGTGGAGGATGGCGTGTTGGGGTGCGAGGTTGTGTCAGGGTTGTTACTCCAGGGCTCGCGCCCACACCCGGGTGTGAGGGTGGAGAAGGGTGTGTGGGGATGCAGGGGTTGTGATAGGGTTGTTACTCCAGGGCTGGCGCCTACGCCCGGGTGTTTGGGTGGAGGAGGGTGTGTGGGGGTGCGGGGGTTGTGTCAGGGTTGTTACTCCGGGGCTGGCGCCTACACCCGGGTGTGGGGGTGGAGGAGGGTGTGTGGGGTTGCGGGGGTTGTGTCAGGGTTGTTACTCCGGGGCTGGCGCCTACACCCGCGTGTGGGGGTGGAGGAGGGTGTGTGGGGGTGCAGGGGTTGTGTCAAGGTTGTTACTCCAGGGCTGGCGCCTACACCCGGGTGTGGAGGTGGAGGAGGGTGTGTGGGGGTGCAGGGGTTGTGTCAGGGTTGTTACTCCAGGGCTGGCGCCTACACCCGGGTGTGGAGGTGCGGGGTTGTGTCAGGGTTGTTACTCCGGGGCTCGCGCCTACACCCGGGTGTGGGGGTGGAGGAAGGTGTGTGGGGGTGCCGGGGTTGTGTCAGGGTTGTTACTCCGGGGCTGGCGCCTACACCCGGGTGTGGGGGTGGAGGAGGGTGTGTGTGGGGGTGCGAGGGTTGTGTCAGGGTTGTTACTCCGGGGCTTGCGCCTACACCCGGGTGTGGGGGTGGAGGAGGGTGTGTGGGGGTGCAGGGGTTGTGATAGTGTTGTTACTCCAGGGCTGGTGCCTACACGCGGGGCTGGTGCCTAGACTGGTGCCTACAGCCTTATTGGTGTTTTCAGTAGCTGTAGGAAATGTATCACACACGTCAAACCCTGCGCTTGTTCAGACAACAAGGTCACTTGTACGAACGAACGAGTGATGTCCGTGTACCATCAAAGCAAGTAACTTATCAGTCTTATCCTGAGTAATACCACCTGATCTTCATAACATTTTATGTCGACACCACAAACCACCATCATCATTTCATTTATTCCAGAAAATGTAGTTGTATAAATGCTACTAGTCACCGCTATTGCAGGGCTTGTGCGCAATGTAATTCTAGATCACATTGTATTTATTTTCGAATCCCATTGCTGTATGTGTGTATTTTATTTCTGCAGAAGTTTCATGCGAGGGAAAATTATTGGTCAAAGGGTGAATGTGATTTCCTTGTAGATAGCAAGCGCGAACACACGAGGGCCAACAAAACCTATTCAGAAGAAGACTCCTATTGATGCAAATACTTCAAGATGAGCAAGCAGGAGCAAACATGCAAAATGCAATATCGAGGAAATGCCAGGTGAAATTATTTTAAATACAGCTCATGTGCGTATCTAAAAGATCGCATGCACAGTAATGTTTGACGGTCATATGAACTACTATTCGATGCAAAAATATAACAATTATTTACACAATGATATTATATCAAGTTGCTGTATATACAAAAAATACATTTCGTATGTGTGATAATTTGTACTGTATAAAAATACGATGAATAATACGAGTTGATCAATGAACATCAGTAGGTCAATAAATGCCAATGAATAAAATTCCGACCATATAGCGCGACCGCACTGACACCTAGCGAATACCAGTACGTTTCTTAGTATTGACACCACTTATAAAGCTTGTTGTCGACCATACTTATATCTTTAAAGAGGCGCATTTTGCATAACCGCAATAGTAAATGCGGCGGTACGATGATTACAAATCCATAGTATCTTTGAATGTAATTTGTGTCGGTAGAATATAACTACCAATTGGGCAAGACAAAACAAGAAAAGGGAGCGTGGCTCGAAAAACATCATCTGACCACATATTTATATTTATGTTGGTTATATTAAGGGTCTGCTCATTATTAATTGGGCGCGTGTGTGTGGGTTGGGGTTTTTCGATATCGAAAAAACACGGTACGAAGCCCCCTAAGATGATCAGAAAATAAAAGCTACCTCCCCCTCCCCCCATTCCCCCATCATCGATACACACGGTATGACCCCCCCCCCCCCCCCCACCAAGATCAAAAATAAAAATGTGACCCCCATCCCCAATCGATATCGAAACACGGTTTGCCCACCCCCCCCCCCCCCTCCCCCACCAAGATCAAAAATAAAAGTGTGACCCCCATCCCCTATCGATATCGAAATCACGGTATGCCCCCCCCCCCCCTCTCCCACCAAGATCAAAAATAAAAGTGTGACCCCCATCCCCTATCGATATCGAAATCACGGTATGCCCCAAAGATCAAAAATAAAAGTGTGACCCCCATCCCCTCAGCGATATCCCCCCCTCCCCCACCAAGATCAAAAATAAAAGTGTGACCCCCCTTCGAGGAAATCCTACCAAGGAAAAAGAGACACCGGCTGATCGATCAGGAGACTCGGGAGTTTCAGGAACCAAGGACGATGCGGCTGGTACGGGGCGACACGGAGGATCCCGCACACATGTGACCTGACTTTGGTCAATACCTTGGGCAACAAAATGCTGGAGGGGACACATACCTGTACGAGCCCTCCCTATCCCTGGACAGTGCGTTGATCACATCGCAAGAGGATCCAGAAGTGGGGACATGAATAATGGAAGCTTCCTTGAAGTTCAGGTGTGCACCTCAACCCTCGGTAAACAGGCTGACGGAAAGGTGAGCCCCGGGTCAATTGATGGTGGACAATCCACCACAGTATGGACGCGCCTTCAACTGTGGAAAGCATGCTCCACTGCTGAGAAGAGTCCGGTGCCGCCAACCACTGAGAACGAAGGTCGATCTGTAACTCCCGCATGTGGAATCGATCGTAAGAGACCAATTTCTCTGTGGCTGCGAAAAGCCCGAGAATTGACAGGGCAGATTGATTGGGCACGTCCTGGAACCTGAGGAGCAAGGATTTTAACTTTGCGAATTGCTCCTCCGTCAGGAAAACCATGCCCAGGTGGGTTTTGTATGGATAACCCACGAACACAAAATTATGAGCTGGGACTTCTGGAGATTGACAAACAGGCCCATGCACTTGCACAAGTCCAGAACCCACTGCAAATAGGAAGTCAACACCTCTGGAGACTGGTGATGAATAATCCAGTCATAAAGGTATTGGTAAAGGAGGATGCCGTCCTTGTGAGCCAGTATCTGCAACTCCTTCACGACCATTGTGAAAATCCATGGCGCCGGAGACAGACCAAACAGCAGAGCCCGGTACTGATACTAGTACAACATCACCTGGTGTATAAAGCACAGGTACTTGCGATAACCGAGATGGATCAGGATATGAAGAAAAAAAACATCTGTCAGGCCCAAGGAGATAAAAACCTAGGAGTCTTTTGGAAAGGACAAGCGTTTGGATTCCGCCATCTCCATGGCGTACTTGGGGGTCTTGACCTACCAGTTCAGGGATGACAAGTCGATGACTGTGCACCGACCGAGTACTTGGGGATCAAGACAAGATACTGTAGTAACTTGGAGAGGAAAACTCGAGCGCAATTTTGGCTAGCATATTGTAACGGGGTTTCCCCCTCTGTGACGTCCGGATACTACGGGTTTCTTGAAGGTGGTTGAGTCTGTTTCAGTTAACCGGAGCTGGAACGGAAAATTCCGGGGACTCTGCTGCTTGCACGGCTTGATCACGGCTAGAAGTCTCTAAGGGTTGGTAGCGTGGTCTGGAATGGACCTCCAACCGTTCTCTTTCCCCGACTGCAATCTGCAACTGCACCTGAAAGTAAGAATCCGGTGGCGTTTCCGCCTCCGGATACTGCAACTGCTCTGTCGGGTCACCGTTTCCGCAACTGCTCCGTTGTTTCCCGTCCCTCTCTGCAACTGCGGCTGCACCTGACATGAGGAATCTAGAAGCGTCTCCGCCTCCGACTCTGCAACTTTTCCGTCAGGTACTGCCACTGCATCCGCTCCGCTGCTATTGTCTCCACTGCAACCGCGACTGCACCTGAAATGGAGATTCTAGAAGCGTCTCCGCCTCTGATACTGAAACTGCTCCTGTCTCCGCAACTGCTCCGTCAGGTACCGCCTCCGCAGTGGGTCCGCTGCTTCCACCTCCGTCCGTCTCCGTCTTCTTCTCCGGTGATCTGGGTTCTGGATCACCCTCAGACGTCGTCACAAACTTTGTCTTAACCGACCGTTAACTTGTCTCCCTTCTTCTCCGTATTACTTTCTTTTTCCGTTTACTTTAACTTTATCATAATTTCCAAGTTCCCTAACGAACACGGAAAAACAACCCGGAATAAGTTTTCAGATTTATTTTTCTAAGTGTACAGTCGGAAGACATAAACTGTAATCATCTGCATGACTCAAGCCGGAGCAAGGGAGTACTCTGCTAAGGGAGAAGGGTCTGCACAGGTCGACGTCAGGACACCAACTCCGCCGTTCCCGCCGAAGCGGGGGCTTTTATAGACCTGAGACCCACATCACGTGACCAGCCTATTGTGACGTCATAGTCCGCCAAAACACTGGTTTTTTCGGAATTTCCAAAAACATGCTAGAACCAATCAGTGGCTGACACGTCACCTTTTGAACCGAAAACGAGGCTGATCACATGACCATCCGGAAATAACGTCATTACGTTTTTGTACTCCATTGTTTCGACTCCGTCTCCGGTTCCGTCTCCGGTTCCGGTTCCGGTTCCGGCTTTACCAACATTGAATTACTCTAAATTCCAAGGCGGAACACCATTCTAAAATCATCAATATATAACCGTATGAACCTTTAAACACATATACACTTTAATAAACCGTTATTCAACCGTAATATCACAAAATATACACGAATTACCTTGAGGAGCTTTTGGGAACACCCCAAAACCGTTACAATATCTTCGATTTCTCGTGAAATACTAGATGCTTGGCGTGAGCTCCAGAGAGCATAAATGGCATTGGTTTCGGGGACAGAGCAGGATGATGACTGAACTGAATGTGAAACCCCCTGCGGAGGACTGACACGATCCAAGGGCTGGCTCCGACTAACTGCCACTCTTGTCAATAATTTGCGAGACGCACGCCAATGGCCTCGTTTGTATTTCGGAATGAGGGTGGAGCAGCCCGGGGTATCACGGTGTCCACTGCAGGGAGTGGTATCTCTGGTACACTACCTGCCGAGGGGGCAGCGGACTTCTTCTCCCCTGCTGGCTTGGCCTTGCCATTGGCCTTGGTCTTCTTTCCAGTTGCTCAACGTATATAGTCGGTGATTGAAAATTGTGGTAACAGAGTTTGAAAAGTCTCCTAAAATTTCCTCACTGGGACGCTACTGCTATTGCTACTGCTACTCCCCAGCTTGATCTGAAACCGGGACGCTACTGCTATTGCTACTGTTACTCCCCAGCTTGATTTGAGACTAGGACGCTACTGCTACTGCTATTGCTACTGCTACTCCCCAGCTTGATCTGAAACCGGGACGCTACTGCTATTGCTGCTGCTACTCCCCAGCTTGATCTGAAACCGGGACGCTACTGCTATTGCTACTGCTACTCCCCAGCTTGATCTGAGACTGGGACGCTACTACTACTGCTATTACTACTGCTATTCTCTGGCTTGATCCGAGACTGGAACGCTACTGCTATCGCTACTGCTACTCCCCAGCTTGATCTGGGAACCGGACGCTACTGCTATTGCTACTGCTACTCCCCAGCTTGATCTGAGACCGTGACGCTACTGCTACTGCTATTGCTACTGCTATTGCTAATGCTACTCTCCGGCTTGATCTGAGACCGGGATGCTACTGCTATTGCTACTGCTACACCTGAGCTTGATCTGAGACCGGGATGCTACTGCTATTGCTACTGCTACTCCCCAGCTTTATTCTGAAACCGGGACGCTACTGCTATTGCTACTGCTACTCCCCAGCTTGATCTGAAACCGGGATGCTACTGCTATTGCTACTGCCACTCCCCAGCTTGATTTGAGACTAGGACGCTACTGCTACTGCTATTGCTACTGCTACTCCCCAGCTTGATCTGAAACCGGGATGCTACTGCTATTGCTGCTGCTACTCCCAAGCTTAATCTGAGACTGGGACGCTATTGCTACTGCTACTCCCCAGCTTGATCTGGGAACCGGACGCTACTGTTATTGCTACTCCTGAGCTTGATCTGAGACCGGGATGCTACTGCTACTGCTATTGCTACTGCTACTCCCCAGCTTGATCTGAGACTGGGACAACCTTGCTATGAACATTTCCAGTTTTATATTAAACAAGATACATGTTAAGATATTGTCATGTCTTTCTGCGGAAAGGGCGAACATGGAAAATGATATGGAATGAACCAATTAGTCTACAAGATAATTCTAGTACTATACTGAAGGTAATGCGGACGAGTAACATCCAGGTGGGCCGACATGGAAAATGATATGGAATGAATTAATTAGTTTACAAGATAATTCTAGTACTATATTGAGGGTAATGCGTATGAGTAACACCCAGTTGGGCTGACAGGGAAAATGATATGGAATGAACCAATTAGTTTACAAGATAAGACTGGTACTATATTGAGGGTAATGCGTATGAGTAACATCCAGGTGGGCTGACAGGGAAAATGATATGGAATGAACCAATTAGTTTACAAGATAATTCTAGTACTATACTGAGGGAAATGCGGACGAGTAACATCCAGGTGGGCCGACATGGAAAATGATATGGAATGAATCAATTAGTTTACAAGAAAATTCCAATACTATACTGAGGGTAATGCGGACGAGTAACATCCAGGTGCGCCGACAGGGAAAATTATATGCAATGAACCAATTAGTTTACAAGATAATTCTAGTACAATACGGAGAATAGTGTGGACGAGTAACATTCAGGTGGGCCGACATGGAAAATGATATGCAATGAACTGATTAGTTCACAAGATAATTCTAGTACTATACTGAATGAAGGTAATGCGGACGAGTAACATCGAGGTGGGCCGACACCGAAAATGATATGGAATGAACCAATTATTTTACAAGATAATTCTAGTACAATACGGAGAATAGTGTGGACGAGTAACATTCAGGTGGGCCGACATGGAAAATGATATGCAATGAACTAATTAGTTCACAAGAGTACTATACTGAATGAAGGTAATGTGGACGAGTAACATCGAAATGGGCCGACACCGAAAATGATATGGAATGAACCAATTATTTTACAAGATAATTCTAGTACTATACAGAGAAAAATGTGGATGAGTAACATTCAGGTGGGCCGACATGGAAAATGATATGGAATAAACCAATTAGTTTACCAGATAATTCTAGTACTATATTGAGGGTACTGTGGACGAGTAACGTCGAGGTGGGCCGACATGGAAAATGATATGGAATGAACCAATTACTTTACAAGATAATTCTAGTACTATACTTAGGGTAATCTGGAAGAGTAACATCGAGGTAGGCTGACATGAAAAATGATATGGAATGAACCAATTTGTTTACAAGATAATTCTAGTACCATATTGAGTGTAGCATCCGCCTCCCACACCAAGGCTGGTAGGAGTAGCAGTAGCAATAGCAGTAGCAGTAGCGTCCGCCTCCCTGACCGGACATTGGAGTAGCAGTAGCAATAGCAGTAGCGTCCGCCTGCCAGACCAGACCTTGGAGTAGCAGTAGCAATAGCAGTAGTAGTAGCGTCCGCCTACCAGACCAGTCTTTGGGGGAGTAGCAGTAGCAATAGCAGTAGCGTCTGCCTGCCAGACCAGACCTTGGAGGAGTAGCAGTAGCAATAGCAGTAGCGTCCGCCTGCCAGACCAGACATTGGGGCAGTAGCAATAGCAGTAGCGTCCGCCTGCCAGACCAGACCTTGGAGGAGTAGCAGTAGCAATAGCAGCAGCGTCCGCCTGCCAGACCAGACCTTGGAGTAGCAGTAGCAATAGCAGTAGCGTCCGTCACTCACACCAGATCTTGGAGGAGTAGCAGTAGCAATAGCAGTAGCAGTAGCGTCCCCTGCCAGACCAGTCCTAGGAGGAGCAGCAGTAGCAGTAGCAGTAGCGTCCGCCTGCCAGGCCAGCACTTGGAGGAGTAGCAATAGCAGTAGCGTCCCCTGCCAGACCAGTCCTTGGAGGAGTAGCAGTAGCAATAGCAGTAGCATCCGACTCCCACACCAGCCCTTGGAGGAGTAGCAATAGCAGTAGCGTCCGCCTGCCAGACCAACCCTTGGAGGAGCAGCAATAGCAGTAGCGTCCCCTGCCAGACCAGCCCTTGGAGGAGTAGCAGTAGCAATAGCAGTAGCGTCCGCCTGCCAGACCAGACCTTGGAGTAGCAGTAGCAATAGCAGTAGTAGTAGCGTCCGCCTACCAGACCAGTCTTTGGGGGAGTAGCAGTAGCAATAGCAGTAGCGTCCGCCTGCCAGGCCAGCACTTGGAGGAGTAGCAATAGCAGTAGTGTCCCCTGCCAGACCAACCCTTGGAGGAGCAGCAATAGCAGTAGCAGTAGCATCCGCCTCCCAGACCAGCCCTTGGAGGAGTAGCAATAGCAGTAGCGTCCGCCTGCCAGGCTAGCACTTGGAGGAGTAGCAATAGCAGTAGCGTCCCCTGCCAGACCAGCCCTTGGAGGAGTAGCAGTAGCAATAGCAGTAGCAGTAGCGTCCCCTGCCAGACCAGCCCTTGGAGGAGTAGCAATAGCAGTAGCGTCCGCCTGCCAGGCCAGCACTTGGAGGAGTAGCAATAGCAGTAGCGTCCCCTGCCAGACCAGCCCTTGGAGGAGTAGCAGTAGCAGTAGCGTCCGTCTCCCGCACCAAGGCTGGTAGGAGTAGCAGTAGCGTCCGTCTCCCACACCAGCCCTTGGAGGAGGAGCAATAGCAGTAGCAGTAGCGTCCGCCTTCCAGACCAGCCCTTGGAGAAGTAGCAATAGCAGTAGCGTCCCAGCCTCGGATCAAGCTGGGGAGTAGCACTAGCAGTAGCAGTAGCGTCTGAATCCGCTACTGCTATTGCTATTGTTACTCCCCAGCTTGATTTGAGACTAGGGCGCTACTGCTACTGCTATTGCTACTGCTACTCCCCAGCTTGATCTGAAACCGGGAAGCTACTGCTATTGCTATTGTTACTCCCCAGCTTGATTTGAGACTAGGACGCTACTGCTACTGCTATTGCTGCTGCTACTCCCCAGCTTGATCTGGGAACCGGATGCTACTGTTATTGCTACTGCTACTCCCCAGCTTGATCTGAAACTGGGACGCTACTGCTATTGCTACTGCTACTCCCCAGCTTGATCTGAAACCGGGACGCTACTGCTATTGCTACTGCTACTCCCCAGCTTGATCTGAGACTGGGACGCTACTGCTACTGCTATTGCTACTGCTATTGCTAATGCTACTCTCCGGCTTGATCTGAGACCGGGACGCTACTGCTATTGCTACTGCTACTCCCCAGCTTTATTCTGAAACCGGGACGCTACTGCTACTGCTATTGCTACTGCTATTGCTAATGCTACTCTCCGGCTTGATCTGAGACCGGGACGCTACTGCTATTGCTACTGCTACTCCCCAGCTTGATCTGAGACCGGGACGCTACTGCTACTGCTATTGCTACTGCTATTGCTAATGCTACTCTCCGGCTTGATCTGAGACCAGGACGCTACTGCTATTGCTACTGCTACTCCCCAGCTTTATTCTGAAACCGGGACGCTACTGCTATTGCTACTGCTACTCCCCAGCTTGATCTGAAACCGGGATGCTACTGCTATTGCTACTGCTACTCCCCAGCTTGATTTGAGACTAGGTCGCTACTGCTACTGCTATTGCTACTGCTACTCCCCAGCTTGATCTGAAACCGGGACGCTACTGCTATTGCTACTGCTACTCCCCAGCTTGATCTGAGACTGGGACGCTACTACTACTGCTATTGCTACTGCTATTCTCTGGCTTGATCTGAGACCGGGACGCTACTGCTATCGCTACTGCTACTCCCCAGCTTGATCTGAGACCGGGACGCTACTGCTACTGCTATTGCTACTGCTATTGCTAATGCTACTCTCTGGCTTGATCTGAGACCTGGACGCTACTGCTGTTGCTACTGCTACTCCCCAGCTTTATTCTGAAACCGGGACGCTACTGCTATTGCTACTGCTACTCCCCAGCTTAGTTTACAAGATAATTCTAGTACTATATTGAGGGTAATGCGTATGAGTATTATTCAGGTGGGCTGACAGGGAAAATGATATGGAATGAACCAATTAGTTTACAAGATAAGACTGGTACTATATTGAGGGTAATGCGTATGAGTAACATCCAGGTGGGCCGACATGGAAAATGATATGGAATGAATCAATTAGTTTACAAGAAAATTCCAGTACTATACTGAGGGTAATGCGGACGAGTAACATCCAGGTGCGCTGACAGGGAAAATTATATGCAATGAACCAATTAGTTTACAAGATAATTCTAGTAAAATACGGAGAATAGTGTGGACGAGTAACATTCAGGTGGGCCGACATGGAAAATGATATGAAATGAACTAATTAGTTCACAAGATAATTCTAGTACTATACTGAATGAAGGTAATGCGGACGAGTAATATCGAGGTGGGCCGACACCGAAAATGATATGGAATGAACCAATTATTGTACAAGATAATTCTAATACAATACGGAGAATAGTGTGGATGAGTAACATTCAGGTGGGCCGACATGGAAAATGATATGCAATGAACTAATTAGTTCACAAGAGTACTATACTGAATGAAGGTAATGCGGACGAGTAACATCGAGGTGGGCCGACACCGAAAATGATATGGAATGAACCAATTATTTTACAAGATAATTCTAGTACTATACAGAGAATAATGTGGATGAGTAACATTCAGGTGGGCCGACATGGAAAATGATATGGAATAAACCAATTAGTTTACCAGATAATTCTAGTACTATAGACGTGGAATCAATACCCAGTATCAAGTATTCCGAGCAAACAAAACAGGGTCCGTTATCCAATCTCATAGTCCGGGGACAGAAAGTCATATCAGGCATACGAAGTGAGAGAAAACAAAAATGACAGGGAAACTAATTGAGGGTAATGTGGACGAGTAACGTCGAGGTGGGCCGACATGGAAAATGATATGGAATGAACCAATTACTTTACAAGATAATTCTAGTACTATACTTAGGGTAATCTGGAAGAGTAACATCGAGGTGGGCTGACATGAAAAATGATATGGAATGAACCAATTTGTTTACAAGATAATTCTAGTACCATATTGAGGGTAGCGTCCGCCTCCCACACCAAGGCTGGTAGGAGTAGCAGTAGCAGTAGCGTCCGCCTCCCTGACCGGACATTGGTGTAGCAGTAGCAATAGCAGTAGCGTCCGCCTGCCAGACCAGACCTTGGAGTAGCAGTAGCAATAGCAGTAGCAGTAGCGTCCGCCTACCAGACCAGTCCTTGGGGGAGTAGCAGTAGCAATAGCAGTAGCGTCCGCCTGCCAGACCAGACCTTGGAGGAGTAGCAGTAGCAATAGCAGTAGCGTCCGCCTGCCAGACCAGACATTGGGGCAGTAGCAGTAGCAATAGCAGTAGCGTCCGTCACTCACACCAGACCTTGGAGGAGTAGCAGTAGCAATAGCAGTAGCGCCCGTCTCCCACACCAGCCCTTGGAGGAGTAGCAATAGCAGTAGCATCCGCCTGCCAGACCAACCCTTGGAGGAGTAGCAATAGCAGTAGCAGTAGCGTCCGCCTGCCACACCAGCACTTGGAGGAGTAGCACTAGCAGTAACAGTAGCGTCTGTCTCCCACACCAGCCCTTGGAGGAGTAGCAATAGCAGTAGCATCCGCCTGCCAGACCAACCCTTGGAGGAGTAGCAATAGCAATAGCAGTAGCATCCGCCTGCCAAACTAGCACTTGGAGGAGTAGCAATAGCAGTAGCGTCCCCTGCCAGACCAGTCCTTGGAGGAGTAGCAGTAGCAATAGCAGTAGCATCCGACTCCCACACCAGCCCTTGGAGGAGTAGCAGTAGCAATAGCAGTAGCATCCGACTCCCACACCAGCCCTTGGAGGAGTAGCAGTAGCAATAGCAGTAGCATCCGACTCCCACACCAGCCCTTGGAGGAGTAGCAGTAGCAATAGCAGTAGCATCCGTCTCCCACACCAGCCCTTGGAGGAGTAGCAGTAGCAGTAGCAGTAGCGTCCGTCTCCCGCACCAAGGCTGGTAGGAGTAGCAGTAGCGTCCGTCTCCCACACCAGCCCTTGGAGGAGTAGCAATAGCAGTAGCAGTTGCGTCCGTCTCCCGCACCAAGGCTGGTAGGAGTAGCAGTAGCGTCCGTCTCCCACACCAGCCCTTGGAGGAGTAGCAGTAGCAATAGCAGTAGCATCCGACTCCCACACCAGCCCTTGGAGGAGTAGCAGTAGCAGTAGCGTCTGAATCCCAGACCAGCCCTTGGAGGAGTAGCAGTAGCAATAGCAGTAGCATCCGACTCCAAGACCAGCCCTTGGAGGAGTAGCAGTAGCAGTAGCAGTAGCGTCCGTCTCCCACACCAGCCCTTGGAGGAGTAGCAATAGCAGTAGCAGTAGCGTCCGCCTTCCAGACCAGCCCTTGGAGAAGTAGCAATAGCAGTAGCGTCCCGGCCTTGGATCAAGCTGGGGAGTAGCAATAGCAGTAGCGTCCCGGCCACGGATCAAGTTGGGGAGTAGCAATAGCAGTAGTAGTTGCGTCCGTCTGCCAGACCAGCCCTTGGAGGAGTAGCATTAGCATAGCAGTAGCGTTCGCTTGCCAGACCAGACCTTGGAGGAGTAGCAATAGCAGTAGCAGTAGCGTCCGCCTGCCAGACCAGACCTTGAGGGAGTAGCAGTAGCAATAGCAGTAGCCTCCGTCTCCCACACCAGCCCTCGGAGGAGTAGCAGTAGCAGTAGCGTCCGCCTCCCAGACCAGCCCTCGGAGGAGTAGCAATAACAGTAGCAGTAGCCGTAGCGTCCGTCCCCACACCAAGGCTGGTAGGAGTAGCAGTAGCAATAGCAGTAGCAGTAGCGTCCGCCTCCCTGACCGGACATTGGAGTAGCAGTAGCAATAGCAGTAGCGTCCGCCTGCCAGACCAGACCTTGGAGTAGCAGTAGCAATAGCAGTAGTAGTAGCGTCCGCCTACCAGACCAGTCTTTGGGGGAGTAGCAGTAGCAATAGCAGTAGCGTCTGCCTGCCAGACCAGACCTTGGAGGAGTAGCAGTAGCAATAGCAGTAGCGTCCGCCTGCCAGACCAGACATTGGGGCAGTAGCAATAGCAGTAGCGTCCGCCTGCCAGACCAGACCTTGGAGGAGTAGCAGTAGCAATAGCAGCAGCGTCCGCCTGCCAGACCAGACCTTGGAGTAGCAGTAGCAATAGCAGTAGCGTCCGTCACTCACACCAGATCTTGGAGGAGTAGCAGTAGCAATAGCAGTAGCAGTAGCGTCCCCTGCCAGACCAGTCCTAGGAGGAGCAGCAGTAGCAGTAGCAGTAGCGTCCGCCTGCCAGGCCAGCACTTGGAGGAGTAGCAATAGCAGTAGCGTCCCCTGCCAGACCAGTCCTTGGAGGAGTAGCAGTAGCAATAGCAGTAGCATCCGACTTCCACACCAGCCCTTGGAGGAGTAGCAATAGCAGTAGCGTCCGCCTGCCAGACCAACCCTTGGAGGAGCAGCAATAGCAGTAGCGTCCCCTGCCAGACCAGCCCTTGGAGGAGTAGCAGTAGCAATAGCAGTAGCGTCCGCCTGCCAGACCAGACCTTGGAGTAGCAGTAGCAATAGCAGTAGTAGTAGCGTCCGCCTACCAGACCAGTCTTTGGGGGAGTAGCAGTAGCAATAGCAGTAGCGTCCGCCTGCCAGGCCAGCACTTGGAGGAGTAGCAATAGCAGTAGCGTCCCCTGCCAGACCAACCCTTGGAGGAGCAGCAATAGCAGTAGCAGTAGCATCCGCCTCCCAGACGAGCCCTTGGAGGAGTAGCAATAGCAGTAGCGTCCGCCTGCCAGGCTAGCACTTGGAGGAGTAGCAATAGCAGTAGCGTCCCCTGCCAGACCAGCCCTTGGAGGAGTAGCAGTAGCAATAGCAGTAGCAGTAGCGTCCCCTGCCAGACCAGCCCTTGGAGGAGTAGCAATAGCAGTAGCAGTAGCGTCCGCCTGCCAGGCCAGCACTTGGAGGAGTAGCAATAGCAGTAGCGTCCCCTGCCAGACCAGCCCTTGGAGGAGTAGCAGTAGCAATAGCAGTAGCAGTAGCGTCCCCTGCCAGACCAGCCCTTGGAGGAGTAGCAATAGCAGTAGCAGTAGCGTCCGCCTGCCAGACCAGCCCTTGGAGGAGTAGCAATAGCAGTAGCAGTAGCGTCCGCCTGCCAGGCCAGCCCTTGGAGGAGTAGCAGTAGCAGTAGCGTCCGTCTCCCGCACCAAGGCTGGTAGGAGTAGCAGTAGCGTCCATCTCCCACACCAGCCCTTGGAGGAGGAGCAATAGCAGTAGCAGTAGCGTCCGCCTTCCAGACCAGCCCTTGGAGAAGTAGCAATAGCAGTAGCGTCCCAGCCTCGGATCAAGCTGGGGAGTAGCACTAGCAGTAGCAGTAGCGTCTGAATCCGCTACTGCTATTGCTATTGTTACTCCCCAGCTTGATTTGAGACTAGGGCGCTACTGCTACTGCTATTGCTACTGCTACTCCCCAGCTTGATCTGAAACCGGGAAGCTACTGCTATTGCTATAGTTACTCCCCAGCTTGATTTGAGACTAGGACGCTACTGCTACTGCTATTGCTGCTGCTACTCCCCAGCTTGATCTGGGAACCGGATGCTACTGTTATTGCTACTGCTACTCCCCAGCTTGATCTGAAACCGGGACACTACTGCTATTGCTGCTGCTACTCCCCAGCTTGATCTGAAACCGGGACGCTACTGCTATTGCTACTGCTACTCCCCAGCTTGATCTGAGACTGGGACGCTACTGCTACTGCTATTGCTACTGCTATTGCTAATGCTACTCTCCGGCTTGATCTGAGACCGGGACGCTACTGCTATTGCTACTGCTACTCCCCAGCTTTATTCTGAAACCGGGACGCTACTGCTACTGCTATTGCTACTGCTATTGCTAATGCTACTCTCCGGCTTGATCTGAGACCGGGACGCTACTGCTATTGCTACTGCTACTCCCCAGCTTGATCTGAGACCGGGACGCTACTGCTACTGCTATTGCTACTGCTATTCTCTGGCTTGATCTGAGACCGGGACGCTACTGCTATCGCTACTGCTACTCCCCAGCTTGATCTGAGACCGGGACGCTACTGCTACTGCTATTGCTACTGCTATTGCTAATGCTACTCTCCGGCTTGATCTGAGACCGGGACGCTACTGCTGTTGCTACTGCTACTCCCCAGCTTTATTCTGAAACCGGGACGCTACTGCTATTGCTACTGCTACTCCCCAGCTTAGTTTACAAGATAATTCTAGTACTATATTGAGGGTAATGCGTATGAGTATTGTTCAGGTGGGCTGACAGGGAAAATGATATGGAATGAACCAATTAGTTTACAAGATAAGACTGGTACTATATTGAGGGTAATGCGTATGAGTAACATCCAGGTGGGCCGACATGGAAAATGATATGGAATGAATCAATTAGTTTACAAGAAAATTCCAGTACTATACTGAGGGTAATGCGGACGAGTAACATCCAGGTGCGCTGACAGGGAAAATTATATGCAATGAACCAATTAGTTTACAAGATAATTCTAGTAAAATACGGAGAATAGTGTGGACGAGTAACATTCAGGTGGGCCGACATGGAAAATGTTATGAAATGAACTAATTAGTTCACAAGATAATTCTAGTACTATACTGAATGAAGGTAATGCGGACGAGTAATATCGAGGTGGGCCGACACCGAAAATGATATGGAATGAACCAATTATTGTACAAGATAATTCTAATACAATACGGAGAATAGTGTGGATGAGTAACATTCAGGTGGGCATACATGGAAAATGATATGCAATGAACTAATTAGTTCACAAGAGTACTATACTGAATGAAGGTAATGCGGACGAGTAACATCGAGGTGGGCCGACACCGAGAATGATATGGAATGAACCAATTATTTTACAAGATAATTCTAGTACTATACAGAGAATAATGTGGATGAGTAACATTCAGGTGGGCCGACATGGAAAATGATATGGAATAAACCAATTAGTTTACCAGATAATTCTAGTACTATAGACGTGGAATCAATACCCAGTATCAAGTATTCCGAGCAAACAAAACAGGGTCCGTTATCCAATCTCATAGTCCGGGGACAGAAAGTCATATCAGGCATACGAAGTGAGAGAAAACAAAAATGACAGGGAAACTAATTGAGGGTAATGTGGACGAGTAACGTCGAGGTGGGCCGACATGGAAAATGATATGGAATGAACCAATTACTTTACAAGATAATTCTAGTACTATACTTAGGGTAATCTGGAAGAGTAACATCGAGGTGGGCTGACATGAAAAATGATATGGAATGAACCAATTTGTTTACAAGATAATTCTAGTACCATATTGAGGGTAGCGTCCGCCTCCCACACCAAGGCTGGTAGGAGTAGCAGTAGCAGTAGCGTCCGCCTCCCTGACCGGACATTGGTGTAGCAGTAGCAATAGCAGTAGCGTCCGCCTGCCAGACCAGACCTTGGAGTAGCAGTAGCAATAGCAGTAGCAGTAGCGTCCGCCTACCAGACCAGTCCTTGGGGGAGTAGCAGTAGCAATAGCAGTAGCGTCCGCCTGCCAGACCAGACCTTGGAGGAGTAGCAGTAGCAATAGCAGTAGCGTCCGCCTGCCAGACCAGACATTGGGGCAGTAGCAGTAGCAATAGCAGTAGCGTCCGTCACTCACACCAGACCTTGGAGGAGTAGCAGTAGCAATAGCAGTAGCGCCCGTCTCCCACACCAGCCCTTGGAGGAGTAGCAATAGCAGTAGCATCCGCCTGCCAGACCAACCCTTGGAGGAGTAGCAATAGCAGTAGCAGTAGCGTCCGCCTGCCACACCAGCACTTGGAGGAGTAGCACTAGCAGTAACAGTAGCGTCTGTCTCCCACACCAGCCCTTGGAGGAGTAGCAATAGCAGTAGCATCCGCCTGCCAGACCAACCCTTGGAGGAGTAGCAATAGCAATAGCAGTAGCATCCGCCTGCCAAACTAGCACTTGGAGGAGTAGCAATAGCAGTAGCGTCCCCTGCCAGACCAGTCCTTGGAGGAGTAGCAGTAGCAATAGCAGTAGCATCCGACTCCCACACCAGCCCTTGGAGGAGTAGCAGTAGCAATAGCAGTAGCATCCGACTCCCACACCAGCCCTTGGAGGAGTAGCAGTAGCAATAGCAGTAGCATCCGACTCCCACACCAGCCCTTGGAGGAGTAGCAGTAGCAATAGCAGTAGCATCCGTCTCCCACACCAGCCCTTGGAGGAGTAGCAGTAGCAGTAGCGTCCGTCTCCCGCACCAAGGCTGGTAGGAGTAGCAGTAGCGTCCGTCTCCCACACCAGCCCTTGGAGGAGTAGCAATAGCAGTAGCAGTTGCGTCCGTCTCCCGCACCAAGGCTGGTAGGAGTAGCAGTAACGTCCGTCTCCCACACCAGCTCTTGGAGGAGTAGCAGTAGCAATAGCAGTAGCATCCGACTCCCACACCAGCCCTTGGAAGAGTAGCAGTAGCAGTAGCGTCTGAATCCCAGACCAGCCCTTGGAGGAGTAGCAGTAGCAATAGCAGTAGCATCCGACTCCCAGACCAGCCCTTGGAGGAGTAGCAGTAGCAGTAGCAGTAGCGTCCGTCTCCCACACCAGCCCTTGGAGGAGTAGCAATAGCAGTAGCAGTAGCGTCCGCCTTCCAGACCAGCCCTTGGAGAAGTAGCAATAGCAGTAGCGTCCCGGCCTTGGATCAAGCTGGGGAGTTGCAATAGCAGTAGCGTCCCGGCCACGGATCAAGTTGGGGAGTAGCAATAACAGTACTAGTTGCGTCCGTCTGCCAGACCAGCCCTTGGAGGAGTAGCATTAGCATAGCAGTAGCGTTCGCTTGCCAGACCAGACCTTGGAGGAGTAGCAATAGCAGTAGCAGTAGCGTCCGCCTGCCAGACCAGACCTTGAGGGAGTAGCAGTAGCAATAGCAGTAGCCTCCGTCTCCCACACCAGCCCTCGGAGGAGTAGCAGTAGCAGTAGCGTCCGCCTCCCAGACCAGCCCTTGGAGGAGTAGCAATAACAGTAGCAGTAGCCGTAGCGTCCGTCTCCCACACCAGCCCTTGGAGGAGTAGAAATAGCAGTAGCATCCGCCTGCCAGACCAACCCTTGAAGGAGTAGCAATAGCAGTAGCAGTAGCGTCCGTCTCCCACACCAGCCCTTGGAGGAGTAGCAATAGCAGTAGCAGTAGCGTCCGCCTGCCAGACTAGGCCTTGAAGGAGTAGCAATAGCAGTAGCAGTAGCGTCTGAATCCCAGACCACACATGGGAGTAGTAAAAGCAATAGCAGTAGCGTCCCAGCCACGGATCAAACTGGGGAGTAGCAATAGCAGTAGCAGTAGCGTCCCGGCCACAGATCAAGCTGGGGAGTAGCAATAGCAGTAGCAGTAGCGTCCCGGCCACGGATCAAGCTGGGGAGTAGCAATAGCAGTAGCAGTAGCGTCCCGGCCACGGATCAAGCTGTGGAGTAGCAATAGCAGTAGCGTCTGAATTCCAGACCACACATTGGAGGAGTAGCAGTAGCAATAACAGTACCAGTAGCGTCCCGGCCTTGGATCAAGCTGGGGAGTAGCAATAGCAGTAGCGTCCCGGCCACGGTTCAAGCTGGGGAGTAGCAATAGCAGTAGCAGTAGCGTCTGAATTCCAGACCACACATTGGAGGAGTAGCAGTAGCAATAGCAGTAGCAGGCGCGTCCCGGCCTTGGATCAAGCTGGGGAGTAGGAATAGCAGTAGCATACCAGTAGCGTCCGCCCCCCCCCCCCCCCAGACAAGCCCTTGGAGGAGTAGCAATAGCAGTAGCAGTAGCGTGTGAATCCCAGACCAGACATTGGAGGAGTAGCAGTAGCAGTAGCAATAGCAGTAGCAGTAGCGTCCCGGCCTTGGATCAAGCTGGGGAGTAGCAATAGCAGTAGCAGTAGAGTCCCGGCCACGGATCAAGCTGGGAAGTAGCAATAGCAGTAGAAGTAGCGTGTGAATCCCAGACCAGACATTGAAGAAGAAGGAGTAGCAATAGCAGTAGCAGTAGCGTCCCGGCCTCGGATCAAGCTGGGGAGTAGCAATGGCAGTAGCAGTAGCGTCCCGGCCATGGATCAAGCTGCGCAAGCTGCGGAATAGCAATGGCAGTAACAGTAGCGTCCGCCTGCCAGACCAGCCCTTGCAGGAGTAGCAATAGCAGTAGCAGTAGCGTCTCGGCCTCAGATCAAGCTGGGGATTAGCAATAGCGGTAGCAGCTAGTAGCGTCCGCCTGCCAGACCAGCCCTTGCAGGAGTAGCAATAGCAGTAGCAGTAGCGTCTGAATCCCAGACCACACATTGGAGGAGTAGCAATAGCAGTAGCAGTAGCAGGCGCGTCCCGGCCTTGGATCAAGCTGGGGAGTAGGAATAGCAGTAGCAGTAGCGTGTGAATCCCAGACCAGACATTGAAGGATAGGAGTAGCAATAGCAGTAGCAGTAGCGTCCAGGCCTTGGATCAAGCTGGGGAGTAGCAATAGCAGTAGCATTTGGCTCACGCACCAGGGCCGTGAACAGTAGCAATAGCAGTAGCATGGGAATAGCACGTAATAGCAAATTTATCGTTCAGAATATACATTTGCTGACATAGCAGAATAGCATGCCTCCGGGCAAAAATGTACAATCCTGCACTTTCCTCTCTGCAAGTCACTTGTCTCCTCATGGATCGCCAGATCACGTGCCATGGGGAACCTAGCTTCGAGTCCAGTTAAAGTGGGAGTCGAGGACAGAGCAGAGACGGCCTCCCGATCCATTAGCCCGGCACAACGCAACTCCATGACAGAAGCCAGGGGGAGCTTGAGTTTGTGCCCGGAAATCGTCCCTCCATAGTAGGTGGAGAACTTACTCCACAAAGGTACCTTGATTCATCTTGTGGGTGGAAGCCAGATCGCAGGAGTCCAGGAGCTGCGACACACTGTGGACGTAGTCCCCGATGGCCATCAACTCGGGCGGGGAAATGCCTCGGTTGCTTGCCACAGACACAAATCTTTACAATTCAACAAATCTTAGACTAGCAGACATAGATGTATCAATGGAACAGTGTTCTTTAGCCCTGGCCTGATTGTGTAACTTACCAGCTGTCTCCCCTAAGCCACATGTAGTCTTCCCCCACCCACTGGGAAGCGCTTTACATGTCCTTTAGATCGTTGGTATATCTGTTTGTTCTGATGTCATTTGATAACTGCCTGATCAAACATGTCCCAATGAAAAATGGAACTAAAAATTTGAAGAAAATTGTCATTTCTACCATAAAAGAGGGTAAAATGGCCGTTTTATGTTAATAAAACTAGTGTTATATACTATACTTACCTCCAAAACACATTACGGGTTATGGCTTATTAGCCTTACTGACATAGGAGTTCTCCATAGAGAGAACCCCATTTGGAAAATGGGCTAGACAATGAATTGTCCAAGCCACTAACCCACGTGACCGGAACGTGACGTCATTCTCGTCGATTTAAGGAAACCAACAAGAAGGAGTACGTGGGGTTGGTCGGGTGGGCACTCTGAATGTGTTTTGGAGGTAAGTATAGTATATAACACTAGTTTTATTAACATAAAACGGTCAGTTATATGCCTATATCTTACCTCCAAAACACATTACGGGTAAATTCAGAATAAAGATTGGAGGCGGGGTACTCCAAAAAGAACTCTGACATAACCAAAAGCTCGACCCTAGAGCCCCAAAGGGGAACAGGGCGGGCTTTCCCCCGAATGATTGGAGGAACCACAGGAGGGTGCCCTCGGGGAACCCTAAACATTTATGGTTTAAACAGAAACGTAAGTAGTAAGAAACCACTCACCTCCAGGTGTCGAGTGACAGGCTTCCGGTCATAAGTAACGTATGTACAAGAAGATATGCCTTGCCGACACAACTGAGTCGCGATGCATACCAAACTAAGGAGTACGACCGTACTGACATAGGAGACCAATTGAACGGTAACCGGAACCGGAACTCGCAACACAACGTATGTACATGGAACGTATATACAGGATGGGCCACGTCATCCTCAAGGGGTGACAACGCTCCGAGCGGCTACCACAGGCCCGAGATGGTATACTGGTAGCCCTCACTCCCCGTCCACGTCAGGTCTCTAAGGTAGAAAGACGTAAAGGTGTTCTGGGATTGCCATGAACATGCTTGCATGACCTGATCAAGTGGAACCCGTCCCATATATGCAAGAGAGGCCGCCATGGCCCTAACATCATGGGCGCGTACCTTGAACGAACAGGCGGAGTCCTGCTCGTCCAAATCATAACAGGTGCGGATACATTTTTGAATCCAGGATGAGATGGTAGCAGAACGTATGTCCCATTGGAATTTCAACTGATGTGAAATGAACAACAGTCGTTTGCCAGCCCGGATACCTTTTGTCTGCTTAAGGTACAAGCGCAAAGCCTTTGAGGCCATCTTCTCGCCATCGAACTTTCGAGAAATCCAAGGCGTGGATTTCGCTCCTGCGACGTCCGGAAGCCAGAGCCAGCAGGAAGACTGTCTTCCAAGTAAGGAACTTCAGGGGGGCGGAAGACATAGGTTCAAAGGGAGCAGACGCCAAACGGTTCAATACCAGGGATAGATCCCACTCCGGAACTGAGTTACGGGTAAGCGGACGTTCGACTTTAAAGTTATTGAGCAAGGCGCTCAGATCTTGATCCTCGCCGAGATTAATGCCAGTATGAGGCAAAATAGTCTTGGCCAGAGCGGTCCTATAACCCGCTAATGTCGAGGGGGCCGCGCCCGCCTGAAATTTCTCCAAGAGGAAATCAGCTACTGTCTGAGCAGTGGCGTGGAGTGGATCAACCTGCCTGCTATCGCACCAAGCAGCGAAGACTTGCCATTTAGACTCATAGACTCCCAAGGATGAGTTTCTATTAGGGCGGGCGATCCTGCTGGACACTTCTGAAGAAAATCCCTATGCGCGAAGGGATCGCTGGACAGAAGCCACGCGTGGAGGCTCAGGCTCGCTGGCCGGCTGTGAAACAGCTGCGCCCGGGCCTGCTTGAGAAGGTCCTCCCGAGGGGGCAGGGCCACTGGTCGATCTACCAACAAGTTCTGGGAACCAAGGACGCTGTGGCTGGTATGGAGCGACCAGGAGAATTCGGCATGTGTGCGACCTGACTTTGGCCAGAACTTTGGGCAACAGAGTCGCTGGGGGATATGCATACCCGAAAAGGCCGTCCCAATCCGTGGACAACGCATCGATGGACATCGCAAGGGGGTCCGGGAGCGGGGAAACAAACACTGGAAGCTTGTTGTTCCACCTGGTCGCGAAGAGATCCACTGTAGGGCGGTCCCACCTGAGGCAAAGGGAGCTGAACACCTGAGGATGGAGAGACCACTCTGTTGGCTGGATCTGCCCCCTGCGTGACAGCTGGTCCGCCAACACATTCAACCGACCCGGGATGTGGCGTTCTCGCAAGTGAATGTTCCGAGCCCGGCACCACAGAAGAAGCGTCGTGGCCTGCCGAACCGTGGAGTTGTCTGTGGACACCAGGACAGCACGACCAGCACATTCCTCCTCCCAGTGGGCCAGGGCCAGCAAAACCGCCTCCAACTCTAAGCGGTTGATGTGCCACGAGCTCTCGGGCTCCGTCCACACCCCGGACACTTCCTTGAAATCCAGGTGTCCCCCCTAGCCCTCCGTAGAGGCATCCGTGAATAGATGCTTGGAGGGAGGAGGCTGGCGGAAGGGTGAGCCCCGAGTGAGGTTGGCAGCGGACATCCACCACAGTATGGACGCCTTCCCCGTTGAAGAAAGGACGACCGGTTGCTGGGGGCAATCCGTGGCTGCTATCCAATGAGATCGAAGGTCGATCTGTAATTCCCGCATGTGGAGTCGACCGTAAGGAACTAACTTCTCGGTCGCCGCCAGCAACCCGAGCATCGACTGCCAGATCTGGGCTGACTAACTGGGCTCGTCCAAGAACCTGCGGAGCAAAGACCGTATCTTTGACAGACGCTCCTCCGTGGGAAAAACCATACCCAGCTGTGTCTTGTACCGATACCGACAAACACGAAGTCCTGGGCCGGCGTTAGCTCTGATTTCTGGAGGTTGACCAGCAAGCCCATGCGTTTGCACAAGCCCAGGACCCAATGTAAGTGCCGAGTTAGGATCTCGGGGGACTGGTGATAGATAATCCAGTTGTCCAGGTACTGGTAGAGAAGGATGCCCTCCTTGTGGGCGAGTATCTGTAACTCTTTTACCACCATTGTCAAGATCCATGGAGCCGGGGACAGCCCGAACGGCAGGGCGCGGAACTGATACACGGTGCCCTGGTGCACGAAGCGCAGATATTTGCAGCAGCCCGGGTGAATCGGGATGTGACAGAATGCATCCTTCAGATCCAGGGAGACAACCCAAGAGTTTTTTGGGAGAGACAAGCGGATCGATTCCGCCGTCTCCATGGCGAACTTGGGGGTCTTGACATGGCGGTTTAGAGCGGACAGGTCGATCACCGGGCGCCACCCGCCTGAGCTCTTGGGGGTTAAGAACAGGATACTGTAGTAACCTGGAGAGGAAATTCCTACTTTTTCGAGCGCGTTTTTGGCCAGCATATCGGCGATCTCGCGCGAGAGCGCTAACCGTTTGGCGTGAGCTCCGGGAAGTGAAAAGGGAATAGGCTCCGTAGCCAGTGCAGGACGCTGACTGAACTGGATGCGAAAACCCCTGCGAAGGACCGACACGATCCACGGGCTGGCTCCGAGTGTCTGCCACTCTTGCCAATAATTTGCTAGACGGGCGTCCACGGGCTCGCTTGAATTTTGGAATGAGGATGTGACAGCCCGGGTATCGCAGGGTCCACCGCAGGGAGCTGATTCTGTGAAAGACTCACCTGCTGCGGGGGCGGAGGGTTTCTTCTCCCCTGCTGGCTTCAGCTTGCCCTTGTGCTTCGACTTCTTTGTCGGTTTACTGCCGGCAGGGGTCCCCCGAAAGGGCTTCTTCTCCTTCTTCTCCTTGGGCTTGGCCGGTGGAGGCTTGGAGGAAGAGGGGGCATAAGCCTGAAGAGGGGAGGCCAGACGCTTGGCAATCGTCTCAGTAAGGCGCTTGTTGGCTGAGACAGACTCCTCCTGACGGGCCAGCTCACGAGCCGCTGGCAGCTTAGACTCCAGGCCGGCGAAGAGGAGTGGAGAAGAGGTAAGAGCGGCTGCTGCCTCTGGTTCCACTAGCAGAGCACAGCGAAGCTCCGTCACTAAGGCCGGGGGAAGCTTAAACTTAGCTTGGCCCAGAAAATCATCCCTCCTCAGCAGGTGCAGGACCCACTCTACGTACGTTCACTGCTCCATACGGTGAGCTGACGCCAGGTCACAGGACTCCAGGAGTTAGGACGCCGAACGGAGGTGGTCCCCTAGGGACGCTAACTGAGGCGGAGGAGATTCCAGGGCTTCCAGCGCTGTCAGGGCACTCTGTAGTTGGTGGTAAGCCGCGGTGCGAAACCAGTCCCCCAGGGTGGACACACAGGTAGCTGCTCGGGCGGCGTGGTTCAGAGAGAGTAAGGTCTCCGGCTGAAGAGTCACGGGGCGAGCCTTGTCGCCAAGGTACGGGGCCGCCGCCTTGGGGAACACCGCTGGCTTATCGAGATAATCCGGATTGGACGGAAGGTAGTCTCGCTTGTGGAAAGGAGGTCGACGGGGAAACTTCCCCAACTCCGTCCTCCCCTGGTCCAATGTCTCAGAGCGGCGCCGCGAAAACTCCTCTCGGAGCCCGTCCGGGATAGGGAGACTCCGTCGAGGCTGACGTTCCGGGGAGCGCTGGGACGCCAACAGAGACGTCGGACGCTTAGACACTGTGGGCTTCGGCTCAGCTGGGAAGAGAGTGGGTTCCAAGGTAGAATGCACGAGATCGAGCTTATGATCAAAGGAAAGGTCCTCCTCGCCATCCTCACTATCAACCGGCTCGGCGTCGAGGCGGGAGCGCTTGTCGCTGGGAGCCACAGAAGCCGCTATGGAAGCTGGGCGCTTCCTCGAAACTGGAGTCAGTGGCGCAGAAGGGGTAGCTACATCTTGCCCACACGCAATCGACTCCTCCCCCGAGTCCTCGTCAGACTCCTTCCCAAAGATCTCCGCAGGTAACTGCTGGGGAGGCACCAAAGCCAGAGTACGCCGTAAAGCGTCCGATGTGGGGGGAAGGGACACACCCGCGCGGGCGTCCAGGGCTGCCAAAACAGCCGTAACGATGTTAGCCACATCCGCCGCTGGGACCGCTGGGGGAACTCCAGATGAAGGGGGGGGGGGCAGAGAGACCACCGAAGAGGGACCTGGCAGGGAAGGCTGGGCCGCCGAGCTAGTCATAACGGTGGGGGAGGCCGAAGAGGCAGTCAACGCCGATGAACTCTGCAAAGAGAAGAAAGCGGTAGAATTCTCCATAGAAGCAGCTGTCAACAGCATGCACCCAAGGTTCAGATCCCGTAGGACGGGGGCCGAACCCCGAGCGGGCAACGGCAGGGCAGAAACAGCACTGAGAGTCGAGTGCCGGATCCGCACCCCGGGGCCCGGACCCCGTGGCACGGGGCCCGGCCCTCGAAGCACGAGGGCCGGCCTCTGCGACTGAGGCTGTGCCAAGCGCAGAATACCCAAAGGGTCGTACGGAGTCCGGACTCCGCGCCATTACACTAACCAGACCACCACTACAGCGGTCCACGCAAAGCCCCTGGACCGAGGTCCGGGGTCCGGACCCCGAGGGCCGGGAACCGAAAAACGTGGGAGACCTGACCAGAAAAGGTGCGGGCACAGCTGCAGGAACCTGTTCGCCGATAACAATGGAGGTGACACGCGCAAACAGGATCCCCGCTGACAGTACATGAAATACACAGGGAAATGACTCCCGGGGCGCGCCACCGTGGGTCGAGTGTGACTCTCCCACCAGCAGATCACCCGCGGAACAAAACAAAGAGGAAGGGGAAGAAAACTTAGCTCCAAGGCAAACCAGGGTACGGTCCAGCTTGCCCAGCAGGGCAGAAGTCTTCCTCTCCTAACGGCGGCGACGCTTGGCCGACAACGCGGAAGACGAAGAGGACGGGGCTGGAGACACCTGACGGGACTGCAGCTTGTCTCTCCGTGCGAGAACGGCTCCAAGAACCTGCCCCCACTCCTCCCGCGAACGGTCCTCACACAAGCCGCACGTGAGTTGATCCGTATGCACCGGGTCCTGGCACGCAATACACTCCGGGTGTACTTCCCACAACGGTAGCTGTTGCCCGCACTGGGCGCAGCGGCGCATCACGGCAAGAGGGGAGTCCGCGCTCCAAACACCGAGGAGCGAAAACTATCCACACGAAGCACGCCAAAAGAGCGAGGAAAAGAAAAATCCAAAAAGGCATGCAAAGAAAACGTTCGTAAGACGATAAAAACTAAGAAATTCGCAAAGTTATGTCAGCAAGGCAAATCCAAGGTGGTAGAGCAGCCATAGGAGACGAGAATGACGTCACGTTCTGGTCACGTGGGTTAGTGGCTTGGACATTTCATTGTCTAGCCCATTTTCCAAATGGGGTTCTCTCTATGGAGAACTCCTATGTCAGTAAGGCTAATAAGCCATAACCCGTAATGTGTTTTGGAGGTAAGATATAGGCATATAACAGGTATTTTTACCGTATCGGTAAAAACCGGGTAATTAACGTGGTAAATACCGTGGTGGGTAAAAACCTGCCAACCCTGCCCACAGTAAGCCGCTACAAAGGCAGGGTGTTTTTGCGAAACAGGAACAGGCAGTGGGTGTATAGTCGATGTTTTTTGTTTTTAGGTTACCGGACCTATGGTCCGATAACCTATTGGCATGGCGTTGCGTCCGTCGTCCGTCGTCCGTCGTCCGTCATCGTCCGTCGTCGTCGTCGTCGTCGTCGTCCACATTTTTATTTTTTTTGTTTACGGGCGAATTTTTCTGAAATTTTGCAGAAAAATACTTAAAAATAATTCAAGAAGGAGGTATTTTTTAGTTTTTTGATTTTCGCTTTTTCTTCAAAATGGCGGCCGTTTTCGACGAAAAAGGCCTGATTTTGGACTTTGGCGGCCATTTTCTCAAAATCTGTTCAGTAACTTTTTTTCTTTTTGATACATAAGACTCCTCATATGTACTTCTATGATGTCTATAAATTTCGTTGCGCTTGAATCGCTCGAAGTGGGCCATTTTGGCCCTAACTCGGCCCAAATGGGACTTTCCCATGTTAAATTCTCCTATGCTTTATAATGGGACACATTATGCCTAATATCTCACTTGATATTGAGATTAGAGACTAGGAATCAATTGTGGACATATAGGAAATGATATATGCTGAATATTCTCGTGACCTTGAATTTGACCTCTGACCTCAGTTTCAAGGTCAGAGCACAAAATGGCTTATATCTCGCTTATTATCGACTCTACAGCTTAGGAATCAATTGTGGACATATAGGAAATAATATATGCTGAATATTCTCGTGACCTTGAATTTGACCTCTGACCTCGGTTTCAAGGTCAGAGCACAAAATGGCTTATATCTCGCTTATTATCGACTCTACAGCTTAGGAATCAATTGTGGACATATAGGAAATGATATATGCTGAATATTCTGATGACCTTGAATTTGACCTTCGAACTCATTTTCAAGGTCACATGACAAAATGGCTAATATCTCGCTCGTTATCGACTTTACAGCTTAGCAATCAATTATGAACATATAGGAAATGATATATGCAGATTATTGTCATGACCTTGAATTTGACCTTTGACCTCATTTTCAAGGTCACAGGACAAAGTGGCTAATATCTCACTTATTATCGATTTTACAGCTTAGGAATCAATTGTGGACATATAGGAAATGATATATGCTGAATATTCTCGTGACCTTGAATTTGACCTCTGACCTCAGTTTCAAGGTCAGAGCACAAAATGGCTTATATCTCGCTTATTATCGACTCTACAGCTTAGGAATCAATTGTGGACATATAGGAAATGATATATGCTGAATATTCTGATGACCTTGAATTTGACCTTCGAACTCATTTTCAAGGTCACAGGACAAAATGGCTAATATCTCACTTGTTATCGACTTTACAGCTTAGCAATCAATTATGAACATATAGGAAATGATATATGCGACTATTGTCATGACCTTGAATTTGACCTTTGACCTCATTTTCAAGGTCACAGGACAAAATGGCTAATATCTCACTTATTATCGATTTTACAGCTTAGGAATCAATTGTGGACATATAGGAAATGATATATGTTGAATATTCTCGTGACCTTGAATTTGACCTCTGACCTCATTTTCAAGGTCCAAGGACAAGCTGGCTCATATCTAGCTCCTCTATTGACTGTATGGCTTGGGAATCAATTGTGGACATGATATACAAAATGATATACATTGAATATTTTGATGATCTTGAATTTGACCTTTGCCCCTTCATTTTCAAGGCCACAGCACAAAATTGCTAATATCTCTCTGATTATTGAATTTACAGCTTCAACTGTGGTCATGATATATGCTTAATGTTATATATGCTGAATATTCTCTTGACCTTGAATTCAACCAGTGACCTGGCTAACATCTAAAATATTAAACATTGTCCGGTAACCTATCTTCGGCCCTTGGCCTAATTTTTGTGATCTTCTCCTGCGGCTACACGTCAAGTATTCTCCTGAGTCAGCCGCGTCTGACTCCTCTGCCACATGCTCCACAGTACCGAATATGGATGTCGGCAACTGCTGAGGAAGCTCAAGCATCAAGGTGAGCCTAAAATCATCTGACGGAGGAGGAAGAGAGACCATTGTCGAAGCCCCCAGCGCAGACTGCGTGGGGAAAGGAAGAATAGAGCCCGCTTGGGCATCTACGACTGCCAGCACTTCCGTAACGATGCTGGAAATGTCAGCAGGTGGTACTGTGGAGGGAATCCCTAGAGGTGGCTGTGCCACGGAAGAGGCCAACTGAGCTGAGGTGTCATGCACAGTAGAATAAGCTGTAGAATGAGGTTTCCTGGCGAACAGAAGGTGATCTGAGACCATGAGACCAAAACCACAAGGCCAAACAAGAGTTCCCTCCAAAAGGAGGAATTGTAAATATCTACCAGTCACCAAGGAACACACAGAGTCCGAGTCATGTCTGACGGGGGCGGGACCCGGCAGGGTTGAGCATGTCGAGGTGTGGACAGCACGAAGAGTCATATCAGCAGGATATCTGACCTGTACTCCGGGCTCCAGATCCTGCATCACAGGTCCTGCACTAAGGGCCAGGCTAATGTTATAGCCTAACAACTTAATACCTAAGGTCTATGACTGATAGCCTTTGCAAACGCTGGAGTTAAAAAGAATCATTCTGGCAAGTAACAATGTTATTGTCTCCTCGTGGGGAACATTTTGCCATGCTCCCCTGCAAACCAGTCAATATTCATATAAAGTCATGAACACATGAAATAACAAAGAAAGTCACTGAATAGATTTTGAGATAAATGCCAAAAAGTGGAATTTGGGGGTTTTATTTTGCCATTTGGGCTTACATTTCAGGCCTTTCAAGCTTTCTTTAAACACCTTACATATGGCCTGGAGGGTCAAGCTCGAGAAAAATTAGCCCAAGGGCTAAGGAAGGTTACCGGACAACATATATTTTAGATATTAGTATTTTGTCCCGTGACCTTGAAAATAAGGTCATTGGTCAATTCATGGACACGATAACATTCGGCATATGTCATTTCTAGTATGTCCACAATTGATTCCTAAGCTGTAAAGTTGATAATAAGCGAGATATTAGCCATCATGTCCTGTGTCCTTGAAAATGAGGTCAAATGTCGATTGCAAGGTCATAGCAATATTCAGCATATATCACTTCCTATATGTTCATGATTGATTCCTAAGCTGTAAAGTCGATAATAAGCGAGATATTAGCCATTCTGTCCTGTGACCTTGAAGATTAGATCAAAGGTGAAGTTCAAGGTTATGACATTGTTCAGAATATGTCATTTTCTATATGTTAACAATTGATTGCTAAGCTGTAAAGTCGATAAAAAGCGAGATATTAGCCATTTAGTCCTGTGACCTTGAAAATGAGGTCAAAGGTCAAGTTCAAGGTCATGACAATATTCAGAATATATCATTTCCTATATGTTCACAATTGATTGCTAGGCTGTAAAGTCGATAATAGGCGAGATATTAGCCATTTTGTCCTGTGGCCTTGAAAATGAGGTCAAAGGTCAAATTCAAGGTCATCAAAATATTCGGCATATATCATTGCCTATATGTCCACAATTGATCCCTAAGCTGTAAAATCGATAATAAGTGAGATATTAGCCATTTTGTCCTGTGACCTTGAAAATGAGATCAAAGGTCAAATTCAAGGTTATCAGAATATTCAGCATATATCATTTCCTATATGTCCACAATTGATTCCTAAGCTGTAAAGTCAATAATGAACGAGATATTAGCCATTGATATATATCCATATGACAAGTTTGTCTAGTGTGACGAGTTCGAAAGTAACCTCCGTTTCGCTCTACGACGCACCGTTTCCGAGATATGGCCGAAAATGAAAAACGTCAACTCAGCAAAATAAAACTTGGCCCAGGGCCAAGTTCACCCAACAAACCACCAAGACATGTTTGTCTAGTGTCATGAGTTCGAAAATAACCTCCGTTTCGCTCTACGACACACCTTTTCCGAGATATGGCCGAAAATGAAAAACGCTGACTCAGCAAAAAAAAATTTGGCCCAGGGCCAAGTTCACCCCAAGACATGTTTGTCTAGTGTCACAAGTCCGAAAATAACATCCATTTCGCTCTGTGATGCACCGTTTCTGAGATATGCAATGAGCCTCAAGGTGACTCACCAAAATTGTTTTCGGCCCGTGGGTCAAAGGTCGTTTGAGAAATTGACCCCATAATCAATAGGGTTCCTCTGTGACACTATATCAAAATATATGTCAAGTTTCAGAATGGTAGCACAACTACTTTTTGAGTTATCATCAAGGAAACCATTTGACACAAAATTCATCCCCACGGACTAACCAGACCTCGGAGCCGGCTCCAAAACAATGGGGTTCATCTATGTAATATATGTGATAACTGGTGAAAATTTCTCGAAGATTCGTCAAGGCGTTCTTGAGTTATCGTCCCGAAACCAATAAGTGAAAAAAAAAATTAGCCCAAGGGCTAAGATAGGTTACCGAACAATTTTGGTGTTAAGCATTGTAGGTGACGTATGATTTGAGACTTACCAGTCAAGGTCATCTTTGTGAATTTCAATGTCTCCATTAGGTATGCTTGCATATGACTTCATATATGTTCATAATACAAACATGTAAGCTTTATCAACAAGTATTTCGTTTGTAGAGGTCAATTTAAGATTTTGAGATTTGCCCTTCAAGGTCGTTTAAGGTCAAGTTCAAGGTCACCAAAAGATGTGCCATTTATACATGATTTTTTATAGGCTTATACACAATCCTAACCTGTATGTGCAAAAGTTTGAGCTTCAGAGGCCACTTTCAAGATTTCAAGCCAGACATTTAGCACTCAAGGTCATCCAAGGTCAAAATCAAGGTCATCATTAGTTGTTCCATATATGACTTTCTATATGTTCATAATGCAAACTGAAGCTCTATCTACATGCATTTTATTTGCAGAGGCAAATTTGGACATTTTTTAAAACCCAAAAATGACTGTTTTGACCTTTCAAGGTCATCCAAGGTCAAATTCAAGGTCACCACACAAGTCACCATATATGACTTCCTATTTGAAAGTGCCAATATCTAAGCTCTATCTTCAAGCGTTCTATGAGTACAGTCCCGGCAGCTCTCATTATGAAGGAAAGAAGTGCCGAAAAGTCCAAAATTTTTTTCAAAGGGTGAAAAACTTTTCTTCGTCTAGAAATGACCCAAAATGGATAGTAACGCGATTTGGGGCAAAAAAAAAATTTTTTCGCCAACCCGTCAAAAATTCAAAATGGCCGCCACACGGAGACCGGCGATTCAAGGGCAACAAAACTTATACACACAAGCATCACAACAGCAGAACTTGAGGTTACGTGTGCGGCCACAGGGACAAAGGAGAGTAGAACCAGTACTCGAGGCTGAGTGAATACGAGAAAAATCAAGGATAAGTAGACACGAAACCCATTTCTTGGTTAAACAACCCTATTGATTAGTTTGATAACAATATGAAACAATGAACTCGAATCGTATTGTAACTCGAACTCGTATTGTAATAACTCTCTACTTCCCTCTCACAGAGAACAATTCTCGTAGATGGTCTTACAATACCATAATACCTGCAATACTGGTGCAGAGCTTGTCCATGCGAAAATTGATTATTACTCGCATTTGTTTGTCGATTCGTCCATTATTCTTGGCAAAATGTGTTTTAGTTGCACTTTCCACAAATGACCAAGGTGTATGTTTTCTTTGTTCAATATTTGCTACTTAACTTTGTTGTAATCTGAGATTGTGACATAAAATATGGATAATGTCATCGCTGACTTAATTCGGTAGCAATAAGTCCACGCATGGACAAGCGCCTCACCAGTAGTACCATGGGGTCAAAATTACACTAACAGATATAGTACGGCTGACGCCGCACAATAAAGGTACATAAGGGGAATCTTTTGGAACAAAAATCTCAAAACTGATCAGACAGTTTTTGAGAAAATGGCCGCCAACAATTTTTGTCAAAAATGGCCGCCATTTTGAGAAAAATGCGAAAATAAAAAAACCCCCCTCTTGAAATATTTTTTGGCATTTTTGTGCAAAATTTCAGATAAATCCGCCTGTAAACTTTAAAGATACAGCTGTGGACGGACGACGGACGCAACGCGACGGCAATAGGTTATCGGACCATAGGTCCGGTAACCTAAAAAAAAAAAAAAAAAATTCTAACAAAATAACCTAAAAAAAAAAAAAAAAAATTCTAACAAAACCATAAGGACATTTCGTGCCGAAATGGCCTAATGAAAACATACTACAACTTGCCCACAAAATAATTATTTATTACATTCTTAACAATGACCAGCTGAGGCAGAATAGAAAGAAAGAAACAATCAGATCTTCAAAGGTTAACATAAATATCTATAACATTTTACCACCAGAAGCTGAATAAATCATCACAAAGAAGACACATGAACAGATAAAACTAGAACACAGAAGAGTTGAATCCCGATTATACAAGACACTAAAGAGGTGTGATTATCTGTGACACTTGTACAAGGGTTACAATAAATACCGGTAAATAAAACAAAATGTTCCAATAACAGCCTATTGCACACGTGAATGCTTACAAAATCAGCTCACAATCATGAAATCGAAAGGCAAATTGCTAAAACTTCACATGGTGTAAATTCAATTTGTTCTAATGATTACTTTTGTGCATGCCTTTATTTGTATAAATATACCATCATAAAAACCATTTCTTAGCACTCTGAATGGTTATCATAAAGAACCAGATACATATGTTACTGATATCGTATAAAACATTCCAAAAAATGACAGCAAACACAACCTCTGAATAAGGTTATATATTATATTAAGTATTTCCTAAGATACAAATACAAAGCGAGTTATTCAGAAACTGGTAAAGTTTCACTGTTTACCTCACAACCATGATGAAATCTTATCACTACAAAGGTTTTGCAACAGTAGAGAATATACATATACCGGTAGATTCAAGTGTACAATGATTCTGCAGAAAGTTCAGAAAGTCAACATCAAAAGAAAACCCCTAACAATTTTTGACGATAACTTTAGAATACACAATTATGTGTCTTCTGTCTCAAAATCACCACAATTGCCACATTCATTATCAGGATTCGCAAGATGAAATCAAAACATTTGTCTATTACCTGATTACCTGATTACATGTACCTCAATTTGAGGCAAAAACTTATCATTCAGAAAATTGCCAATAGTTTTTCAGTTTCAAAAATGAAAGTCTAAAATTTAGTGAACAAAATAGTTTTATACCCAATGAGTTTCTCTGATGATCAAAAACCAAAATTATGCACCAAAATCATTGGAGGTTTTGATTTGACTTTGACTCAGCGATTCCTAGAGGTATGACAACAAGGTTTCCATCAATAACAAATGTGTACACAACACTAACAGCTGCAACAGAACAATGTCTCACATCATTTCAAATTATCTGGCTCACGACAAGCAGCATACGTGAGCCGATTGCAATGTGTATGTTCAGTTATTGTTTGAATACATTTTGAACTACACAACTGAAGCACCTAAAACTAGTGTGTACACTTGGCAAAAAATCCTTCCAACAGATCAGACTTATTCAACTTTCAGATCCAACAATTCTGCGAACATGTTTAGCACCTTCGATGCGAGATTATCAGCAAATAACCATGGTAACAATTGGAGCAGATCAGTGTTCTGAGTGTCCATGTGTAAAAACAAAGATTCAGGATTGTACTTCATAAATTGTACTTCAAACGTTTGTCATATCAGAGACAAATGTTTGTTTCCAGGTATAACAATTTGGGATGAAAGCAACTATGTCCATTTACTTATTCCATGAAAATTCGGGGTCTTTGTGAACCTCGAACACACTATGTTATGAATGATATAAAACTACATTTGTAACTGACTGTGTGTAAAAAGGGCACTATATGGGATTCTGTTTTAGGGGATTTCCAAGATTTTTCTCCTGACGCTTCTATTTATAGAACAAAAAGTCAGATGACGTTTTTGACCTAGGATATCTGCCGAGCCGACCTGGGCTGATCTGACAATTGGCTCGGCAGAGATCCTGGGACAAAAACGTAATATGACCTTTTGTTCTACAAATAAAACAGTGTTGGCCGACAAATCTGGAAATCCCCTAAAAACGGAATCCCATATAGTGCCCCTTCAATAGTCATATAAGAATGTACTGTTCATTATGTGTATATCTGTATATACAAATAACTATACACCACCCCCAAATGCTAAGACATGCTGTCTATTTAGTACTCGACCAACCATCCCAAAAGTATTGAATGTTTTCAGATAGGTACAAAAAAATGATCAAAAATAATTTCAGGTACACAAGATTTGATCATGGATTTGGACAATCATTTTGATTGTGAACACAAAAATGGACAGAGATTCTGCAAATCACATCATTACGCTCACAACTACAGCTGTCACCGCTTCAAAGAGGATATGTGACAGCATCATGCTGTGTTGTTATTTGGCTTGCTTTTCTCGGGTTCCTTGCTATCAGATTCGCCGTCTGGATCATCTGTGAAGACCGCGACCTTGCCGCTGCTGTCAGCGACCGTGACCTTGCGTACCGTGACACTGCCAGCCTTGGACCGTCCACTTCTCCGGAGACTGGACAGCAGGCGACGACCAGAGAACAGCCAGCGATGCTTGCGGCGTTTCTTGAGTCGGCCGGCATGTGGGTCGTCCTTTGTAGGCTTCCAGCGCCCAAAGTACCAGACCAGGACGCCAAAACAGACAAAGGCAGCGAGGCACGGCACGAACGCTAGGCCTTTGACTTTGAGGGAGTGGTGGTGGTACTTGGAGTTCATGATCATGTCGCCAGCAATGAACGTGTCATTGGTCAGCGGGTTTGTCGTATTGACGCGGAACTCGTAGCTCAGGTACGTCTCATTGAAGTTTTCCAGAGAGAATTCATCTCGCACTGAGTGAATCTTGGTGTTGGGACACGTGTACTGGCCATACTCAAATGGCTCATAGAAAATCTGGTTTTTCCACATGTTCAGGTCCAGCAACATCACGATGAAAATGATACCATAGTTGAACCATTTACCTGTCAACAGAAGCAAACATCCAACAATCAGGTCCTCAGAGCATCATTCACCATGTGACAAATACAACAGTGAACAAGACAAGTTCTGAGTTTTTCAAAGATAACCCTGCGTTCATACATGGTACTTCAACTAAATATAAACTGTATGTGCGATTGTGTGTTTAGATAATATGGTTAAACCTCAGATCCAGTATAAAGATTCACTAACCGGATATGTGGATGAACCACTGCTCCTTGCGGAAATATCGCGGGATTTCAAGCTTGATGTGTGCAGTGTTCAGGCCGGGCAGTTTTATGTCAAAGTTGTTGATGAAATGAGGAAAGTCCCAATCCTGTCTCAACACAAAATTAGTAACATGGGTAATGTAGCTTCCTGGCAAAATTTGCAAATTTGTGGTTCCTCTATGGATATAAAAGTTACTATTTATATATACTAGTATTCTATAAAGCCAAATTTATAATCAATATTTCTAGTTCATGAATGCTTTCAACTTTATCAAGCAAAAATCCTTAAATAACATTCTTATAGAGTGTTGGTTCCATGACCACTGACTGCCCCGTGACCACGTGCCTGCATGATGATGACGAGGTCCATCACGAGGATAAAGGACGCCAGAAAGCCCCGACCGATCTCGTCCGTGGCCACGAAGTCTTGGTTCAATCGGTCCCACTGGATCCAATCAGTCGTGATCGTCATAACGACGGCCGTGGACGCCAGCACTGTCATGACCCAGAACAGGATGATGCGGTGGTAGTCACGCACCCACCAGGCCCGCACGGAGCGCGCCCAGCCCGGGTATAGCTTCTCCTGTAGCATGATGTCCGTCACCTGGGGGGGGGGGGGGGGTGTAGTCGAAACGGGGGATGTATCAGAAGACGAAAAACTGTCCTGTTGTATTGGGTGAATCCTCAAATATTGATTTAACCGGCCACAATATTCGCTTTGAAAAATAGGCCATCCATGAAACATGTACTTAGATTTCTTATCTTAACGAAGAATACTGATTTTAGTAGCTGTTGCCAGAAATATCACAAGATTGAAGAGTCTTACCATCCATGCAGTGAAGAAATCCCCACACCACGTGCCACAGGCTGCGGCCTTGAGGAAGGCAGAGTTACGGATTCCCATCAGACTGGAGATCCTGTACGGAACGGTCGCTTCACCTCCAATCAGGAGGAACAGGTTGTAAATCCAGGAGAACAGGAACAAAAAGATAATGGTTGTGAAGAACATCGTCATCCATGTGCCCTGATCTCCATCAAACATCTTCAGTTTCAGCAGTTTCTCTGAGACAGAAGTAAGCAGCACCCTAATTAACAAATAAATCAACAGCCAACAGCTTGTGTTTACAATTTACACATAGAATAGTTACAATACATTGTAATGTTTATTACGATTCAGAGTTACAACTTTCAACAATGAATGTCATAATTTATAGGTCCAAAAACTGGCCTGAGAGTATACTTACGGAAGAGGATTTGGTGTATGAGCAGTTTGCCGACCACAATGCCACAGATGATAGCAATGATCCACAGGACCACTTTGAGGACCGCCCAGCCATTAGGTGGGTACTTGGTACACACAAACGAGAAGCAGTTGCCGACGACCGGAATGAAGCACTCCTTGGAGCTGTGGGCGACTGGGTCCTCAGCGTACATCAGGAAATTACAGAAGGTCACAAGATAAGCGATGGCCAGTCGAAAGTACGGGTGCTGGAAGTAGTATCGAAAGTCCTTCTCCATGAACAGTGAGAAGACGCTGACTTTGTCTGGCTCATCCACGCCTCTCGCCGTCTCTGGGGCGCTCGCTTGCATCGCTGGACCATCAACATCCTCGAGATCGCCCATCGGTTGGTTGGGTCCTGTGTCAAGCGGCAGCTCCGTCAGAGGCACCAGTGAGGTTTCCTCAAGCTCTGGTACCCGCCGCTCCTCACCCACTTCCGACATTGCCACGGCAACACGATCAGCACCTGTCCGTCACACTGCCCGTCAGCTCACCTCACATACCCAGGCCTGCAAACAGATCACCTCAATCAGTTACATGGTGTAAATTGTAACAAATTGAGTATTTTAATGGAGTCTGCTCCAAGATAAGTACTCATGTGCTCATTTATTTAGTCTAATACCTTGATGTTTGCCTAAATGAGCCAACTATTTTAGGCATAATGTCCAATGTTCTTGAAATTTCATACCTAAACATAGCACCAAGGGTGCTGTAGCTTTCCGGCAGATCATGAGAATTGCACAAAGTATTGATTTTCCAAAATATAAATTGTTACACTGACCTTAAACTCTATTGTCCAAACATGTTCGTAAATGTTGCGGAAAACACATTTTCTGTATGGACTGTATGATAAGAAATCAAGTTACATCTTGAAAGATTTTTTTCGTTAATGACATATATTCACAGACCGTCAATTCAAAGGCAACAAAACTTATACACATAACAAAGGTACATAAGGAGAATCTTATGCATTTTGAGGAAAATTGTCAGAATAGATTTTGAGAAAATGGCTGCTAAAAACAAAAACCATTATGTCTTTCGACAAAATAAGGTTGTTTTGACCTTCCAAATTTTCAATGGCCAAAAATATTTTTTTTTGCTTTAAATGGCTCAACTCGTAACCGAGTACTTGTATCAAATTACCAACTGTACATGTAGATTACATTGGCGAAAATTTTGAAATAGATCGTCAATTCATTATGTAATGCATTGGGGCAGCCAGTAGACTGCTGAATTAATGAGTGGAGATATTTAGAAGGTAAAATCTTCTGTTTCCAAGCAGTTTATATTAAAATATCGCGATAAAATCAGTAAATTACCGAGCAGCTGAAGTTGCTTTCTTTCTCGAATGGGCGCGGACAACTTGTTTGCATTGATCACGTAAATGATACCGTAGTTCACAGTTATAACAGTATCTATGTATTTATGACTTTGTGACACCATGGACACACACATTTCTAAGTGCTACATTGTACATTGATGAAGGCATAAGAATACATTATGTATGTGTATGATTGCTGAAATGTATTGATTAATCGCTGGTATAGCTACAGGACCATCGGTTCTTCGGCAGCCTATTAGGGCCATACAACTTCTTTTTTTAAACTTGAATATTCAAGATGACAAGTTGAATATTCGAGATATCAAGTTAAATATTCAAGATGTCAAGTTGAATATTCAAGATGATAAGTTGAAAATTCAACATGATGCAAGTTGAATATTCAAGATAATGAGTTGAATATTCGAGATAGTAAGTTGAATATTCAAGATATATTATCAAGTTGAATATTCAAGAAAATAACTTGAATATTCAAGATGTTGTAACTGAAATGTTCATGATGACATGTTGAATATTCAAGATGAACAGTTGAATATTCAAGATGAACACCTTTAAAACTTGCGATGTCAAACTGGAGGTCAATAACATAGGTACGGCAGCCTATTAGGGCCATACGACTTCTTTTTTATACTTGAATATTGATAAGTTGAATATTCAAGATGTCAAATTGAATATTCAAGATGACAAGTTGAATATTCAACATGATGCAACTTGAATATTCAAGATAAAAAATTGAATATTCAACATGATGCAACTTGAATATTCAAGATCAAAAGTTGAATATTCAAGATAATAAGTTGAATATTCAAGATAGCAAGTTGAATATTCAAGATGTTGTAACTGGAATGTTCACGATTACTCAAGATGAAAAGTTGAATATTCAAGATGAAAATTTTGAAACTCGTGATATCAATGGAAGTCAATAACATAGAACCAATGGCTCTGCAGCCTAATTACCAGCGATTACTCGATACATTTTAGCAATTGTACACATACACACATATCTGATGTATTCTTATACATGTACATTTATCAAAGTAGCCCTTAGTAATGTGTGTCACAAAGTCATAAATAAATAGATACTGTAATAGCATTTATCTTGTTAAAGACCTAGTAGCATGCTGATGAAAGTGCTTTTCATTTAGTCTATTGTGAATAGTTTTCAATAATTTCGAACGAATTTTACAAATACAAACAAATGGTTTTGAGATATTGAATCAAATAGGCACTCCTTCCGTAAATAGCCGAAGATTTTGATCCAGATTTTAGTGTGGGTCACGTGGTTTGTGGTGCCAGTTGAGGCAGAACTGAAAGTACATGTAGCCAGCAAGGTAAACTGCATGTCGCATATTCATTTCCCTGGTGTACATTTGTATGTTTGACAACTCGTGTGAACGGGTGAGATAGTCGGGGAATACGGCATTTCTTGTCTTTATATTTAGAATCAGTACTATTTATTCACCCAGACAGAGCTTTGTTGAACTGCAAGATGTCCAGTATTTGCTTGTTTTAGCGTGTTTTCTGTTGAATCACATGTATTTTAAAGAGATTTTCCATCTTTGAGCTGACCACCCAAATTACGTACATGTATTTTACGATTTCGGCAAGCCATCAGAGCACATTTTGCCTCAACTGATGTCACGATTACGGAAACTACCGAAGCTAGTTTCTTCATGGGCATGAGAAGACGATTGTAATACTGGCTCAATATACTCGATTACATGTCGCAGTTATTAGTTACCAATTAACGCGAACATCTTAATTATCACCAAATTTCCACACTAACTTTTTCTGAACAAGACTAAAAACATATAATGGTACCTTGCTACTATGACTTTAAATGAATTATCACATTGTCATATAGTTATCTTGAGTTCGATTACTCAAGGTCACCAGATAATGCACCAGATTAATGATTCTCACTTGAGAGTTTTTGAGAGTTTTGTTTCCCAAGAACAATTTAAATATATTATGTGGAGGACATTCCCTTGAGTTTGAGCACTCAGTCATTGTGGGTCTTGGTCACCAAAAGATGATCAAATATGGCTTTTGTCTTCTTGAATATTCAAGTTGTCATCTGTCTTTTACTTGTCTTTTTTTAATATTCAAGTTGAAAAAATGAAGTCATATGGCCCTAATAGGCTGCCGTACAGTGCACTCGCTAGAGTCTGAATGCAAAATATCATCGCATAGGTGAATCGCCAGGTGGCGCAACTAATTCCTGTTCGAAACAATGTCAACAACAACTCGAGTTTTATCGTGGTTTTGAGCGCTCATTTCATGATACTTATTGAGAAAATATCTTAGTTTCGTTCAACGAGTACTCGGTTATGAATTTGAAACTTGGTTCTTGCTCTGAATCGACTTGTTGACGAGTACACGATTACTCGTGCTGTCCCTACCAAATGAAAAAGAAAACAAGGGCCACTGGCCTCATAGGAAGAGCTTTGGAAATGTTTGCACAGAACTAGTTCAAAACCTATTCGTATCCTATTCGGTACATATATGTTGTGGCCATATTGTATCTGTAGGCCATGATATTGTACTGGCCAATCATTTGCTTATTGTTGATTTGGCCTACATGTAATATGAATTGATTGATACCATTATTAAGGTACTGATTCCATCTAGTCCCATCTTCCAAACTAGATGTTCTCCAGTCGCTGACGACTGCTGGAGTGTATCTCCCGTAGCCCTATCATCCCCCCCCCCCCCCCCAACAAAAAAAAGTCACCCCCCCCCCCCCAAACTATTAATAGATTCAACTAGCAAAAATCGATGTTAACTTATTTTCATAATATGACCATAACTACTATAAGCATCAAATTAATATTTACCAGAACCTTTATCTTGAACCTAATAGTCAATGCTTCATGTCCTAACTATTTTTTATTGTGGTCAATAGGCCCTAATAGACACAACTAGTAAAGTTAATGTTAACCTATTCGGTTACAGTCATGAAATATGTAGTGGACAGAACCTTTACCTTATTGTGCCCAATAATAAATGTTTTATGTCTTAATTAAATGTACTGTGGTCAATAATAGACCTAATTAGTATTTACCCATCGGTTTATTTTTGATCTCCACCAGTAGACATGTTATATGTCTTGTTAATTGTCTAAACAATTGTCTAAACAATGTCACAGCTCAGAATGCCACATCACGATTCCCATGCAACCAATAATAGTGGTGTGGCAACAACAGGCCTATCTGATCATACATGTACATGACATTCAACAGATGGCGCTTTTGAAGCATGTAGTAGGCCCCTACAGGAAAGATGTGCGGTCCATTATGATGAGAACTGTCATTTGTGACAAACGTGATGATGTGATTGCTGAATTACGAACTCGACTGGCGATTTTTGCTTTGATCATTTGTGTACGACTCCAATTACTAGTAACCTATCATGCACAAAATAATTGAGCAATTGAAACATGACTCAACCAACAAATCATCGATTTTAAAAGATGATTGATAAGCTATAATCAATTGATTTATTTTTGTATTAACAGTATCTCGTGATGTCATCTCATTAATTATTCATTAGGCTATGAGGCACGCTCACCCAACGAACAGCGATGTTTAGGTGGAAGAGGAGGGGGGAGGCATAGTGAAGAAAGTGAACTTGTTGTCATCGGCATATATGATCTCTCGAGGTGGATCTTATTTCTGAAATGCATCAGTAATCGCCGATTGCGATCTTGCAGATAGTTTAGCGATATATTCATGCGAGAAAAGTCAGAAAACTCATCGGACCATTCAGCAGACCTGATTTTTACCCGGGTGCGGACCAGCTTTCATTTATCACGATTGGGTCGTAGTCGGATGGGAGGGGGGGGGGGGGGGAGGTGGTGCGGAATGGGGATGAAGCAGGTCGAGTGTGGCTGGCTGCCTCGCGAACAACCACTAGGAGGGGGCCACACTCATTTGCATTTGGCCTACTGGACATACCAGCACTTGCCACAAGTTTTCAATTATTATGTTGCCGTATCAAGCGTTTTTCCATTTTTGCAATAGCTTATGTACTATCTATGTAGTGTGGAATGTTTATACAAAATTTTGAGTGCATCTGATACAAGAAAGCCCTGTTTCAGAGAAGATCAAAACGGGAGTGGTGATGGGTGATGAAACGTAGACACACAAAAAAAGTAAACGGTCGGAACACACGTCTCCTGTGGCTATTATTGCTTATAACTTATTACAGTAACCATACTTGGGTACACGGGTATATTCTTTCCAACTGGCCCCGGGCCCTCCTAATTAGCCACAATTGAATGGTCTGCTCTGGCTCCAAGTCGGATTTTCAGAAATGTAAACAAAGGAAAATTCTCCAAAATCAAAAAAAACCCAACATCATAGAGGAAGAGCTCTGCTCTTCCTAAAAACCTTGAAAAAAAAAAAGTCGGCTGAACTTGTATTTTTGATCGATATCTTTAACCATAAATAGAGAGACTCTGAGAGATCTCACTCTCTATTTCTATGAGTTTTACAAAGGCACTCAAGAAAATACGCTTGCCAGAATTACCCATGACGAACGTTGGACGGACGGATAACGGATGAAAAACCATGACAACAGGCCTTCGGCCCAGATGATAGCACTGCAAAACAGGGCTCAATATATGGGCACATCGTGTTAAATATCTGTTGGTGTATGCGTTTCTGTCGTATCCGATCTTTTCAGAAATGGGTATGGAGAGTACCGTAAAACTTCTAATAGACGCCCGGGTGTCTATTGATTTCAGTTACACTCTAGACCCGGCATCTATTAGAACCCGGCGTTTATTGATTTCAGTCGTTGTCCGGGCCTGGCATTTATTGGAATTGGCGAGGCCTGCGTTACGATATGAAAAATTGGACGACAGTTTAGATTTTAAAATCTGGAAATTCCCGACTGAGACGCGTTGTCGATTCAGGGCGTTTTGATGCAAAGCTACAAAATGGTGTTAGCATGCATCAGTGTAGCATGCTATGTTACACAATGCACGTAGACCCGGCATCTATTAGAACCAGGCATCTATTAATTACAGTATACCATGATACCTGAATCCCCGGTGTCTATTAGAACCCGGCGTTTATTAGAAACCCGGCGTCTATTAGAAGTTTTACAGTAGCCCCCACCGTGCCTAATCAGATCAGTCTATCGACCCCCAGGGCCATCCACCCCAGAGTGTGAAGTGACTTTACCAAATTTACTAGGGCCCGGACGAGTCGACGGGTACCTGAATTCGGGGCGGGTCATACAATTACCCGGGTCGAAATTTCATTACCCGTACCCGAGAACGAATAAAGATATTGTTTTTGTTTTGAAAATTTGCGATAAACACTAGTAAAATCACAAGAATGACAAGAAAAATCATCGGCAAAAAATCGGAAGTAATTTTATGAGGTCATGTGATCTCTTTTAAACTTGAAAATAAACACCGACGAAACAAATAATGGAGCAAATGTAGGATAAAGTGCCACTCTGGGCAAATATGGGTGTAACCAATCAGCGCCATGCTTTCTACACCATGTGACCAGTTTTGAACCAATCACTGCCTATGACTCAGGTTGCCCACGTTATTGTACATCCAACCCCAAATAATATGTGTCAAAGATCGATGACTTGCTTTTACTTATTGTAAATTGCTCCAGTGATTCCCGTTCAAATTTGATCTGTATTTGGACGGGTTACCCGGGGCGTGTCGGGTCAGACCACACGGGTATACCCGGCCCGGGTCGGAAATTTCCGATTCGTCCGGGCCCTAAAATTTACCTAGCCAGGTGGGGTGTTTAAGGTGTGCTATGAGCACATTAGTGAGCTATGGTATATTTGAGTTGGTGCTAGGGGCCTATCTAGCCAATGAGGGGGTTAGATCACCATGGTGAAAGTCGAATACCGCACCTTACTCGGTGGGGTGGGGGCTACGGTGAAGATCTAGCTACCCAGATGTGGCCTTTCACAAATTCATATGTCAAGATGTGTGGCTTTAAGTTATGATTAAAAAGAAAACATTCAATTTAGACCTGGCATCTTCTAGGGCGTAGGAGGTCGTGGACTGAATAAATTTTAGTGAGTGACATCGTAGATCTAACATTCTTATTTTGGTAGCGTGAGGAATGCGAACCATCGAACGGAAAATGATCGAACCCTTCGCTGGCATCTCTATGCTGGTACTGTACTGTGTCGCGTCACGGATGCGGTACCTACAAAAGGACGGGATTATTATTGTAATAAACCTGTCTCCCCCAGGCTGGTACCCACTTCGTTACAACTTTCTGTAATAAAAGAGGTACCAGTGAGAGTTGTAATAAAGAGGGTACTTCCAAGTTTCTTGTAACAAAGTAGGTACCGAACTGTGGGGGACAGGTTTATTACAATAAAAATCCCGTCCTTTTTGAGGTAGGCCTACCTACTTCGTTACGGAGCCTGTAAAAAACAGGGTACTGTAATAAAGAGGGTGCCTCATAGATCGTGTACAGCCATAACCAAGCACATTTACATGTATTTATCCTTGTAATCTTAGCTTATCCGTTTTATTATTAGCCTTATTGTACAGTGTGTTAAGACATACATAGTGTTCTTGCTTTCCTTATATCTATAGGCCTACATGTTATAGGCCTATCTAGATTGATAAAAAAAAAAATAGGCCTATATGATTTGTTTTGCAGGCCGTTGGTACAATCTTACTGTATTTGCTGTTTGATTATTGGTCCTAATAGTGGCACGCGACCTAATAGTAGAGCGCCCCCCCCCCCCCCAGCACTATTCACGGGCAGGTCCGTTGTTGTGCTGAACTAGGCCCCCCCCCCCCCCCCCTTTTTTTTTTTTTCTACAAAAACGTTATAAATGTTTTTGTAAACTTGTAATTCAAGGATAAAAAAAGTCTTGGGAGTGTTTCAATCTACACATTCATGTTACAGCTGTATTTGAATCATAATCAAGGGGATTGCGGGCTATATGTATATTATTCAGTATTTTGTTAAATATGACCTCAAGTTTGACCACATTTCTGCCCGTGCTGCAGTAAGAGGTCTTGCTTTGATGGTCGTGCTACTATTAGGACCAATAGGCCTACTGTACCCAGATTTTACTAACTCCTTTAGATTTAGACTTGTGTTGATATAAGTTTCGTGATGCTACTCCCTGGTCACAGTGGAGTATGCCAACTTGTAGATCTGATACGATACTAACTCTGGCAAGCGTATTCCAATCCCCCAAAGTATGTTAAAATACAGTTTTCAACATACAGATTCGACCGTGGTGCAGGGTTAATACAATACCATTGAGCATTGCAAAAATATCAGCAAAAGACGGTGTAAACAAGTCCGAAAAATCAGATCACATTAAAACTTTCCATTCAATATGCCTAACCCTTGCCGCAGTGTTAACAAAGATAGTGTAACGTTTGACGCCTGCTTCCTAGGGCGCAAGCGCCCTGCGATGAGGCACGGTCACGGCAGGCGTCGTAATTACTAGAACTACAACAAGGTAACAGTCCGTCCGGACGAATCCGGCCGTCATACATCACATCATAACACATCATAAATACATAATACATCAGTTATGGTAATGTAGCCGTATGCAGAGCATGAGATGCCATGGCAGCGGCACCCTAGAGCACTTACACGTGAGCAAGTTGCTGGCCGGTCTCGCCGATGGCACTGCTACAGGGATGGAACCCCGGACAGTCCGACGGTCTGCCAGAGCCTGTGTCCCATCATCCCAGGGCGAGAGACCAGTGATCACAGGGACTAGCCCAAAATCAGCACGGTCCCCCTCCTGGGCCCCCAAGTGGAAGTCGTCCCTGGGGCCGTACGGGCCCCCTAGCCAAGAAGGGACAAGGAGCTCATGACGTGAGCTCACCCGTCATCCTCTCGCCTTGCTTGCTCTGGACAGCTCCGAACACACGAGGCGGCTTCAGATTTATAACCCCTGAAGCACGAGAGACAAGGGATGACATAAAAGCCGTTGTTACAGTATGGCGGAGCGAGAGGAAAAAAGAGCGTTGCAATGAATGTTCTGCCGCGATCTTTGGGCAAAATCACCACCTTTCATTGTGCAACGTATACATTTTATGAAGTTGTCAATATATTTTACTCAATTATTTCACCCATTTTTGGGTTATTTTTTTCTTGTTTTGGATAATATTGGGTAATTGATATTATAAATTGATAATTATCTGTTGCTACCTGAATCTTTCGAAAGTACGAGTAAAATTTAATGAATAATGGTTTATTGAACAAGTCACATGTACATCCAAAATTCATGTCCGTATAAAAAGCACATAATACATGTACCCAGTTCATAATGGGCTTACAATTGAATACATATACATGTATTTACTAAATGCTCTGTTTGATACAGAAGACATACATGATTAGGAGATTGCGGAAAGTAAGTCAAAAATACAAAACAGTAAATAGGCCTATAGAAGAAGAAATAGAACAGAAAAAACTATTGTTTGTACTGGTGATATGCTGAGAATATACTGCACGTATATTAGTGATCTACATACAACAAATTTTTATGGAATTCCCATATATATTTGTATTAAAATTTAGGCAAGAAAAATGTCCAATCATTACAATACAATACACTTTGTATCATTACATGTCACATATACCCCAGCATTCTGCGCTGGCTGCCCTAAGTTAACATTACCAACAAACGTTGCTCAAAATGCTTCATCATACACTCTGCATTCCGACAGAAAATTGAATTATTTTAATATTTTATAAATGTTCTCTGTTGGGTCACGATATTCTACCTCTATATGTATTACTAACTACGATCAACACTACGATCAGTCAGTTTATGTAGCAGGAGGTGAACCCGCTACAACGTGTAATTCCTATTTCGCGCGGTTCTTGTAATATTTAGGGTACTTCCGGTACCTCAAATTTTACGGTACCCCATTTATGAGGTACCGCATTCATGACGCTATATACTGGCCGCGAATACCACGTTCACTTGGCCTTCACGAACTACAACTTAGCACGCAACAATTAGAGTAAATATAAAATTTGGATAGTATTATGAGTCGGATCGGTTGACACCCCCACCCACCCCTTTGCGAAAACAAATGCGTATCCAGAGGTTCATAAAAAATATAGACGTAACAGGATATTGGGAAAGATGTATGTTAGCCATTAGGCTATTTGTCAATCCCTTGAATAAATATTATGTTTACACAAAAAAAAAATTACGTGAAGGACTATAGAGGCCTTGGCCGGGGCATTCCGATACACAATTAGGCCTACTGACATCCTCAACACAGCCAAATTTAAGAAAAACGAGATATGGCTGAAAAATGCTGAGTCAGGAAATTTAAGGTCAAGGTCAAAGTTCATCACTAGTACCCCTTAGACATATTGTGTAGGCGTGTCCGAAAATAACGTCTGTTTCGCTCTACAACAGACCTTTTACGAAATATGGCCGAAAATGAAAAATGCCAACTTAGGGCCACCTTCACCCGACATATCCATAAGACATGTTTGTCTAGTGCCACGAGTCCTAAAATAACGCTCGTTTCGCTCTAGGACGCACGTTTCCGAGATATGACCCACAATGAAAAATGCCGACTCAGCAAGAAAAACTTTAGCATAGGCCCAAGTTTACCCAACAGACCCCCAAGACATGTTTTTATAGAGTCCAAAAATAATGTCCGATTCGCTCTCCAACGCATCAGAGTCATTCTTGAGGCCAACTTGATAAACGAGATATGCGATTGGCCTCAAGTAGGGCCCGGACGACACGAAAGTTTCCGACCCGGGTACCTGTGTGGTCTGATCCGACTCGCCCGGGGTAACCCACTCACCAAAATCTCTTTTGAGCTCTGAGTCAAAGGTCATTTGACTGATTGACCCTATGATCAATAGGGTTCCTCTCGGACACAATATATCAACTCATGTGTCAAGTTCCAAAAGCGTAGCACAAGTACTTTTCGAGTTACATCCGGAAACCATCTGACAGAAAATTCATCCTCACGGACTAACCGGACCTCAGACAACCCCCCCCCCTCCCCCCACTAAACCCGCCCCTTCATACGTCTACGCGTAGGCTATATAGACGAGATATGCCTATACGTTAGCCGTCCTTGCTCCGTGGCAATTCAATTCAATTCAATTCAGTTCAATTCAACACAACATCCAACATTACAAGTATGGTTAATACAATAAAATTGAAATAATTGTGTTGATAGGAGAATGCAAGAAGCGAAAGCTTATACAAGGCATTCCCCCATAACAATTATAATAATAATAATATAAGAATTACCCAAATTATGGTACATCATACTTCAGAAAGTAGTAATGTACAACACAGTAAGGGGCCGGTCATTATTTATCAGGTGGAGGGGGGGGGGGGGTTGGATAAAAACGGGGGGGGGGTCACACTTTCATTTTCAACATTATTGGGGGGGGGGGGTCATACTTTTAGTTTCGATGGGACTGGGGGGGTCGGAGTTTGAAATTGAGTTATTTTGAAAAAACCTGAATAGTAAAATAGTTAAATAATTAGGTGGAAACAATTCACTCAATATCAGTACATGGATTGATTGGAGTACGCGATGGAATTTCAGAACATTTTCAGTAAAACCATAATCTCACTGAAACCGGATCCCGCAGAGGACCATCCAGGAACACCCAACATCTAGAGATGCCGCAATCCGTGTCCATCAGGGCTCAAAATTTATAATTTTATCCGGGAGCCAAAGGCTCTATTTCGCTCCTATTCAACAATTTTTAGGAGCCAATTGGCTCCTAGAAGCATATTTCAATATTACCTTAAACCGATTTTCATCAGCCAATTGGCTCGAGAGCTCTATTGCCTGGGAGCAAATCTGAAATGTTATGGGCCTATGGCTACCCATAAGTGGCAATTCTGAGCCCTGATGTGCATTTATCAAAGCTCATCACTTAGATTGAAACATTGTCACCAAGAATCAACTTTGGACCTAACGGAGCAGCACTATGTAGCTGAGCAGCAAGGATGAACCCAGATCAGCAGGGTCCTGTCACAAACCAACCACGAATCAACCAGTCCATACCACCTTGAGCAACATATCATCCCTTACGATGAACCCGAACCAGCATGCCAAAACCACAGACCGGTTCTCCACTCAAAATTTTGTCAACACATGACCCCACTGAGGATATTCCCCGAAGTCCTCAGGACTATCGCAAACCACCATGTAAAAGACATGGACCTTTTCACACAGAATGGCAAAATAGTCCTGGACTGCCCCGGGTAGTGAATCTGACTCACATGATTTGGATGGTGGCAGAACATTATGAGCCCATAATAGAGCCAACCCAGACCTGATTCAAGACTAGAAAAAAAACAGTTCTGAATGGCCTGATTCACCAATTCTTCCCTGCTCATCAATGATATGTGGAAGAGCCCTGTATTTTTCGCGAGTTCGCTATGGTGTCCAGTCAGTCCGTGAGGGTTTTCATACATTTTTTCCATTCCATCAAAATTTCGGAGTCAAGGAATCAACTGAATCATCTTTGACCTAGGTCTTGAGTGTTTCAAGTGGGCTTCGAAACGATGGCTTGTGTAGTGAAAAAGAATATGTTAGTATCATACCGTACGAGTAATAATTGTTGTAATGGCATTCACACTTGAAGCGAAGGAATGGTGGATACACGGAGAGTACAAATCATAATATTCACTGACCTTATTATAGTATCATAAATTTGCAACAAAAGTCACAATTGTTTCAATAGAAATGTAAATAAAGTGTAAAAAAGCATTCAAGTATCATATATATTATGATACTGGTGCGTTGTAATTGTCATCAATTGTGAAGCATAGCCTTATATTCATACATGGGGATTGGGGGGGTCATACGTTCATTTTGGATCTTGGTGGGGGGGTCATAGATTGGTTTTCGATATCGGTGGGGGGGTCAAACTTTCAAATCTCATTTCTCGGAAAAACCATCCAACCCCCCCACCCAGTAAATAATGACCGGCCCCTATCTTGAGAAAAAAATAAAATAAATAAATAAATAAAAAAATATATGTCAATCTTGTGCTTGTACTGGATTATAATCTGAAATGTATTTTGCTTTCAGACAAGTTTTGAATCTAGTAATATGTCTAATGCTACGAAGTAGCATCAATCAATCAATCAATCAAATCAGTTTATTCAATATTCAACATTCATAACAGTGAAGTACAATACAATGATAATGCATTTGAATAATGAAAAGGAAATTGTTTGAAGCTCGAAGCTTATAAAGTAACAATTTCCCAATTCCCACCCAAAAATTACATCTCACCCAACCTATACTAGTATATTAACAAATAAAAAAAAAATTCATTCCTTTGTCAGCACTCCACCATAAAGGTTGTACTTGGAGAACCTAATACTGAATCGGCACAATTGTGTCTTTATTGTCTTTGGATCACTGGAAGGTTCCTGAGCGGATATATTTATTGCTTGTTGGCATATTATTAGCCTCAGCCAGGTCAGTTCACAAATATTTCATTCCTAACAGTTACGGATAGTCATTTAGTTATATTTATCATATAACTACTTAGTATCCTGTAACATTCAGTCATTTCTAGCTCTGTGTATTTTATTAGTCCATGTATTATGATTTAGCTCTGTCTATCTGACATTGCTGTATATAGATGTATGTTCGAACTACACAGTTCGAACATACAAATGATTATTAGCCTCATTTGTATGTTATATATCTATGAGATTGGATAACGGATATAAATATATAAATATAAATAATAACGGATATAAATATAACGGATATAAATATAACGGATAACGGATAACGGATATAACGGATAACGGATATAACGGATATAACGGATAACGGATATAACGGATAACGGATATAAATATATAAATATAAACGGATATAAATATATAAATATCTATGAGATTGGATAACGGACCCTGTTTTGTTTGCTCGGAATACTTAATACTGGGTATTGATTCCACGTCTACACACCTGATGTGTTCATATTTTACTGGTTGGTTACAAGATATTTACTTCTGTTATTATTTTGTTCTCAGTTTTACGGGAGAATAAATCTTGATAGAACCTATCGACTCGCTTTATTACAATGGCGCCCAATGTGGAAACTCCCATACTGGCGTGAGATGAGAAGGGCCCTGACGTGTTGTTGCCAGCAGTCTGGATTGAGGCGTCGTAAGACAGGTGGACGAAACACTCCCTGCGAGGTACGATCCTGAGGTCTTTAACCTATATTTCGTCTTCTTGCGTCGCAAGTGCTGTGGGTGTGGACACAAGCTCCCAATGTGATCATCGCCTGGATAATCTTCGCGCCGCAGGAACATTCTACGGTGGCTTGTTGCAGCAAACAGCAGGCTTGAACATTCCAGAGTGAAGGACATTTGTGATCTGTGATTCACCGTGACTTCAAGGCTCTGGTGTGAGTGATCTTCACTGAACTATTACTGAACTGTGCTTATAACACCTCTGGCAGCAGAGTGTACTGCATCAACTATATTGGTGTTGAGTATCAATTTTCATTTTGCATTTTTATTGAATATCAATGTGATAATTTGCATATGTCATAATTGTGTGCTTTGCATTGGTATAACCAATATTGGTGTGTATGTATTAAAATTAGTCGTTGTGGTCACAAACATTTTTAAAAAAGAGAAGAGGAACCATAATTGAATTTTGAATAACCTATATTGTCTATAATTTGGATATAGGAGTGAATGTAATAATCATTAGTTAGGTATATTGTATACCTGTACATCAATTTCAACGATTTGGTAAAATTTATTGATCACTTGTGAATTAATTAGTGGTCTATTCATACTGGTAGAATTGTATATCTAGTAGTCAATTATCAATTATTTATTATTATTATTATTATTATTCGGTTACTGAAAAAAAATTGTAAACAGTAACTTGTATTTGAGTTTAAATTTAATCATTTGTTAAAAAAAAAAAAAAAAAAAAAAATTGTAATCTAGAAACAACAACTTGTAATTAAAAAAAAAAAAACAATTGTTAAATCTCCAAAATATTATTAAATTTTTTATATTACCGGTATTTTATTATTATAACTTTAAACTAATTTATTAAATTAAATTGAGGTTAGCGTGGTTAGGTTAGGTGTAGTTTAGGTATTGGGTACTTTTTCTAAATATTTATCTGTAAAAGTTTTCTGATACTGATAAGTGTACAGATAGTGTTTAGCGTAGAGCAGCATATTTCAAGTTAATACTTTAAATAGTGTTGGTAGTGAGTGTTTAGTGTAGAGTAGCTTTTTTCAAGTCAATACTTTGAATAATTTAAATTAAATTTCTCACTTTGAAATATTTTTGACATAGGATTTGGCTGAGCACTTGTAAAATTTTGTAGTACTTAGGTTCACGCTGGTCAATCCAAAGACTGTGTAGCTAATATTTTGGGTCATCTCAAGTACAACTCTTTCAAATAATTTAACTTAGGAATTTATTTCAGGAGCTGTACATTTACTTCGGGCCTACTTTACTCTACTGATTTTTGCTTTTCAGTATCAGTGATTGACAGATTGTCAATTGGTCTCAAATTTGAATACTGTATATTATGTGATATTAGTGGTATATATCTATGATATTTGTATTCTGTGTGTAAACCACTTACCTGTATTCATTGCAGACAGTGAACAAGTCATTGGAAATTCCCAGCTGTTGTATTTTTGAATTTTGTGGATCTTGGTTTGATATCAACTGACTTTGATTGTGTTTGTGTTTCACATCTGTTGTGTGAATTTGAGCCGAAGGAAGAGATATCCATTCCTTTGCTTGTGTGTTTATTGATGTTTTGTGTATAATCATATAGGATCTTTGTGTTCTCATTTGATTCATTTTTTCATAGGTTAGGGTAGCAGAGCGTGGTTGATATTTGTGTCCATTGTCGTTTGCTCTTCAGCTAGGATGGGGGATGAGGAACAAGAAATGATCCGTCTTGGACGGGCCTTCGCTGCGCTTGGATGCAAGCCGGAGTATACACCATCCGAGCTGGAAGACTGGATGATGGCACAGGTGGCACAGGCATCTGAACTCAAGAAGGAGTCGGATGAGGATGAGACAGGTGATCCTAAACAGAAACAGCCAGTCGACACTCAGGAGCCGCATGACACTCCACCACCTGTCACCACATCGAAGATAAGTTCAAGTACAGGTACGGGTCTTGAAGCTTTGTCAGCGTTGGTGCAGTCAAACCCACCCCGTCTACCCACGTTTTCAGGTGAGAAACTCAAGGGAGACGTTGGATTCGCTCAATGGAGGTACGAGGTGGAATGTCTCTGTAAAGACCCAACCCAGAAAAGACAGCGACTACTCCAAGGGATCAGACGGTCGGTCAAGGGAACGGCTGCAGACGTGCTACTCCACCTTGGGGAGGGAGTGACGGTGGAGGAAATCCTCGAGAAGTTCGAAGTGGTATTTGATGAGGTCCTGGGTCCTGAGGAACTGATGGAGGTATTCTATGCCATGAAGCAGGAGCCAAAAGAGGGGGTGGCGTCCTGGGGTTGTCGCATAGAGGATTTGCTGGACAGCCAAACGACATGGTATGGTCAAACCCCGAGGTGCAGAAAAGATGCTCCGAAACCGCTTTTGGTCTGGACTCTTCAACCCGTAGTTGAAGGAGGCTTTGCGTCATCACCATGATGCCGACATGGATTACCAGCCACTGTTCCGACAGGCCCGTGCACTGGAGCAGGAGTTCGAGGCTACTGGTAAATCTTCTCGATGTCAGCAGTTGGTGATGGAGCAGGGAAAGGACAGCCAGATGGACCAGATCTTGGCTGAACTGAAGAAAATGAACGACCGTGTAGCTAAGCTGGAGAAACACAGGTCACAACGACCCTACAAGCGCCGATGCTACAGATTTCATTCTGATCAACACATTATCAAGGACTGCCCACAGAAGGGAAACGACAATGTACCTACGAGGGGGGACAAAGCGTAGGTACAGAAGTGTGCAGTCCCCAGATTCTCGATGTGGAAAGGAAGATGACACTGGTGGGGAAAGGAAGTGAGGTCGATGCGATGATTGGTGGGGTTCCATGTCGAGCACTCATGGACACTGGTTCCATGATCACAACAGTGAGTAAAGGTTTTTACGTGCAGCACCTGAGTCACATACCCATGCTTCCTGTTTCCAGCTGTCTCAGAGTTTGTACAGCTACCGGACATCAACTGGACTTCCTGGGCTACATCGAGGTCACACTCAAGTTCCCTTCCTGGAGTGGCGAGGAGATGACAAAGCTGTCATCCGTCCTGGTGGTTCCTGACACGTCCTATACCTCTCAAGTCCCTGTACTGGTGGGTACCAATGTGTTAGATGCCATTTACTGTCGCAGTCTCCAGGTTCCTGATGATGTGATTCGCTCAACAACGGCGCAGACGATTCCCGCAAACAGTCAGACCACAATCCATGGAGCTACACGGATCAAGCATTCGGGTACAGCACCCCTGTGGATGACACAGTCGACTGTGAATTCAAATCTGCCAGGTGGGATATGTGTCCTTCCGTGTGTGACAGAATTTGACAAGAGGTTCTGCAACAAGTCATCAACGCAAGTGTCAGTGGAACTTCAGAACACAACTGGGAAGGCTGTGACAATTCCTGCAAAGACGATCTTGTGTGCACTACAACAAGTAGAGGAAGTCAATGCGAGAGATCTGTTGGTCAGCAATCCCAGGGACAAGGTTTCCCCGACAACTGCAGACAAGTTCCTGGCGATGTTCAACCTCTCAGATGCCTGCGTCACACCTGATGAGCGGAGACAACTGGAGGAGTTCCTAGTCAAGTGGAAAGACGTATTCTCCTTGTCTGAGTTCGAAATCGGCCACACAGACTTGATCAAGCACCGGATCGATTTGATTGATGAGACACCCATCAAGCAACGGCACCGCCGGATTCCACCCACGATGTATGGAGAGGTGAAGGAACACATCAACCAGATGCTTGAGTATGGTGTGATTCGACCATCTAGAAGTGCTTGGGCATCACCGATCGTACTCGTCCGGAAGAAGGATGGAAGCCTTCGGTTCTGCATCGATTATAGGAAACTGAACCAAGCAACCAAGAAGGACGCATACCACATGCCTTCCATCGGTGAGACTCTCGACACCTTGTGTGGGGCGAAGTTCTTCTCCTGTCTTGACCTGAAGTTGGGGTACTGGCAGATGGAAGTGGAGGAAGATCACAAGGAGCGGACCACATTTACAGCTGGACCCCTTGGGTTCTTCGAGTTCTCATCAATGCCCTTCGGCTTGTGCAACTCACCCGCCTCCTTCCAACGTCTCATGGAGCGATATCTGTCAGGTCTTCACCTCGAACAATGTCTCATCTACCTGGATGATGTAATTATTTTCTCGTCTTCTTTTCCAGAACATTTGGAGCGGCTTGGAGCTGTCTTCCAACGTCTAAAGGACCATGGCCTCAAGCTCAAGCCATCCAAGTGCCAATTTCTTCAACAGAATATCAAGTATCTGGGGCATGTAGTGTCTGAGGAAGGTGTTGCAGTCGATCCTGCCAAAGTGGAAGTGGTCCAGCAGATGACCCCACCAAGAGACATCAAGGAGCTACAACAGTTCCTTGGCTTTGTGGGTGTCATGCGACGCTTCATCCAGAACTACTCGAGGATTGCCAAGCCCTTGACAGACCTGCTCAGAGGACAAGTCACCAATAAGAAGAATAGGAAGAAGAAGACGGAAACCCCGCCGTACGTCTGGGAAGAACAACAACAGGAAGCGTTTGAAGCCCTGAGGGAAGCAGTGACCACCACACCAGTGCTGGCCTTCGCAGATTTCAAGAAACGCTTCATCCTCCAGACAGATGCGAGTGCCATAGGCTTGGGTGCTGTGCTGTACCAAGAAGACGCTGAAGGGCAGAAGAGAGTCATCGCATATGCTAGTCGAAGCCTGTCACGGTCCGAGTGTAACTATCCTGTCCACAAACTGGAGTTTCTGGCATTGAAGTGGGCCGTGACAGAGAAGTTCCACGACTAACTCTATGGATCCTCCTTCACCGTCTGGACAGACAACAACCCTCTGATGTATGTTTTGACCACAGCCAGGCTGGATGCCACAGGTCACAGATGGGTATCCGCACTGTCGTCATATGATTTTTCTGTTTCTTATCTTCCAGGTAAAAACAACATTCAGGCGGACACGCTTTCAAGACTTCCACGGCAGGAACAGCAAGCCAGCGTCGTCAAGGCCGTTCTGGAAACTCCTGAACTGGATGGTTTCATTCACTCCTTGTGTTGTTCCCAGACGGTAGCCGAGGTGTTGGGTAACACACCTACACTGGACAGGATCGACGTACCTGCGGCTCAGAGGAATGACAGGGTGCTGAAGAGAGTGATTGCCTGGCTGGAGACTGGGACAAAGCCGGTGAAGCAGGAAGTCTGCAACGAAGATGGAGAAACTTTGAAGTTTTGGCACCAGTGGGACAAGCTCCGAATAAGGTCTGGTGTGCTATGCCGTGTCCTCCAAAGGGCTGGAAAGGAAGCCTATCAAGTGGTGCTCCCGGAAGCTCTTCGCCAGCAGGTGATGGACTCCTTCCATGATGAAATGGGACATCCTGGGCGTGACCGAAGTCTCAGCCTTGTTCAGTCAAGGTTCTATTGGCCCGGCTTCACAAAAGACGTGGAGGGGAAGGTGACCAACTGCCGAAGATGCCAGTGTCGGAAGACGCTGAGCCAGCAGGCACGTATGGTTCCGATGGAGTCGTCCCAGCCAATGGAGTTGGTCTGTCTGGACTATCTGACGGTGGAAGCCAGCGGAGGATATGAGAATATCCTAGTGATTACTGAGCACTTTACGAAGTTTGCCCAAGCATACGCCACCCGGAACCAGACAGCCAAGACAACAGCCCGGGTCCTTTACGACAGCTTTGTGGTTCATTACGGAATTCCAGCGAAACTTCACTCTGACCAGGGTAGAAATTTCGAAAGCCGTGTCATCAAGGAGCTTTGTCACCTTCTTGGAACCAAGAAGTCTCGCACAACACCTTACCATCCGATGGGGAACGGTTTGTGCGAGCGTTTCAACAGGACACTCCTTGGAATGCTTGGAACCCTGGAAGCAGACAAGAAAAAGAACTGGAAAGATCACCTGGGTACGGTAACACACGCCTACAACTGCACCAAGCATACCAGCACAGACTACAGTCCCTATCAACTCATGTTTGGCCGAGCACCTCAACTTCCAGTGGATATCCAGTTTGGTCTGGATGGAATCGTCGCCGACGACGAGGAAGGTCCACCAGAGGCTGCCAACTACACTGAGTATGTGCTGAAGATGAGGGAGCGGTTGCAGTATGCCTGGCAACTAGCAAGAGCTAGTCAGCGGAAGGCGTCCGGACGGCAGAAGGAACTCTTTGATGAGCGACAGAGGGGAGCCATCCTGGAGCGTGGTAATGTTGTGCTGGTCAGGAAGCTTGGCGTGAAGGGCAGGCACAAGCTGGAGGACCGATGGGAGGATGACCCTTGGTGTGTAGATGACCAACCAAACCCAGACATCCCAGTCTACCGTGTGATTCCTGTGTCTGGTGGTGGTAGGGTGCGGACGCTTCACAGGAATCATCTACTCCCGACAGGGGGTACCCACGAGACTGCCCCAGCACGACGACTACGACCCGAGAGAAGAAAGCAACAGAACAGGTCCAGGGATGATTCATCTGAGTCAAGGTCGAGCTCATCTTCCTCAGATGAACAACTGATCCAACTTGTGTTACGACCAAGGACGAAGATGAACACTGGATTGGATGACCTTAACCCTCCCTATGATCACAGTTCTTTAGCAGATCCTGGTGATCTAACAGCCTCTGAGGTTCCCGAGGATGACGCTAAGGATGATGTGATGGACCCACATGAAGAACCGATCACAGATGCAGAAGAAGCTGGAAGCCTGGGATCTGGGACTGAAGAGGCAGATCAGTCTGAGACTGAGATGGTGGAAGGAGTGATGGAGCCTGTCGAGGACCAACAAGTCCTGGAGGATGTGGTAGTTCCACCAGACAGTCCACCGGTCCCAGCTCCTCGTCGGTCCACCAGGCAGAGAAGACCACCCCAGTGGCTTCAGGGTGATGCCTGGCAACTCTCACAGTTCCTGATTCAACTGGTGGAGCAGCATGTCTCCCTGCAGACACAACCAGCACTGCTACAGGCAGTAGTGGATTTGGTCAAGTCTAAACCCGGATCGTAACCTGGTTTGATTTTAATGCTCATTTGTACATTTCTCATAATCATTGTCATTCCATTTCAGGTCTAAGGTAATTTGTTTCAGTTGGGTAATTCCATCTTGGGATTCGGCAGGACAGCTGTGGTTGTATTTGAATTTTGTATGAATGTGATTCATTTATTTATTTATTTATTTACGTGCTTGTTGTAATTACAACTACTGATGTCGCAGGTATGACGGTGAGCAGTCTTGGAAATGATATGATACCAATGTTGACTAATGATTATCTCCGTTTTCATATTTGTATATGTGTTGTCTTTTAGGGTGTAAATGTGTGGACGACATTTTCCGAAGTAGGGGAGGATGTGATAGTGTTGCCCTCAGGTGGCATTTGTTATGATATGTTTCACATTCACTAGGTGACAGCACTAATTACCATATTAGCTTTATCTGTATTCAGCAGGTGGCAGCGGTTCCAGTTATTTTCCAATCACCCTAATTAATTATGCAAACCAGTTCCAGTCCAATAATATTTGTTGCTAGTTACAGCCCAGTATTTTCCACCAACTTTCCCTCCAAAAACTTCATTCCTTTGTCAGCACTCCACCATAAAGGTTGTACTTGGAGAATCTAATACTGAATCGGCACAATTGTGTCTTTATTGTCTTTGGATCACTGGAAGGTTCCTGAGCGGATATATTTATTGCTTGTTGGCATATTATTAGCCTCAGCCAGGTCAGTTCACAAATATTTCATTCCTAACAGTTACGGATAGTCATTTAGTTATATTTATGTGGCGATTTTGCCCTAAGCACGCGGCAGGTGATTGTAAACATAAATGCCATTTATGTGGCCTTTTCGTACTTGGCCTTGTTTTGACATGCTCCGTTTGAGCGTGCGTTGCCACGGCGACGTATTGTAATTTACGCTCCAGTAAACTATAACAATGGATCGATTAAACCTCGCGTGCGCCCTACAGTTTCTGGTGTATTATATATACACTGGAAGCGACTCGATCGAGGAGATTGTCCGAGAGATCGAGACTAGGACGCACACGAGGCTCGCCATGAGCTTTGTGTTCCCTGGGTCTGAGTAGTGGGCTCCTAGAGCCCTGGGGACGATTTCCATGGGGAGGCCTGGGCTGGGAGAGACAAGTTGCTTACTCGGGGGCCTTCAGCCCTGTGGATCGCCAGCTCTCTCCCTTCCCGGGACGTGTGACAGAGGCTCTGGCCAGCATGTCGGACTGTACGGGGTTCCGTCCCCGAGGCAGACCGCGGCTCGCCAGGCCCCGTCAGTTAACACCGTAGGGATGAACTAGTTTCTTAACGGTGTCCGTAGGCCTGGGAGTGTCGGGTGGGCTGTTACCTGGTTACCGTTAATGCTGAAGTAGTTACCGTGTCCGCCGCGACCTCCGGTGAGCGGCCCTGCCGCAAGGATCCGGAATAGCGGATGCGCGTCCGCAAGGACTCAGATGAGAGAGGACTATCCTCGAGGATCCCGAAGAGCGGACGGTAGTCAATAACTTTACATTGGTGCCGTGACCAGGATCAGTCCGACAGTGTTCCATCGCAGCCTACTGTCACAGCGTTGTAGCCTCCTTAGTCCCTGGGGATCGCCCGCTCCTCAAGGACATCTTAGGAAAATGACGAAAGAAAGAGATAAGGCCAAAAATAAGGCTGATCAACCCAAGGGGGGGAAACGGGTGGTAACGTCGCGGACAACACCCGGTCCAGCGACGGCCGCCGTGAGAATTCTTCGGATGACTCCGGCGGTAGGAAGGAACGCGCGGAGACCTCCGTGGACAAGACCCCGTCCGCGGAGACGACTCCGGCGTCCCTGGCTCCGTCTCCGGACGTTGAGTCGAGCCCCGCGGGGCCGCAGCAGGAGTTGTCGTCAAGGCCGGGCCTTGACGTGTTAGGCGCGGTGGGTGGAGCTGGCAACGGCTCTACGCCGCGCCCGCCCGTGCCCAGAACAGATCCGTGGCAAATGGCACCCTTCCGTAAGACGCCTTCGGGCACCCGGAATCGAGCGCCAATGCTTGCGGGTCCTTCTGGACAAGCGGGCCAGCCGTACCAGATGCCACACCTGGCCGGGTGGACTCCTTCGCGAGCCTCCGGCATGGGTTCTGGTCGGTCCGCACCGGGTAGTGTGGTGGATCAGCTCACCGACGCACTTGGCGAGCTGGCCCCTCTAGGGCGCTATGACCGCGCCCGGTCTCCCCATCAGGGACGATCAGACCGGCGGAACCGCTCCCCCTCTCTGCTGTCACAAGGCAACTCGGGGCCTTTGACGGAGAGGGAGAGGTGGCTGATATCCGAGGCGCTTGTACTGTTCAAGCGGAATCAGCCGCCTCCGAGCGTTGACCCGTCGGCCATCCTTAGTCCGGGGATGTCTGGGCCAGTAGCCCCTCCCCAAGTCCTGCCGAGTCCGCAGGCGCCAGTGGCCCCCGCAATGGGACCCGCGCCTGCCCCGCGGCTCGGAGGCACCACGTTGGCGACCGCGTCGACCGTTCCGACGGTTGGAGCGCAAGCCGCGTGGCCGACTTACCCTGGCACGTACAGTGTGTCGGACGGGCAGTGGCAACAGGCGGCTTCGGCCCCAAGCTTTGCCGCCCCTTCTGGAGCCTACCCAGTAGGTTCGATGGGAGCCCCGCCCGCACCTAGCCAGAGTGGGTTTTTAGCGGGAATGACCCCGGCGGCAAACGTGAGCTTCCCTGCTCCTATGTCCGCGGCGTCGATGTTTGCTCCGGCAGACTCCGCCGCAGGCGCAGGAAGCACGCGGAACTTGCCGCTGTACACGGACGACCCCGGAGCACGTCGGGACCGCACGTCGGGCGCGTAGCAAACGCGATGACGGGCCCGACCACTCTTCGTGGCGGAAACGGTTCAACGGGGATAACGCCGACTTGGAGGACTACTTGCTCCAGGTATGGCGTACCGCCGTGTACGAAGGATGGTCCCAGCATGAAGCTGGACACGTCCTCGCGGGGAACTTGGAAGGAAAAGCTCTCCGCGTGATGCCGTGTCTGCCGGTGGGAACAGTGACGTTCGGCGAGGTTGCTCGTCAACTTCGCCTGCTGTTCACGCCGACGACCAATCGGCGGCAGTCTGAACGAGAGTTCAAGGCGCGTACCCGTCAGCCGACTGAGTCCGTGACAGACTATGCGTTTAACCTACGCATACTCGGCCGGAGAGCTTTTCCGGACATGGACTCCAGACGGTTTGAGACGATGCTGATCGATCAGTTCATCGATGGCCAGCCTTACCACCTAGCGTACGGGCTGGCCACCCATGAAAAGCGATCGATGGAGGAGGCAATAGACTCCGCGCTTGCGCTTGAGGTGGCTGTCCGCCCTAGACAGTTGCCTCCAGCCCCGGCTCCGGCCTCGGCTGTGCCCGCGCAGGCGGCGACACCTCCTCCGGTCAAGGCATCGCAGGTAACCCCGTGGCAGGACCCGGTCGTCCGGGAACCCGCCAGGGAACCTACCCAGCAGTGGGTTAGTGCGCCGGCACCCTCTACAGGGGCGCCCGCGCATGCGGCACCAGTCGCCGCACCGTGCTCGCCTTCGGACGAGTGCGACATTGAGGAATACGACCTCGGCGCCGCGCAGATGATTGCGCACTGCGCCGGGATCGAAGCTCCGGGACCCGCAGAATGTTGCGCGTTCACCTCCGGACCAGCTCAGAACCGTCCCTGCTACTTCTGCGGAAAGCAGGGACACTTTTGGCTGAAGTGTCCGGAGTTGTTGGAACGCCTGCGGTCGCGCGGATACCAGGGAGCCCTCCCTGGCCCGCAACGGAGGAATTCCTTCCGGTCTGGTCCCCCGGGACAGCAGAACCGGAACCCGCGACAGGGAAACTAGATCCGGACGTGGTGGCGACCAACACTAGGTCCGGGGATAGTTGTTCGGTGGCAAACGATGCCGCCCCACCCGCTGATGAGCAGGACGAACCCCAAGTAGATATGACTTCTCCGGAAGTAGTCCTTGGAGATCAGTCTAGCTCCTCCGCGGCTGAGGCGGATGGCGAGGACTCCGTAGATGAGCCCAGCGCATGTGAAAGGTATCGCCCTACCTGCGCGCTGGTGAGGGACCCTTGCTGGTACCTGCCCCTGTCCTTCGGACGGGAGCCGGTCCGGTTCCTCGTAGACTCAGGCTCGGAGGTGACCCTCGTGGCCGCCGGAACGTTTAGGAAGGAGCCCGCGCTCCGCAACCTCGAGTTGCGGGATCCCGGATCGTATAAGCTCTACAGAGCGGGAGACAACCGCATCCGTATCCATGGCATCATCGATCTGCCTATTACCATTGGGGACAAGGTGTATCTGACAGAGGCAATCGTGACGGATATCGGAGCGGCCGGGATTATTGGGATGAATTTTCTACGGGTCCACCGGGTGATCGCCAACTTTAGTGCTGGCGAGTTCCGGATGGGAGAGGACACACACTTCCTCTTCCGCTCGGGCCTGATGAATTCATTCCAAATGCGGACATCGCGCACTGTAGTAGTGCCACCGATGAGTGAGATGATCATCGAGGCGAGGCCGCGTCGTCCCCGCATGCCTCTCGATGGTCGACCGTGTATAGTGCAACCCGTGAGCAGTTTCGCCGCAGGAACTGGGCTCGTGCTGGGTGGGGCCCTGGTCATGTCCAACCCCCGCGTGATGCCCATCCTCGTGGTGAATCCTACGGATGATCTGATTGTACTGAAGCGCGGATGCATAGCAGCCACTGCTATTCCCGCGTCCTCGAGTCGTGTCCTCCCCGACGATCCTGTCTGCCGCGCTGCGTGCGCGGCGGCGGCCACCGGGGATGACCCGTTCACCCTGCCGGACCATTTGGAATCTCGGGTTCCGAAGGACCGGTTGGATGAAGAGCAGCGCCAAGCGCTCCGCAAACTGCTGCGGCAGTATGCGGATGTGTTCATGGGTCCTGATGGTGCGGTTGGCAAGACTGACGTCGCATCGACCTCGTGGACGAGCGTCCTCTCAAGCAGCGTCTTCGTCGGGCAGCAATAGTGCACCAAGAGGTCATAGACCAGGAGGTGCAAAAGATGCTCGACTTGGACATCATCGAACCCAGTGACAGCCCTTGGGCCAGTCCGGTGGTTATGGTGAAGAAGAAGGACGGCTCGTGGAGGTTCTGCGTGGACTATCGGAAACTCAACGATGCCACGCGGAAGGACTCATATCCTCTCCCGCACATTGAGGATACCTTCGATGCCCTGGCCGGGTCGCACTATTTTTGTGCTCTGGATCTGGCCTCCGGGTATTGGCAGGTGGAGATGGAGGAGAGTGATCGGGCGAAGACTGCCTTCGTTACCAAGAACGGGCTCTACCAATTCAAGGTAATGCCGTTCGGGCTCTGTAACGCACCAGCGACGTTCGAGCGCCTCATGGAGATGGTACTTAAAGGGTTCCTCTGGAAGCGATGTATGGTCTACATCGACGATGTTGTCGTGTATGGCCGGTCGTTCGAGGAAACCCTCACCAACCTCCAGATGGTGCTGCATCGCATCCGCGGAGCAGGGCTTAAATTGAAGCCAAGTAAGTGCGAACTATTCGCGCAGGAAATCCTGTACTTGGGCTTCATGGTAACGGGCACCGGAGTGAGACCAGACCCCGCAAAGGTGGCGGCCGTGCAGAAATGGCCTCCGCCCTGCAACGTGGCGGACGTGAGGTCCTTTTTGGGCTTCGCGAGCTACCACCACAGGTTTATTCGCGGCTTTGCGGAGATCGCGCGTCCCCTTACTATCCTCACGGAAAAGGGCGCCGATTTTGTTTGGTCCGCCGAGCAGGCTGATGCCTTCTCGGGACTCCGGCAGGCCTTGGTAGCGGCCCCGGTGCTGCGGCACCCTCGTCCGGACTGCGAGTTCATCCTGGACACTGACGCGAGTAACTTCGCACTCGGCGGTGTCCTCTCGCAGATCGTGGACGGGCAAGAGCGGGTAGTAGCTTATGCGAGTGTGGCCTTGAGCCGCTCTCAAATGAAGGCCTTGGTTACGATGACCAAGCGTTTCCGGCAATATTTGTTGGGACGCCATTTCCACTTGCGGACTGATCATAGTTCGCTGAGATGGCTCCTCAACTATAGTGAGGCCGATGGCTTGGTGGCGCGGTGGCTCGTCAAACTCCAAGAGTATGACATGCAGATAGAGCATCGCGCTGGTAAGTTGCACGGCAACGCGGACGGCCTGTCCCGTTGTCATAAGTGCAAGAATCCGGGTTGTGCAGGAATGGCGCCATTCCAACAAGCCGCAGATTCGTCCTCAGACTCGGAATTGGACGTTCCGGGGAGACCGCAGGCCGCCGCCCCCTCTAACAACACGGCGGCCGGAGCGTCTAGGGCTAATCTCCGCGCGCGGACCCGCCGTTATCGGCGAGGGCGTCCCGCATACGAAGCGGAGGTGCGGCTCAGCTCCAGCGAGTCCTCCTCGAGTCCGGCGGTGTACTCCTCGTGGGTACCCTCGTCCTCTGGAGAGTCTGAGTATGAGCGGTCCTTGCCCCCTGTGGTGATGGCCGCTGCGGCGCAGCCGGACGCGACGGATGAGGAGCCTAATTACTTGGGTGGCTACTCTCCGGCGCAGATAGCTGCGGCGCAGAGAGCTGACAGAGCTCTGGCACCGGTAATTACAGCCCTTGAGGCCGGCCAGAAGCCCTCGAAGGATGAGCGAAAGACCTACAGGGAGGAGACCTTGTCTCTAGTATCTCAGTGGGAACGACTCTCCTTGAGGGATGGCCTCTTGTACCGGCGCTATGAGCCACCGACTCCACTGCCTCCCATATGGCAGTTGGTGCTTCCGGCGGAGCTGCGGAAAGAAGTACTCCACCAGTTGCATGACCTCCGGGTGACCGGTCACTTAGGAATCCGGAGGACCGTCCATAGGCTACAACAGCGCTTTCATTGGCCTGGTAGCGGCTTGGACGTGCGAATGATTGGGATGACCACCTCCCGTATGTCTTAATGGCGTACAGGTCGTCGGTCCACTCTTCGACCGGAGTTACTCCGCACGCGATGTTGAACGGCCGGGAGCTAAATTTGCCTGTGGATATTATGTATCCAACTGTGCGGCAGAGACCGGCGCAGTACCCCAGTGCGGTCCGGAGTACGTGGAGTGGATTCGCCGCGCCCTGGCGAACGCCCATGATTTCGCGCGCGCGCGCCTGGACAAATCTGCCATCCGGCAGAAGCGAGGCTATGACGCCCATGCTAAGGGTAGGCCAGCTTTTGCGGAGTCTGGTCCGCACGACCAGAAGGCCCCTGGGACTTGGGCGGAGCAGGTTGACGCGGCTGAGGAAGCCGCATCCCAAGCTCTGCCTCAGGAACGGGAGTCTGGCTCGAAGGAGACCAAGAACCAAGATGACGGGTTTACATCGCCCGTCTCTAGGCGTACTCGCCGTCGAGCCCGGGAGATTGCTCAGAAGCAGTGGAGAGCCCAGCAAGCGCTGGAAGCCTCTGACCGCGGGCAATCTGAGGCCGGATCCGACCCGGACCCGGCCTCCTCGCCTCCGAAGAAGAAGAAGAAGAAGCGGACCCACCGGAAAAAGAAGTCCGGCGGTCCCCCACCTCAAACCGGATCGAAGTCCGGAGGACCTCAGCCGCTGGCGCCTAAGCCGGGCGGCCAGACAGGGTCCTCCGCCAAACCCGGAGACGCCAAGACGCCTAATCCCTCGGGATCTGGTGCGGGCGGCGCCTCCGCGGGATCCAGCCCGGGCGCGGGAGTTTCCAGTAAGCGGGTGCCTATCCAGGCACCGAAAGGAACCTCCTCTTCTTCTTCCTCCGGTACCAAGAAACCTACCGGAGCTGCGGAGGTGGGGTCGAGTCCAGTGGACCGAGGGCGTCCCGTGCCGAAGGAGGGAGATCTTCGCTTAGAACTCCTCCGGAAGCGCGCAGAGCAAGACGGGGTCCACCTGTCTGACGCCGCACTGGAAGCGGGACGGCGGTCCTTCGTTGCGCAGCAACAGAGGGCCGCGCCCCCACACGGGAAGAGTGTGCCTCGACAAACCAGGTCGGAGAATCGTTCGGGGGCGGCCAAAAAGAAGAAACGGTCGTCCTCGGAGCAGCCCTCTATCCAGAGGCTGCGGGCCGAGATGGGCCCCGAACTCCCTGGAGTCCGTCAGGGACACATGTTCCTTCCGCGGTATGGCAGGGATCCGCAAGGGCGCCGCACAGCGGAGGCCGGCGCGGCGGCCGACATGCCTTTCACACGGCCTCGTCCACTCACGGACGAGGAGCGTGTCGGGTTGCCGCCCGAGACAGAGGAGGGTGTAATATGCCAACTCTGTCCGGAATCCCTGGACGGGTATGAGGACCCGCACCTTGCGCTCAACCGGGATCGTAGGTATCCTTCCTACGACCACTTGAGTCGACATATTGCGGGGTACCACTACCCCTGGATGAAAATGTTCGTTTGCAAGAGGTGCTACTCCAGTAGACCTCAGCAACGATATTTCGCCAGTTTGGAGGCCCTGAATAATCACCGCTCGGGTGCACACCGCGGTGAGGGACTTCACACCGTTGGTGATGAAGTGGGGCCTGTATTCAATTTTGGATACATTCCACCGAGGGTGGCATCGTTCATGACTACGTCAGGAACGGTGAAGCACCGATTCTTTCACTGGGGTCCATGGCGCTTTGCACAGCGCATCATGGACGATGCCTGGAAGGAGTCTGGCGTTGTGTCCGCGGGCTTGAGCTACACCGCTCGCCTGACGGCGTCAATGGGCCAGACCCCGGCGGAGTACCAGGCGGCGGAAGCCGCCCGGACAGCAGCAGAGGCTGTCCGTCAACCGCCGGCGACCCAGGCAGGTGAAGAATGGCACCGGGTGACCATGGTCGTCTCGGAGATGCCGCAGATCGCGGCCAAGACACGAGTGGCTTCTCCTAAGCCGCGCCCCCAGCCAAAGACTCAGGGGAAGAGTTCGTCCGCCGGAAAGACTCCGGCCGGGACGACGCCTCTGCAGTCGCCGGGTGCGCTGACTCAGGAGGATTTCCCGGGCTTGCTCGAGGTGACGGTACCCGCGGGTCCGTCTGAGGGACGGGTGGTGGCAGACACCTCCGCCTCCTCGAGTACCGCGTCGGTGGCCCGCCAAGGACCTCGCGCGTGACTCCCTCGGTTGCGAGCAGTAGCGGACGTGCGGTACCTCTCTCGAGGTCGACGTCCGCGTCCTCGTTGGTAGTTGAGGGGACGTCCGCGGGATGGCAAAGCACCGCCTCCCTGGACTTGGACCCCCTCGACGCCACGGCGGACGTACGCCGGAGGCTCGGTCCCACGACCGCCAGCGTTTACGAGACTTTTCGCGAGTCTGTAGGCCAGGCGGTCGGCCATCGTCGTGATGGTATGGACCGGATCCCCGGTGACCCGGCGTTGGTGAACCTGCCGGTGCCCCGAGCCATTCGTGACTTGGGGTCCGCAGGTGTAGCCGCGTTGGTCCGCGCTCGGGAGGAGCACCCCTGGGATCACCCCCAGCGTGGTCGACTCACCCGAGCGGCGGAGTACCTTGTGGCGGAGATGGACAGCTCTCTGGATCGGTTCAGCCGGTGCCGCGCCGAGGCCTCCCGTGTCGCATGCGATCTCGCATACGACCAGGGCCTCATGGAAGGCACCCGGCGGAGCCTAGAGAGCTACCGGGCTTTGTCGGCCGTCATTGAGCGGCGCGCGTTCGACCAGGGTCGGACCGCCGCTCTTGCCGAGCAGTCCGGGGCGTCCGCCCCCGCCCCAGAGGTAGCCGCACGGATGGAGCACCTGGAGGCTGAGAATGAGCAGCTACGGCGTCGTCTTGACGAAGCCGAGGCCGCTCGGACTCGCCTACTCCAGGGCGTCGATGACCCCGAGTCGTCCGCCCTGAACCAGGCGGCTCTCCGGCGCGCGGATGCCGCTTTGGAGCTGGCCATCTACCCATACCTAGTCCAGGTGTGGGGAGAACGGACGGCCGGTCCACAGCGCACCCGCGATACGGTAGAGATGTTCCGCGCCATCGTAGATCTCGGCGCGACATCTCTACCGGCCTCCGTCGTGATGGCTCCGTCAGGACCCGGATTGCAGGGCTCACCGCAAAAGCCCCTGCAAGCGCCGCCGGGCCTGCCTCATCCGCCCGTGCAGCCGGCTTTCACTATGCCGGCTCCGCTGCTTCCGCTGCGTAGGGACTCGTCACCGCCGCCAGACCCCAAGACAGGCGGCACGGATGAGGAGCCCATGACGATGGAGGAAGGCTAGGGTACTAGCCTCGTCGCTGCACTTGTGCGGCGGCGTGCCGGAGTCGCTCCCGCGGCTCCGCCCTGCCTCAGACCCGTTCTGCGGATCTGAGGAGCCGGCCGGCAGGGCAGTCGGCAACATTTTTAGAGGTACTATCACTTTTGATCACTCGGTGTGTCCTTTTACAAAATTTCTAAATTTAAAGTTTAACCTTAAAGATATTCCAAAGACTCGACACACCGTCCTTTTATAACGGATGACCTTTCAAGGTCATCACACGGTTTTGGACCACCTCGGTCAAAATTTTAGCTTGTTTATGAGGATTTATTCAAAATTGCAAAGCGCGTTATAGTTTACTCCGTAAGTCCAGGGGTCGTTCCCCATTCTTCCAAAAGGGACTCTTAAAGTCCTAGTGTTTGCGCCGTGACTTCCGGGCGTTGCCATCTTGCCTTCTTCCGGCCCCCGCCATGCGAAGCCTTCGTCGGGTTTCGAGCATTTTGGGCGCGGGCGGAACATGTTGGGGACCAACATTGTAAGAAGGGGGTAATGTGGCGATTTTGCCCTAAGCACGCGACAGGTGATTGTAAACATAAATGCCATTTATGTGGCCTTTTCGTACTTGGCCTTGTTTTGACATGCTCCGTTCGAGCGTGCGTTGCCACGGCGACGTATTGTAATTTACGCTCCAGTAAACTATAACAATGGATCGATTAAACCTCGCGTGCGCCCTACAGTTTCTGGTGTATTATATATACACTGGAAGCGACTCGATCGAGGAGATTGTCCGAGAGATCGAGACTAGGACGCACACGAGGCTCGCCATGAGCTTTGTGTTCCCTGGGTCTGAGTAGTGGGCTCCTAGAGCCCTGGGGACGATTTCCATGGGAAGGCCCGGGCTGGGAGAGACAAGTTGCTGACTCGGGGGCCTTCGGCCCTGTGGATCGCCAGCTCTCTCCCTTCCCGGGACGTGTGACAGAGGCTCTGGCCAGCATGTCGGACTGTACGGGGTTCCGTCCCCGAGGCAGACCGCGGCTCGCCAGGCCCCGCCAGTTAACACCGTAGGGATGAACTAGTTTCTGAACGGTGTCCGTAGGCCTGGGAGTGTCGGGTGGGCTGTTACCTGGTTACCGTTAATGCTGAAGTAGTTACCGTGTCCGCCGCGACCTCCGGTGAGCGGCCCTGCCGCAAGGATCCGGATTAGCGGATGCGCGTCTGCAAGGACTCGGATGAGAGAGGACTATCCTCGAGGATCCCGAAGAGCGGACGGTAGTCAATAACTTTACATTTATCATATAACTACTTACTATCCTGTATCATTCAGTCATTTCTAGCTCTGTGTATTTTATTAGTCCATGTATTATGGTTTAGCTCTGTCTATCTGACATTGCTGTATATAGATGTATGTTCGAACTACACACCTGATGTGTTCATATTTTACTGGTTGGTTACAAGATATTTATACGTCTGTTATTATTTTGTTCTCAGTTTTACGGGAGAATAAATCTTGATAGAACCTATCGACTCGCTTTATTACAGAAGAGAAAAAACACATACATTCGTTATAGTCCGGCAGTAGGGTGGCTCAACCTCAAAGTGTTTGATAAAGTTTTTTTCTCTTCTGATTTTACTTATTTGGTATATCCGTAAATCGTTCCAGGTGGGTGTGAAATTATCACCCTTGGGGAATTTGAGAAATCCAAGATGGCCGCCATGGAGGGTGTTTTCAACCACCTGAAATATAATTCAGCCAATAACTTTACTTCTAGAGTACATAGAAGTGCGAACTTGGTGTCTATACCCGTGTTTTCTGGTATCAGCTTTACAATGGTGCCACTAAATTACACTTATGCTTGTCCGCCATCTTGGAAATCAAAATGGCCGCCAAATTTCGGTCATTTTTGCCCGAATATGTGCCCAAAACTGTTCGATTTCATATGTAATGTTTTGACGAATATGTTCAAAGATAATGCGTAGCAGTGGAGCATCATGTATTGCTTCAGTGAATTGTTTTGCAGTTATTGTCATACAATAAACGTTGAGGGGACAGGTGACATTGTCCTCCATGTCTTCAACGTTGTCACCAGTGTCCTGAGAAGTTCATTTTGCAGCAAGTTTGACACATTGACAGGTGAATCTATGACAAACAACCACCTGACCCACAACAAATTGCAACAAAAGGTTTTATCGTGGTTTTCACCCCTACTGGGTATACTGATTAACAGAAAAAAGTCTACCAAAATCTGAATCACGGAAATGGGTTAAAATGGCGTCATTTCAACGATGGCCGCCGCGGGGCTAAGGAAATCCTTAAACAGCTTTAACCTCTTTAATAACTGTGATAGAAACATAATTTTGGGTTCTAGCCCAGGGTTTTGAAGGGTGAGGAATCCAGTGGTTTCACTAAAATTTAATTCCCATAAGTATTCATCCTGAAATCCATGATGGCGGCGAATAATGAGGCCGTAAACCAATGTAATCGACTGTTCGCATCAAGCCCTCAACTTCTTCAATAATTGTGACAGAAATATAGTTTTGGGTTCCAGACCAGCATTTTGAAGGATGAGGAGTCCAATGGTGTCAATAAAATTCAGTTCTGATAAGTAGTCCGCCTAAAATTCACGATGGCGGTGACTATAAATGACGCCGTAAACCAATGAATTCAAATGTTTGCATCATGCTCTCACCTTCCTCAATATTTGTGATATGATCATAATTTTGGGCGAGTTCAGAATATATGCTCAGAAGACATGAACCTAAAGCAAGCAAAAGAAACACCCGGTGGGCGAATGCAAATTCCAAATAATATGTAAAGCATGCACACATCAGTCAACGACGATCATTCAGGGCATCCAAATCAAACGAGTGATCTGGTCAATCGAATCAATCAGTGTTGTATCAAATTATTTGTATGGCCAATTAAGGGGGATCACTTACAATTAGTAAGAAACGAGTGAAAACATTCCAAGAGGCACATGTTCACGTATATATTACACACAGTTTTCAGGGGAAGTTTGAAAATTGTCATTATGAGTGACAAATGGGGTGAATATAACATGTATTAATAGGCATGCATTAATATAACATGTATTAACAGCCATGCAGTTTACTCGTGGTTTTAGGACCTTCATTCACCAAAGCCATCTTGGAATTCAGACTGAATACGTGTTTGAGATATATTTCCTATGTTGTCAAAAAATGGACAGTTTATTGATTTTACAGCTTTCCTTTTAATGCTGATGTGAAGTTTTAACGTCGTCTGCTATCCGGGATCCTCGAGGATAGTCCTCTCACCACGGGTCACGGCGGACGCACGCCCACTATCCTCAGATCCTCGCGGATAGTCCGCTCACCGAGGGTCACTGCGGGTGCAGTGCCTACTCTATCATCAGAACGTTAACCAGGTAGCAGCGAGCCCAGACATGTGAACACCACTTAGATACGGGGTCATCACCGTGGTGTTAACTGTAAGGCCGGCTCGCCGCGGTCCGCCTCGGGGGATGGAACCCCGAACAGCCCAACAGTCCGCCAGAGCCTGTGTCGCACCATCCCGGGTGGGAGACCAGTAATCCAGAGGGCGTGAGCCCCTGAGTCATCAAGATCTGCCCCACCTGGGCCCCCTATAGAAATTGTCCCCAGGGGCCCACGAGGGCCTTAGCTAGAGAACGAGGACGTAGAGCTCATGGCTGAGCCCTCCGTCGTTCTCTCGCCTTGCTCAGCTCTGAGACAACTTCACTGAACAAAACGGCTCCAGAGTATTTATAGTCCCTGAAGCACGAGAAACGAGGGAAGTGGTGTAAGGCCATTGTTACAGCATACTGGGCGAGAGAGTTGGAGGGCGTCCAAAACAAAGGCCAGAAACAAGCGTATTTAGAAAGAATCACCTGCCGCGATCTTTGAGCAAAATCGCCACACTGACATCCGAGATTTTTTGTTAATATTGTTGAACCATGAATTTTCTTAGAACAATGGATTCCTCATCCTCCAGAACCCTAGACCAGAATCTAAAATTATGTTTCTATCACAACTATTTGAGAAGTTAAGGGTTTGATGCTGACAAAAGATTTCATTGATTTGTGGCCTCGTTCATCGCCGCCACCTTGGATTTCAGAGTGGATACTTATCGGAGTTGAAGTTTATTGACACCATTGGATCGGAGTTGAATCACCCTTCAAATCCCTGGGATAGAACCCAAAATTTTGTTTATATCACAAATATTGAGGAAGTTGAGAGCATGATGTGAACATTTGACTTCATTTGTTTACGGCCTCATTAGTCGCCGCCATCTTGGATTTCAGGCTGACTGCTTATCAGAATTGAAATTTATTGTCAACATTGGATTCCTCTCTTCGAAATGCTGGGCTGGAACCCAAAATTATATTTCTGTCACAATATTTGAAGAAGTTGAGGGCTTGATGTGAACAGTCGATTTCATTGGTTACGGCCTCATTAATCGCCGTCATCTTGGATTCAGTCTGAGTAATTATCGGAATTAAATTTTAGTGACACCACTGGATTCCTCGTCCTTCAAAACCCTGGATTAGAACCCAATATTATGTTTCTATCACAATTATTGAAGAAGTTATAGCTGTTTAAGGATTTCCATAGACCCACGACGGCCATCTTTGAAATGACGCCATTATAACCCATTTCCGTGATTCGGATTTTGGTAAACTTTTTTATGCTAATCAGTATACCCAGTAGGGGTGAAAATCACGATAAAACCGTTTGTTGCAATTTGTTGTGGGTCAGGTGGTTGCTTGTCATAGATTGACCTGTCTATGTGTCAAACTTGCTGCAAAATGAACTTCTCAGGACACTGGTGACAACGTTGAAGACATGGAGGGCAATGTCACCTGTCCCCTCAACGTTTATTGTATGACAATACCTACGAAACAATTCACTAAAACAATACTAGATGCTCCACCGCTACGCATTATCTTTGAACATATTTGTCATTACACTACATATAAAATCAAACAGTTTTGGGCAAATATTCGGGCAAAAATGACCAAGCTTACGCGGCCATTTTGATTTCCAAGATGGCGGACAAGCTTAGCTGTAATTTAGTGGCACCATTGTAAAGCTGATACCAGAAAACATGGGTATAGACACCAAGTTCGCACTTCTATGTACTCTAGAAGTAAAGTTATGGGCTGAACTATATTCCAGGTGGTTGAAATCACCCTCCATGGCGGCCATCTTGGATTTCTCAAATTCCCCAAGGGTGATAATTTCACACCCACCTGGAATTTTTCACGTAGGCCCTAATAATGAACAATCAAGAGAGAAAAAAACTTTATCAAACACTTTGAGGTCAGGCTGTTTTAACAAGGTTCACTGCCGGACTATTAACAGGTTATTGGTAATAGTTTCGCACATTTTGACTTTATGTTCCCGGACAAATGTGCCGTTTCCGCCCACACTAAAGGCCTATACCCTACCATTGGTTCATAGTCGGTCGAGTTCGATACGCCTGAATCAGGTTTGAACCTGCACCTAGATCGAGTTGTGACGCGCTGTCGATATGTGAACCGGTTTTAGAAAGTTTCCGACATTTAGTGCTTTTTCCAAACATACCGGCGAAAATGGCGGCGGTGAGTAAAGTAGCCCTAAAACAACGACGTTTTCACGGAAAACTCTTGATATATCGAGTTATTCGGTACAAACAGTTAAATTCTATGTTAGTTCGAAAAGTGTCAAATCAATATCCGTCACGATTGAATGTAGAAATCTAGATCTAGATTTGAAAGGTTTTGGCAATTGAGCAGTGGCTGTCAGCCTTGTCAGGCACTGTCAAGTGTCATGCATCTGTGCATGGTCACGTTGTCGATAGTCATGCATGCAGCAGCATCAGAACATGCAGGCATTGCAGCGTGGTGAGTGAATATGGTGCCAGTACTGCGTACCACCACCAGTGGTGCACTGCTGAGCAGGCACACGATCACGACTGTTTGCCAGAATGCAGGCCGAGGGCCATATCGTGAAATAGGTCACGCTTAGTTTGGAATTTATGATTGGTGTGAGCCTCTGTCCACCCCCACCACCTCTCGTCCTCTGTAGAAATCTACACTGTTGAAATAGGTCCCGCTTAGTTTGGAACTTATGATTGGTGTGAGCCTCTGTCCACCCCCACTAGCCCCAGAAATGGCTCTCCAACCTAGTTATCGATGTGGACGGTTGGTGGAGCCACATGACACCCTTGAGTACAGATCCGTAATGACAGTCTTCACCCGTGTGGCTCTTTAATCAGTGGTGTGGCTACTCACGAATAGTTTGATTTGTTTCCTGGACAACTTGTGAAGAGTGTGGCACATTTTGGAGTTCACGTTAAACGTTCTTCAAGTATCATCAATGCAATTATATTTTTTAGCACATACAACCGTCCATCTTTGCTTGAATTCTAGTCTCCCGAGATCTCGGTTTGCAAACGAGACCAATGGAAAGCCTGAAACGATTTTCGTTTCGTTGAAAAAAATAGCTGGCTGTCGTGAGTGCTGGATTTGCATGTCCAAATAACAATATTTTAGGGGTGCAAAATAAATTGAGTCAACAAAAACAAATGCCGAAAAAAATATCAAAGACATTGCTTACTTTACTTCATTACTGCTACTTGTGCACGAACTTATTAGGCATCCCGATTGAAAATCGGGAGGCCTTATGTTTTTGTCTGTTTTTTTTTTTTTTTTCTTTTTTTTTTTTTTTTTTTTTTTTTTTCTTCCGCCGTTCGGTTTCCGGATCATAACTCTTGAACGCCTTGATCTATCTTTCCGAAATTTTCACAGCTCATCCGAAATACTTTGCTCCTTATGTTTTTGTCTGTTTTTTTTTTTTTTTTCTTTTTTTTTTTTTTTTTTTTTTTTTTTTTTTTTTTTTCTTCCGCCGTTCGGTTTCCGGATCATAACTCTTGAACGCCTTGATCTATCTTTCCGAAATTTTCACAGCTCATCCGAAATACTTTGCTCCTAACCCCTATTGTTTTTCGTCGAGACCCGAAATCCAAGATGGCCGCCAGCGGCCATTTTGGAAAAAAAAATCGGGCGATTCCTGTCAATGTCATAATTTGATTCAGGCAATTTCCAGGGGGAAAAAATTTTTTGGGTGTATTTTTTTTTGGACTTAGAATTTTTCCCTCGCCTGCCCCCATGCAGATGTAATACTGTGACTGAGCCATGCTACTGTATTCACTGACTGCAGCCTGCATGTCCCATGTGTCCAGCATGAGGCTAGGCTCTGCCCTCTCAGCCAGTGCAGTATATGAGAGCCCTGCTCAGTAATGCCTGTGATAAGGCAATACCCCCCCCCCCCCCTCTCCCTCCCCCACCTCCACTGTCAGCCAGTCTAATCTGCATATGAATGTAGCAATGTATCAGTGACTTGTATGCACTGCCCCTCTTCCCCCCCCCCCCCCCCTCTCCTGTCCCCTCACCCCAGTTTACTATACTAACACCAACAAGTTGGAACAATGCCCTCCTTCCCTTTCTAAAGAAAACAATAGGTGGTTATATAATGATGACCCAAACTGAAGATAACAGCTTTGAAGGTCTGCCTGGGCCTTCGTTGCCGGTCAATTGTTCATTGTATTCAGTTAAAACAGCACTGTGTTTATCTGGATGAAACTACATGCATTGTTTTGTTTTCTAGCTGTATTTCACATGCAGTGACCAAATTATAATTGTTTTACTTAGCCAGAACCCAGAATAATTTCCTTTTTGCTTGTATTATGAATGTCTGTCATGTCTGTACATTTAATACCTATTGAGATTAAAACAAATATCTGATGGACATTTGTCTAGTGAGCAACTGCTATAATTTGAACTCTCACTCCCACCTGTGTTCAATAATCCTGGTATATGTATTATAATAACAGTCAAGTTTCACCATTAGAAAAGAACAGAAAAATTGGGGGATGCCACAAAGCCTATAGGCTTTTATGTCTAGTTTGAACATATTTTTTTAGCATTTGGTTATTTAGTTCTACACCTGCATATACAAGAAATGGATAAATAATGACTGTCAGAACGTCTTTGTGGAACCTAGCACCAGGTGGCTCCACCTACTCTAAATATCGGTTTGGTCGAGTGGTGGAGCCACACGACACCCCTACCCCGCGTCACAGAGAACCACTTTCTAGACCATTTTTTTTTTAATTCGCGCCAAACCACGCACACTCATTGGATTATGCCACAGGAAGCTTGCAATATAAATGTCTTGCTTTCAAATAGGCTTAGAAGGCATGGAAACATAGAAATGCACCAACACTATAAAACAAGTATTATTTAACAAATAAACAAAATATTATTGTTCATCATGACAACATTATTGCGACTTTTCGTACAAGAAATATTTAGGCCTACCTTAAATTATGGATATAACATTAAATCATTTTACACCAAAAAACGATCATCGATCATGCCATGCCCCTCCGATCCCTGATGCGAGACCAACAGACCAGGTGGCGCGAGAGAAATGTGAAGTGTTTTTCCCTGCTCAAACAAGAAGACATGTCCAAGGAGGATAAACATGGTATATTATAGAAATGGACGGGGGGGGGGGGGGGGACTCCACAAATTAATGCTAAAAATGATGAACACTCACTGGTTTGGAAATACATGTACAAGCATATTATACTCCCGTACTTGATACAGATACTTCCGTTCTACTTCTTGAAATCTGACATTTCTTTTCTACATTGAAATGAACATTTCGAAATATTATATATTTTTTACTTGCAATTCGTAAATGCATTTGATTCCTTCATTGACACTGTTAATGATGCTGAATTTGGGGAAAAATCGAAGTTTGAAGGAAATTATAAGTGGGGCTCGTTGGAATTCAAATTATTGTGGGATGAAGAACATTTGGGTTAAAATAAAATGTGGGACCTGGGACATCCATCTCCTGTCTCACCCTAACCCGGCCCCAACCCCACCCCTCAAAAATAAATAAAATAAAAAGCATCAAGGTATTTTCATAAATGAAAGTTAGGTACATGGTTGTAGTGTAACATATGGGTTGGTTTTTCATATTCGAAGACATAGTCCAGGGGAAGTGGACTCTTCTGTTCACCAGCCCAGAGTCCCTGAAAGTTCCAATATGGAGGGATGTCTTGAAAGATTTCAGGGCATCAATCAACATTCTTGCACTGGATGAATGCCACTGCATTGTCGATTGGTATGTAGCAAAATGACAAAGAGACAAAATTTTACATCCACATTCCTTTTCATTCCCACATGCCGCAATAGATAAATGTTTGTAGATACTGCAAAGATTATGAAACTACAATTTGTAAACTTTAAGGGGAACAACCTTCAGACCCGAATACCAGAGTGTCGGTCGCATACGGGCTCTGATACCTCACGCTTCAGTCCTTGCATTGACTGCCACACTAACTGCCAAAATGCAGGAACAGGTCATTTCTAGATTGCTGATGCGGCCTAGTGACTTCGAGACTTTCTCAATCGTTCCTGACAGGTAACAAATTACACAGACATTTCGAAAGACATTACTTTCCGAAACAATATTCATATATTAAATGTTATTCAGCACATGAGCATAATAAACATTATTTTAGTGTGATTTACACTAGAATGGTTCGCATGGTGTTGTGATGAGGAAACACAAACGATCACATTACTCATATTATCAACAACAACTAATTTTAGTCAAGAATATTTCAACTTCCAGACCAAATATAGAGGTATCTATTGACAAAGAGGAGAGAGTTGACATACGAAAGAAACTGGCTTGGCTTATCGACCTTCTGAAAAGCGAGAAGGCCAAATGTCCCAAGACAATTATCTTTGTACGGTACGTGTTGTTGCTTATACATACATACACATGTATACTGTATTGAATGAAATACATTTGAATTGAATAAAATATATTTGAAAAGTCAGTAAATCTCATCATTTGAAACTTTTCTTGTTGGGGGAGGTGGGGGGGGGGGGTAGTGTCACGATCCTGTGAGTAATTTGTCAGTTGATTTATTAACCAGTTAAATGTTCTGTTGTTGCATTTTGCAGTGACCAGACCACTATGTTGGAGCTGTTTGACGTGTTCACGGACGAGTTGGAAGATGTGTACTGGGGCTCGGATGGGGGTGCACCTGGGGATGGCCTGGTGGAGATGTATTACGGGCAAGTCGATAAGGAATTCCAAGCTGTTCTTCCACAGTCATTCAAGGATCCGGACTGTCTCTGCAGATGTCTGCTGGCTACCGTGGCTTTTGGCTTGGGAATAAACATTCCGGGCGTTGAATACGTCATACACTGGGGGCCACCGGAAAATGTTTTAACTTACTGGCAAGAGGTGGGAAGATCTGGGAGAGACGGTCGCGAAGCCAATGCACTCATGTACTTGCCAAGGTGGTCGACTGACAAAAGGCGGGTCAATGAGGATATGCTGTCCTTGATATCAGAGAGCAAAGAGAAGTGCATCAGGAAGCAGATTCTCAAAGCTTTGCAGACGAAGGGCATGGAGGACGAGGACATTGACAAGTGTTGTGGACAGGCACGGTGCTGTTCATATTGTAATACAGATAACAAAAAGTAGAATAAACATGTATCGAAACAAGTAGAATAAACAGTTTGATTCAGTCATCCATGTCATCCCGCTGCTGTTTTTCTACGCGTTCCTTTGTCTGTGCTCTTATTCTGTTGAATTTGTCCATGGTTTTGCTGTGCGATTTGAGAAATTGTCCAATTTTGTAAGGGCGCCTGACACACGAAGATACTTCTACTTTGGGGGGGGGGGGGGGGGGGGGGGGGGCTCTTTTTGGACTGACGCTCTGGGCAAAACTGAAAGAGACTTTCGTCAGCATATCCTCGCACCAAATCCGCAACCTCCTTGTTGAATTTGTCCAGGTTGGCACGGTGATGGTACCTCCTCTTGGGACGAGACTGCTCCGCTTGTTCTCCGCTCAAGATGGACTCCATGGAAGCTCTGATGTCCTCTCCGAATGCACCGCACATCTCACTCCTTCGCTCAATCTCCTGTTCGGTGTAGTTCCCATGACAACCTTTGATCATGGCTGAAAATGAAAGTGATAGGGTACAAAAACACAGTTTACATGAATAGGAAGTCATAAATAAAGAAAATATACAATTACAAGGGAAATAACAATCAGTATTCCATCATTATTTGAATAAATAGGTTGGTGAATTATGATTGGAAATATTCACATTTGAACTGATTGTTGAGGAATTCATTACAAAGGTCCAGCCCATAGTTGGCCCCTTCCTGTCCTGACAAGTTCACCAGGCGCTCCCAAACAAGCTCATGGCGTATTCTCTCAATAGCAACGCCACCGACATCTTGACAATTTAAAACACAATCGACTGACAGTAGGACTGACGTGGAGTTTGTTTTCCATTGGGGCCCAGCCCAGAATATTCTCCAGTATTGGCAGGAAGTTGGGCGAGCCGGGTAGGACGATAGGCCAGCCAAAGCAATTATGTTTATCCCCAGGTGGAGCCTGAAAACATCAAGAGTGGATGAAGAGATGACAAAGCTTGTCAGCAACCAGGACGAGTGCATCCGTTTGCAAATCTTGACAGCATTGGAAACAGCTGGTATGCAGGATGATGAGATTGCTGCATGTTGCTGCAATGTATGTGTCAAAAAAGCAGCAAAGAAGCCATCAAACGTGGAAGACACGAGGAACTGAAATGATGAATATTGTTGCATGACCGCACATACATGTACTATAAGTTTGCATACAATGCTTTCACTCGTGTCGAGTTATATACGGATAAAGTGTATCAAAACACATACTGGGTATGACACAAATTTACTGATGTTTGCTGTATAGTAATATGAATTATACATTGTTAGTTTCTCAACACATGTCAGGTGACCTATACACGTACATGTAAGCTCATGTCATGGGAATACAAAATGATACTATTATAATAGAGACTCTCAGAAAATTGCATAAAGTACAAGTAAATAAAATAATAATCCAGGCGTGGAACCATGCTGGACAAAGGACTTGATGTTTTTCTGATCTTGATACATATTCACATAACATTTTATGATCTTGATATATATTTACATAACATTTTCTGACTTTGATACATACTTACATAACATTTTCTGATCTTGATACTTATTTACATAATTATACTCAATCAAGACTAGTTTGTGCGCGAATCCTCTCTCTTGTTTCATGCCTAAGCTTCTCCCACTTGTCCATGCTCTTGCTTTGGGTTCGAAGATATCGTCCCAGTTCACGGGGCCTTTTCACACCAACTTCAACACAGACGTTTGGTGGGGCAGAGAATGAGCGTTCTGGACAGAACCTGAAAAGCTTTTCTGGTTCGTACCCATTCACAAGGTCCAGTACCTCCTTGTGCAGCTTTTCAGTGTTGGCTCGGTGGTTGTACCTCCCTTTCGCGTCCTCATCGAGGGAGTCACTGGTGAGCATGGCTTCCACTGACTGGTCTAGAACCTTGCCGAATCCACCACACATTTTGCTACGCCTCTCTATTTCCAGGTCAATGTAGCGTCCATGGCAGTTCTTAATCGTATCTGTCATCAGAAGTAAACAATTGTATACTCCACAATCCACATGCTGCAAAAAACAGCAAAGTTTATGACACTTCAATGACATTTATTGCCAAGAATTTCACCAGTACCTTTAAACTGGTTGTTAAGAAATTCGTTGCACAAGTCTAGCCCCACATTTGCTCCCTCCTGTCCTGACCGGTTGGCCAGTCGTTCCCAAATCAGCTCATGCCGTGTGCGGGCATCCGCTACTCCAGCGACATCTGAAAAACAAAACAAATTATCATACGTAACACATTTCAACATCTTCGAAATGCATTTTAAAAACTTTTCTTATAAAATAACTTACTGGCGAGAAACTGGTGAGCAATCTTCCGGTAGTGAGTATGCCCATCGTTCCAGAATTTTAACATCCCAAACCGCCACATACCGACAAGTGCCTGGCCGTCGCCTTCCCGTACTATGTCCCTAAAGGACAGATGCCACAGGCACTGATACAGGAGTTGGTAGTTGTGCAGTAGAATCTTATCCTTCTGGAGATTTTCTGCTTTCTCACATGCACTTGAACAAAACCATACCTCGGAAGATCCTGAATGAACAGACATTTCTTCATGGTACATACAAGAAAGAAAACCATCTTTTTTATATATTGTTTCCTTCATGAACCTTTTACTCAGACGTAGTGGAATAAATATGGTGCTGACCAGGAATCGTGGCTCCACTTGCTCTGATGCAACTTGGGTGATACCACTGGTCCCTCTTGCATTGTCCACTGCGCTCACACTCGATCATCAGGTCATCCTCCGTGTTATGTGACTTGCATCCACAATAGATATAGCCAGGGGCTTGTCTGCATGTGTCAGAACAATACCAGTCGCTGTCACCGGATAGATCCTGCTGTGTGGCATCAGTTCTCATTACGGAACAACTGTCTTGTTCACACTTCTCGTTGCAGCACCGGATGATGGCATCTCCTTTAGATAAAACATAGCCTGCACATTTTCAACAGAACTTACACGCAAAAATTGCACACACAAAATATTTTCGTCTTAGCTCCTACATACCAACAGCTCTTTCACTGCTATGAACTCCAGAGAATCCATCTTCGATGAGATGTATGTCTTCAGGTGATACAGGAACCCAAATCTCATCAACGACCTGCCTCGCTTTCTCCCTGACCCAGTCTTGTTGTTCTTTCTTGCTGGATGGAAAGTCTTCAGGGATCTCCTGGATGTCCGTAACTCCCATCAGCTCCATGGCGAGGAGGATAACAAAGAAGCTGGACGTCAACTGTCACGAATGATTTTTTTTCATGCATTACATCATACAAGATTACATGATCAATGCAAGATCATCGAGAGTCGAGAGTTATTTCAAGAGGAATATTGTTTGGTATGTAACATAAATTCATTTGGTGAATAGTACCTCCACCAAGTGCCAAACGTCAGCAAAGTTTTCAAGGACCTTCATCTTGACCCCACGGTGCCCTGCATACTCCTTTATGTTGTAGAGGGTGCCTGGGATGTTTACAGTGTCCTCACTGAAATACTTTTTCATCGTGTCCTGTTGTGGATAACGTTTTAATTTAGGGAACAATTCATGTATATTATATTTGTATTCATACAAATATAAATTAACATACTGAAACTGTTTTTAGTCTTGCGTGAAACACAGTATATGAACCTGTAAATGGAGTGCCTCGTGGTGAAACTCTTGGGGTGAAACCACAAGCCCGTCATATCTACCAGCCGCTGTCGGCGCCCTGCAGCGTTTTGCTTTGGCTGATCTCATGAGATCTACGCTGAGGCCATCACCGTTCATCAGGATGGGGAATGGACCGTCAGGAAGACTGGGAACATAATTGTGAAGCACATCCATAATCTGCAAAATTCCCTCATTTGATGATGGGTTGGCGTTGATTGCTCCCAGGCTGATGAGCGTGGACTTCTTGTTCATGGCGTCGGTCTGTTCGTGATGGACATGTTTCTCCACTTGGACGTCGTGACAGTACTTCAGTTGTGCCACGAGAATGCGCTCAACGCAGATGACAAATCTGTCATGCAGCATGCTATGGTCTTCTTGTGTTGGGATGAACGAATTCACTGGCAGCTCAGTAGCCTTCACTGTTTTCTTGTCCTGTGTAAACGTCCCAGTGAATAATTTTGGATATACATGCAAAGATAATACATGCAAATATACAACTAGACGTTAAGGCCAAAAGATGCCTTGGAGGCATTAAGAAGAAAAAGTAGATGTGCTAAATTGCAGACCATGAACTGTAGGATACCTTCAATTGCGTGGATGGTGTCCTGTTTTTGGTCGCAAAGGCCAGGCAGCGCAAGAAAAACTGATTGCGGTCACCCTTTCCCTGTCGATGACACAAGCCCTTCCACTGTACGTTGTCAAACGTGAGGGAGAATGCTGGAATGCCCTGCTCTGCCAAGACGTGATCATCCTCTCTGGAGTCATCAGTCCTCTGATCAACATCTTGGATGAGTTGCATTTCTCTGTGCGTCAAGATGTCGAGGTCGTTATGTACTTCCTGTGTGAGCATTATTATCAATACAAAAAGCTATTTGACGATTGAGTTTATTGAACAGCACACTTTTTTTATGTAGTAATAGTCATTTTGATGTAGTAAAATCTTCACTATCCCCTTGTGTGTAAATACCTCAATCTCTTGTTTCCACGCCTTGACTTTGGAATCGGACTTGGCAATGAGTTTGTCGACATTCCGTCTTGCAGTGGCCTTGCTCGATGTGACTCCGAGGCGGTTCAGTATGTGAAAGGTTGCCTCTCCGACGCCATGCTTCCACATGTCCATCCCGAAGGCAATGTGCCAAGACTTGTAACGATAGGGATTGAGAGTGTACAAGGCAACAGCAAGCTGTAAGCCAAGGCGACTTGTCCGGATGTGGTCAGCTTCCTGGATACTTATATTCCTGTATATATTAAAACAGGTATGCATAATTTTGAGCTTGAGCACTGATGGTTATCTGAGATCAAAATACAGAGTGTCAGATGTGCCACAAACGTCCTGGCCATTAGTTTTTTATTTACTACCAAATGATATGATCGCAGGCCACAAACTGCGTAATAATTCGACTCATTAGGATATTAATATACATTTTTGATATTCCCGAAAATGATAGATTTCGTGTACTCTAGGCAGTTGTATATGGAGAATCCTTTTTGCATCAATTAGACATACAAAAGTCCTAAAATGGTCGTTTTCCAAGAAAAAATTGCCTTCTTGACCTCTAAACGTCACAGAAGTTCAAAACCAAGGTCACCAATGAAATCACCGTGTATGACTTCCTATTTGAATGTGCCAAGATTTAGGCTCTATCTTGAAGTATTCCGGCCGCTATGTAAAGCTCTCTTTACGGTATGAGGGAAGAATTCGGTGAAAATTTTCTTCAATAGCGGAAAACAATTTTTGTGGGGTTGGAAATGGCTCAAAACAAATAGTGACTTAATTTCGGAACCAGGTATTTTCAACGACTCATCAGAAAATCAAAATATCAGCCACGTGCAGACCGGCAATATAATATTAACGGGTAATGTTATGTTTAATGTGAGGGTAATTTAAGGTTAACGAAACATTACAGGGGTACATATCGGGAGTCGTATGCATGAAAATAAAACAGAGTGTCAGAAGTTCAAAATTGGGCGTTTTACGTCTCAAACAGCCGCCATTTTGATACAAGCGATTCAATAATAAAAAAAACCCTCAAGATATTTTCATAAGGCCATGAACACAAAGTTTAAAAAAAAAATTGAACTGATCCCGAGGTTTTGCGCTCACGGACGGACTACGAACAGCTAGAGGGACGACGGATGGACACCAACTGACGACATAAGATAAGCCTTCCAACTCACTTCTTGCCCTTCCCAAAACCGGACCGGAAATGTCTAGAAATCACCCAGGCTGGTGGCAGAATAGCGTCCATCAGTGTAGTCGTCCATTTGCATTGGTCTTTCATCTGTCGTAAAAACTTCTCCCAGGAGAAGTCTGAAGTTGCCTCCACAGGCCCCTGCTCCATGCTGCTCACTGTCTTCTTCCGACACCTGATGGCCGCCATCTCCCGTTGAACGGTATTGGAAGAGACCTGGAGCATCGCCTCTCTCGCTGCTTTCGACTCCCGAAGTAAAAGCCGAAAGAGCGTGCCGTACTTGGATTGTTCCAGTAGAACAGAGGCTCGAGTCTGAAATTTTTTTTCAGTGGAATGATTCATATCATGGTATAACATTTTACAATTCTGGCATGTATGACTATTGTATCCCCGGACAATTTTCGACAGACATTATGGATACTGTGCCTCTTGCATGGACAATTTCTTACTAGGGCTCTGCAGTTGGCAGTTATGATCTGATTTTGGTAATTAGGCATCCCGATTGAAAATCGGGAGGCCTTATGTTTTTGTCTGTTTTTTTTTTTTTTTTCTTTTTTTTTTTTTTTTTTTTTTTTTTTTTTTTCTTCCGCCGTTCGGTTTCCGGATCATAACTCTTGAACGCCTTGATCTATCTTTCCGAAATTTTCACAGCTCATCCGAAATACTTTGCTCCTAACCCCTATTGTTTTTCGTCGAGACCCGAAATCCAAGATGGCCGCCAGCGGCCATTTTGGAAAAAAAAATCGGGCGATTCCTGTCAATGTCATAATTTGATTCAGGCAATTTCCAGGGGGAAAAAATTTTTTGGGTGTATTTTTTTTTGGACTTAGAATTTTTCCCTCGCCTGCCCCCATGCAGATGTAATACTGTGACTGAGCCATGCTACTGTATTCACTGACTGCAGCCTGCATGTCGCATGTGTCCAGCATGAGGCTAGGCTCTGCCCTCTCAGCCAGTGCAGTATATGAGAGCCCTGCTCAGTAATGCCTGTGATAAGGCAATACCCCCCCCCCCCCCTCTCCCTCCCCCACCTCCACTGTCAGCCAGTCTAATCTGCATATGAATGTAGCAATGTATCAGTGACTTGTATGCACTGCCCCTCTTCCCCCCCCCCCCTCTCCTGTCCCCTCACCCCAGTTTACTATACTAACACCAACAAGTTGGAACAATGCCCTCCTTCCCTTTCTAAAGAAAACAATAGGTGGTTATATAATGATGACCCAAACTGAAGATAACAGCTTTGAAGGTCTGCCTGGGCCTTGGTTGCCGGTCAATTGTTCATTGTATTCAGTTAAAACAGCACTGTGTTTATCTGGATGAAACTACATGCATTGTTTTGTTTTCTAGCTGTATTTCACATGCAGTGACCAAATTATCATTGTTTTACTTAGCCAGAACCCAGAATAATTTCCTTTTTGCTTGTATTATGAATGTCTGTCATGTCTGTACATTTAATACCTATTGAGATTAAAACAAATATCTGATGGACATTTGTCTAGTGAGCAACTGCTATAATTTGAACTCTCACTCCCACCTGTGTTCAATAATCCTGGTATATGTATTATAATAACAGTCAAGTTTCACCATTAGAAAAGAACAGAAAAATTGGGGGATGCCACAAAGCCTATAGGCTTTCATGTCTAGTTTTTTACATCACTTATCCATGCGCGATTGTCAGCACATATCACAAAGCAACTTATCTCAGCTTATCTCACGCCCTTGATTTGTGAGTATAATAATAAATAAAATTTACTTATTACTGGAAGAATCTTTTCACAGCTTATATCTTTGGTCTGTAGTTATGATATAAATAAATATGTCATTTTTGCTAACGCATTACGAAGATTGCTATCTGTATATATGCAGTGTTCAAAACTGTGGATGTCAGAACTATATTTCATGATGAGCCTCAGATTTAGTTTCACACTCCAGAAAACCCAGGATTTTTTTTATCTAGAGTAAAAACCTGGAGAACCCCGGGATTTTAGACACTTGCAAAATATATGGTAACTTTTTCCTATGACTGGTATACAGACATATGTAATATTCCCCTCCCCGTATTTACCTTATCAAATACAGCTCTCGCTCCACCCCCCCCCCCCCCCCCCGCCCCCGCCCCCTCACTAAAGTGGGCAAAAAATAAGCAGATTTGCCTCTGTAAATGAAATGCTGGAAGATATAGCTTGCCTTTGCATTAGGAACATATAGGAAGACATGTATATGGCACAAATAATGATGACCTTGAACTTGACCTCAGATGACCTTGAGTGCCAAATGTCTGACTCGGAATGTGTAAATTGGCCTGAGGGGCCAAACGCTTGCACCCAGATATATCTTCATTTTATGAACATATAGAAAATCAAATGCCGCACACATACATGTTATGGTGATATTGAATTTCACTTGGATGGCCTCGATTGGTAAATCTCAGTAAAAAAAAACCTGCCATTATCCAAACCAAAATTGGCCGGTAACCTATCTTGACCTTTGGGCTACTTTTTTTCAAGTTTCTTGCTTGAAGTCGGTAGAATGTTGCCGTTTGACTTCCAGGGGAAGCATAGAATGATACCATTTTGCATCGCAAAAACATGAGTGTTCTTATTTTACACAAATAGTGTATTGTATGGTTTCTTGCAAATATCTTTTTTCTCTCTCTCCAAATATATCAAGTCTACATGTATTTATACCTTCCAAGAATCAGTTACTGGAAGAGCACGGGGCTTGCTGAATCTGATGGGCGTTTGTGGCAGACATTGAGGTGGACAGAGATCTTCTTCGGGAGTGCTCTCAAACAATCGTGTCCGGCTAACTGGGGTAGCACATGGGGTAGATTTGCAGTCTAGCTTTTTGGCATCAACTGGTGTGAGGTCTTGGGGCTTGCGCTTCGTCGATGCCCTTCCACTCAGTCTGTACCTGCCGTCGCGCTGTTTACTGCCACACTTTCTCACCCTTTTCACACAGTCCTTACATACAAACACATTCGGAGAACTTAAATTGGGGAAAACAAATCTGGCGGTGATGGGCGTTGTTATTTTCAATAAATTAAACCGGTTATACGTCTTTTTAGAACTTTTGGAGGAGGTATCGACACCACACGTGTGGCACTTGGATTTCTCCATCACGCCAATGGAATCAGGATCAACCCTGTTTCCGGTTCCACAAAGACGTTCTGACAGTCATTATTTATCCATTTCTTGTATATGCAGGTGTAGAACTAAATAACCAAATGCTAAAAAAAATATGTTCAAATAAGTTCTTGCACAAGTAGCAGTAATGAAGTAAAGTAAGCAATGTCTTTGATATTTTTTTCGGCATTTGTTTTTGTTGACTCAATTTATTTTGCACCCCTAAAATATTGTTATTTGGACATGCAAATCCAGCACTCACGACAGCCAGCTATTTTTTTCAACGAAACGAAAATCGTTTCAGGCTTTCCATTGGTCTCGTTTGCAAACCGAGATCTCGGGAGACTAGAATTCAAGCAAAGATGGACGGTTGTAAGTGCTAAAAAATATAATTGCATTGATGATACTTGAAGAACGTTTAACGTGAACTCCAAAATGTGCCACACTCTTCACAAGTTGTCCAGGAAACAAATCAAACTATTCGTGAGTAGCCACACCACTGATTAAAGAGCCACACGGGTGAAGACTGTCATTACGGATCTGTACTCAAGGGTGTCATGTGGCTCCACCAACCGTCCACATCGATAACTAGGTTGGAGAGCCATTTCTGGGGCTAACCCCCACCACCTCTCGTCCTCTGTAGAAATCTACACTGTTGAAATAGGTCCCGCTTAGTTTGGAACTTATGATTGGTGTGAGCCTCTGTCCACCCCCACCACTTCTCGTCCTCTGTAGAAATCTACACTGTTGAAATAGGTCCCGCTTAGTTTGGAACTTATGATTGGTGTGAGCCTCTGTCCACCGACTCCACCCCCACCACCTCTCGTCCTCTGTAGAAATCTACACTGTTGAAATAGGTCCCGCTTAGTTTGGAACTTATGATTGGTGTGAGCCTCTGTCCACCCCCACCACCTCTCGTCCTCTGTAGAAATCTACACTGTTGAAATAGTTCCCGCTACATTATGACAAGGCTTATTCAGTTAATAATAAGGAATAAATTCGAATGTATGTATATATATATGAATATGTAGGTGATTGGTTCTGAATAAACATTACATTACATTACATTAAAATAGTAACCATTTTAATGTTTTCAGTCAACTTCTATATGTTGGAGAATCCTGGGGATTTGTCAAGTTTGACAACAGTACCCAAATTTGACAACTGTGGGGTTGGTAAACTTGGGTACTCAAATAAACTTATCTTTTTTCTGGAGTAATCCGTGATTGGTGCATTACTTTTCCCCTTTCAACTAAATATACTGGTCCAACACCTAATAATGACAGAACGTCCCAGGTTTTTGGTGCAGCGTTGGAAGCGCCTGAAGCTCAGAAATTTATTTACTACTTCAAATGAGATTATCTTGCAGACAATATACACTTGCAGAAGACTTCATTTTGTCATTAGATGTCCATTGATAATGATATAATTCAGTTATAACATTTTTTTTGGATATTGGTGCAATACCACGTACCCAAATTTACCAACCCCTGGTCCTCAAATTTGGGTACTGTTGGTAAATTTGACAACAGTCCCCAAGTTTGCCCCTTTCCTCAACTGGTGCAGGTGTGTGCCTCCATCCAGGATTCTCCAAGATATAGAAGTTGACTGAAAACATTAACATTGATTAAAATGGTGTTACCGTTTTTTAAACTGAATCAGCCTTGTCATAATGTAGTTGGACCTATGTCACGAGAATGCCAGGCCCAGGACGTATTGGAGGTTTTAGGGAATTACCCATTGTGCTGGGCACAGGCTGTCAAAAATGAGCGTTGGGCAATTCATTCATAATGTTTGAGGAAGGATTGAAGGAAATTACTTCAGTCTTCATAGATTACTCACAGCCGGGAAACCCCTGTAGAAGGTCATATGACTTCATGAAAAAACCTGTGGGGCCATATCATGACATACTAGTAGTTCCCGCTTATCCAGAAATGTTATGATTTTAAAACCTTTAGCATTATAGAGCCATATCTTGATATTATTTTGCACGTTATGATTTAGTGTGTCTGCCCCCCCCCCCCCCCCCCCTCCCACCACTATTCTTCTGATGTGTAAAAACTACTATGTTAGATCAATTTTCATCGGCAGGTGTCTGCTCAGAAGGTGCAAGAAGTGAGGGAAGTGACCCGAATCGAGAGGATTGGTCAGTACTTTTTAGGTTACCGGACCTTTGGTCCGATAACCTATTGGCATGGCGTTGCGTCCGTCGTCCGTCCGTCCGTCCGTCCGTCCGGCGTTAACATTTTTATCTTTAAAGTTAACGATCGAATCTTTCTGAAATTTTGCACAAAAATGCCTAAAAATATTTTGAGAAGGAGGTATTTTTTTGTTTTTTGATTTTCGCATTTTTTTCAAAATGGCGGCCGTTTTTGTCGAAAAACGCTCAATTTTGTACTTTGACAGCCATTTTCTCAAAAACTGTCTGATCAGTTTTGAGTTTTTGGTTTCAAAAGATTCCTCTCATATACCTCTGTGATATGTATAAGTTTGGTTGCCCTAAATTCGCCGGTTTCCGTGTGGCGGCCATTTTGAATTTTTGGCGGGTCGGCGAAAAAATTTTTTTTCGGCCCAAATCGCATTACTATCCATTTTGGGCCATTTCTAGGGCAAAAAAAATTTTCACCCTTTGAAAAAAATTTTGGACTTGGAAAATTTTCGGCACTTTTTTCCTTCATAATGGGAGCTGTCCGGGCTGTACTCATAGAACGCTTGATGATAGAGCTTAGAAATTGGCACTTTCAAATGGGAAGTCATATATGGCGACTTGTGTGGTGACCTTGAATTGGACCTTGGATGACCTTGAAAGGTCAAAACAGCCATTTTTGGGTCGAAAAATGCTCAAATTTGCATTTGGTCTGTATTTTCTCAAAAACTGTCTGGTCAGTTTTGAGAATTTTGTTCAAAAAAATTCCTCTTATATACTTCTGTGACGTGTATAAGTTTTGTTGCCCTTGCTTCGCCGATCTCCGTGTGGCGGCCATTTTGAATTTTTGGCGAGTCGGCCGAAAAAAATTTTTTCGCCCCAAATCTCATTACTATCCATTTTGGGCCATTTCTAGGGGAAAAAATTTTTTCACCCTTTGAAAAAAATTTTGGACTTAGAAAATTTTCGGCACTTTTTTCCTTCATAATGGGAGCTGTCAAGACTGTACACATGGAACGCTTGAAGATAGAGCTTAGAAATTGGCACTTTCAAATGGGAAGTCATATATGGCGACTTGGTTGGTGACCTTGAAAGGTCAAAACAGCCATTTTGGGGTAAAAAAATGCCCAGATTTGCCTCTATAGATGAAATGCTTGCAGATAGAGCTCATGTTTGCATTATGAACATATAGGAAGACATATATGGCACAACTAATGATGACCTTGAACTTGACGTCAGATGACCTTGAGTGCCAAATGTCTGACTTGGAATGTGTAAATTGACCTGAGCGGCCTAAACGATTCCACCCAACATATAGAATATCAAATGTAATGGTAACATCGAAGTTCATACGGATGACCTTGATTGGTAAATCCCAAGGTCATATGTTTACACTGCGAACCTTGATTGATAAAAGGTCTGTTACCTGCCAATGCTGCCATGGCCAAACCAAATTATCCGGTAACCTATCTTAGCCTTTGGGCTAATTTTTTGTAATCATGATTATGAATTAACTGAAAAAATCTGGAAATTCTGTCAAAGATATGATTCCATGGAGTTGAAATGGTAGTGTTATTAGACCAGACATGACCTGTGTGAATATTCCAGGTGCACACTCGCACATTCGGGGACTCGGCCTGGACGACGCGTTGGAGGCGCGCCAGATCTCACAGGGAATGGTCGGCCAAACGTCGGCTCGACGGGCTGCGGGGATCATCCTGGAGATGATCCGAGAGGGCAAGATAGCTGGCCGAGCTGTCCTCATTGCAGGGCAGCCGGGCACTGGAAAGACCGCCATAGCAATGGGTCAGTGCCATTGGATTTATTCTATGTGTCAACATCTCGGAGTCTAAAACACTACAAGCTCCTTTTCGATCCTTTGGAACATGCTGCATGGAAAATTTGAATGATAAAAACTAGACTTGATCGTCTGCCTCATTGAGTACAAATTCTTGAAGACAGTACTGAGACTCATTTTATTGATTCAAACTGTGAGGAAAAAACAATCTGAAGAGATTGTCAATAAGCTCTGCCAGCCAGACTCTATAGCTTCTGTGTTTGAACATGTTCCTTGCTGTCTGCAGGTATTGCACAGGCCCTGGGACAGGACACACCTTTCACTGCGATCGCAGGCAGCGAAATATTCTCGCTAGAGATGAGTAAAACCGAGGCTCTGACACAGGCTTTCAGGAAATCCATTGGAGTCAGAATCAAGTATGTGACTTCTTGAACATGTCCCTACATTTGCCACAACTATGATAGTACAAACAGTAATTGTGGATGTACCTCTACCACATTTATCCGTATCACTACTTTGATCAAAAGTCAAGATTCTTGTTGCCATTTATGATAATTTTCCATTCACTGAATATATCAGCACTTACTGCTATTGGCACGCCCAAGGAACCACTGTCTGGTGTCTGGTTCGGTCTAGTGTCTAGTCTCCAATGTAATGTTACAGGGAGGAGAGCGAGATTATTGAGGGTGAAGTTGTGGAAATACAAATTGACAAACCAGCTACAGGCACGGTGAGTACAGACGAATGAATCCCACCAATGAAAGTAGATGGATACTATGGATTTGTGATCATCGCGCTGCCGCCGCTGAATGTACACATTCAGTGTGTACAAGTATAGAGCTGATAGTTTTGTCCTGATTAAATCAGTACTATTACTGAATAAGTTAACACAAAATTCACCAATTATCAGTTAATGTTGAATAAATAAATTTATTGTTGGGCAAGACGAGGCAAAGTTTTTGTCTGATATAGTTCTATTGCTGTCTTAATATCAATTTGACAATTGGTTGATATCAATTAGTTATCGCTAACTTTTTACAACAATTAAAATATATTCCGCAAATGGAAATATTGGAGTCATCCATGGGGATTGAGCAAGGTTCCATATTACAATCTTGTGTGTTTTGTGGAAAGTAATCGGTGAGAAATTATAAGTTAAAGAATATTTTAGTTGTCAAGAGTATTACTGCATGGAATGGAAATAGTCAAGGCCTGAAACTTTCTATACTGGCATAGATGAAAGACACTGGCCCAGCAGTTATGATGTATTTGTCTGAATTACATGTTTCATGTATTGTATCATATTTTGAGCAACAGGGATGGTAGGCATGGGGGGATACACCCATGCGGTCGCGGTGACCGGAGAACGTCTAGTTGTATATCACCATGGACCTATCTGATTGTATCCTGTTGTGATTGAAACAGGGAGCCAAGATTGGGAAACTCACTCTAAAGACGACAGAAATGGAAACCATTTATGACCTTGGACAGAAAATGATAGAATCTCTCACCAAGGAAAAGGTCCATGCCGGGTACGTATCTAGAAAAGGTCCATGCCATGCAGTTTGCATACAGGTCACAGCGTGGTGTGGAAGACGCTAGCCTGACACTGGTCCACTCTCTGTACGAGCATTTAGATATACAGGGTCACTCGGCAAGGACTCTCATGGTGGATTTCAGTAGCGCATTCAATACCATACAGCCTCATCTTATGATTGCAAAGCTGCAGTCCATGTCCGTCAACAGTCACCTCAATCTGTGGATATTAGAATCTCTCACAAAGCGACCACAGCGTGTGTGTGTTGGAACCTCACTATCAGATACAAGGGTCGTCAACACGGGAGCTCCACAGGGATGCGTACTCTCTCCAGTACTCTTCACCCTCTACTCCAACGACTGTCGGTCCAGTGTTCCAAACTGTACCATCTTGAAGTACGCCGACGATACTGCTATAGTTGGGCGTCTGACAAAGTCACAAGACAGCTTCAATATGTACAAACAGTGTGTCAGTGATCTTCCTGGAATTGAACATATCGAAAACCAAGGAATTAGTATTCGATTTTAGTAGGCAAAACAATCAGGTTGAACCTATAAATATCAATGGTGTCGACGTAACCGTAACAAACGAGTACAAATATCTAGGTACAACTATTGATAACAAGCTTTCGTGGGCGTCCAATTGTAGATCGGTATACGCTAAATGTCAGAAACGGATATATTTCTTGCGTAAACTCAATCAATTTCATGTCAGTTCAACTATCATGAATATGTTTTACAAGTCCGTCATTGAAAGTGTCTTGTCCTTTTGTGTACTCGTCTATCATGGTAACGCACGACGCACTGACGTCCAGAAGTTGCAACGTGTTATACGCCAAGCGGAAAAAATTATTAGTATCCCATGTGTGTCTCTAGAAGGTTTATTCGACAAGTACTGTGCTGCAAGAACCAAAACTATTATGTCTGATGAAAGTCACCCACTGTACAATTGTTACAAATTTCTGAAATCTGGACTGAGGTTGGCGTCCATGAAGTGCAGGACCAGCCGGTTCAACAAATCTTTTGTACCTCGTTCGATTCGATTGTTTAACAGTGTAGCTGAACGATGATTACATCTCACCTCTCATGCCTTATCAGAATACATGTATGTTTGTGTTTCTATGCCATGTGTCATGTTCCCAGTTGTAAAACAAGTTTCCATGTGGACTGAATAAAGTATCTATCTATCTATCTATCTCTATCTATGCCGGGTACATATCTAGAAAAGGTCCATGCCGGGTACATATCTAGAAAAGGTCCATGCCGGGTGCGTATCTAGAAAAGGTCCGTGCCGGGTACGTATCTAGAAAAGGTCCATGCCGGGTACATATCTAGAAAAGGTCCATGCCGGGTACGTATCTAGAAAAGGTCCATGCCGGGTACATATCTAGAAAAGGTCCATGCCGGGTACGTATCTAGAAAAGGTCCATGCCGGGTACGTATCTAGAAAAGGTCCATGCCGGGTACGTATCTAGAAAAGGTCCATGCCGGGTACGTATCTAGAAAAGGTCCATGCCGGGTACGTATCTAGAAAAGGTCCATGCCGGGTACGTATCTAGAAAAGGTCCATGCCGGGTACGTATCTAGAAAAGGTCCATGCCGGGTACGTATCTAGAAAAGGTCCATGCCGGGTACGTATCTAGAAAAGGTCCATGCCGGGTACGTATCTAGAAAAGGTCCATGCCGGGTACGTATCTAGAAAAGGTTCATGCCGGGTACGTATCTAGAAAAGGTCCATGCCGGGTACATATCTAGAAAAGGTCCATGCCGGGTACGTATCTAGAAAAGGTCCATGCCGGGTACATATCTAGAAAAGGTCCATGCCGGGTACATATCTAGAAAAGGTCCATGCCGGGTGCGTATCTAGAAAAGGTCCGTGCCGGGTACGTATCTAGAAAAGGTCCATGCCGGGTACGTATCTAGAAAAGGTCCATGCCGGGTACGTATCTAGAAAAGGTCCATGCCGGGTACATATCTAGAAAAGGTCCATGCCGGGTACGTATCTAGAAAAGGTCCATGCCGGGTACGTATCTAGAAAAGGTCCATGCCGGGTACATATCTAGAAAAGGTCCATGCCGGGTACGTATCTAGAAAAGGTTCATGCCGGGTACGTATCTAGAAAAGGTCCATGCCGGGTACGTATCTAGAAAAGGTCCATGCCGGGTACGTATCTAGAAAAGGTCCATGCCGGGTACGTATCTAGAAAAGGTCCATGCCGGGTACGTATCTAGAAAAGGTTCATGCCGGGTACGTATCTAGAAAAGGTCCATGCCGGGTACGTATCTAGAAAAGGTTCATGCCGGGTACGTATCTAGAAAAGGTCCATGCCGGGTACGTATCTAGAAAAGGTTCATGCCGGGTACGTATCTAGAAAAGGTTCATGCCGGGTACGTATCTAGAAAAGGTCCATGCCGGGTACGTATCTAGAAAAGGTTCATGCCGGGTACGTATCTAGAAAAGGTCCATGTCGGGTACGTATCTAGAAAAGGTTCATGCCGGGTACGTATCTAGAAAAGGTCCATGCCGGGTACGTATCTAGAAAAGGTCTGTGCCGGCTGCGTGTTTTGTTCTGTGATCAGCTATCCATAAGGTGTTAATTGTGAAGATATTTATCTATGTAGAAATGGAGAATTTCGTGGTCTGAAGCTTGTTTATCTTCTTTCAGAGACATCATCACGATTGACAAAGCCACAGCCAAGATCAGCAAATTGGGAAGATCATTCACACGAGCTCGGGACTACGATGCTATGGGAGCCACGGTCAGTGTCTCGGCTGCACAGATCATGTCTTTTTGTCAGTCTGATTAGGGCAAAGAATCAGCTCTTACAAAGTAATAGTCCTGAAAATTAATCTTGATTCCGAGTAAAAATCAGCATATGTAATGCCAGTAGATGTCAGAGAATGTTGTGCTGAAGACTAGCGTCCTGTCTGAGATGAGCTTCTGTGTTGTGTCTAGACCAAGTTTGTACAGTGTCCGGAGGGGGAGTTACAGAAACGTAAAGAAGTGGTTCACACAGTCAGCCTACACGAGGTGGACGTCATCAACAGCCGCACACAGGGGTTCCTGGCGCTGTTCTCTGGCGACACAGGGGAGATTAAAACAGAGGTCCGCGAGCAGATCAACTGTAAGGTGGTGGAGTGGCGCGAGGAGGGCAAGGCGGAGATTGTACCTGGGGTCAGTATCGGCCGTCGTCACAACATTACTCAGATCTAGCAGTGGGTCTACATGTATCTGGATATAGTGTTCATATGATATAGCGACACATTCCCTGATGTTTTGTCTTCTCTGTAATCTAAATAGTTGGTGATGCAAATACAAAATTGACTTCCCTAGATTTGAAGAGTATTTTGATACAAATGTTGACTCAGTTCTCTATGATATTTTACAGATGTTGACCTGGTGCTCTATGATAGTGGCATGTGTTGTTTTACAGATGTTGACTTGGTGCTCTATGATATTTTACAGGTGTTGACTTGGTGCTCTATGATAGTGACATGTGTTGTTTTACAGATGTTGACTTGGTGCTCTATGATATTTTACAGGTGTTGACTTGGTGCTCTATGATAGTGACATGTGTTGTTTTACAGATGTTGACTTGGTGCTCTATGATATTTTACAGGTGTTGACTTGGTGCTCTTTGATAGTGACATGTGTTGTTTTACAGGTGTTGTTCATTGATGAGGTTCACATGCTGGACATAGAATGTTTTTCGTTTCTGAATCGAGCCCTTGAGAGTGACATGGCCCCTGTGCTGATAATGGCCACTAACAGAGGCATCACTAGGTATGGTGGAGTTTCTGTCTCATTGAAAAATACCATGTACAGGAGTGATCTCATTTCAGTTCACTAGATGCAGCTAGCTTACTTTGAGCCAAGCTCCAATGTGTAGTTTTTGAATTTGCCACTTTATTTCGTTGAATTAGCTATACTAGTAAACACTTGGAAATTTCACACAGTGAAGTTGAGTAATAGCTGTTTACTGGAGACACTTGTGCACCATTACCTAATGTGGTAAAACGCAAACGCTTTTTAACTTGTTGAGTCAAACAAGAAATATAGTTTGGGGGTAAAGTTTGTATGCAGTAAACTCAGAAAAATGAATTTGCGAACCACATGAACCAAAACCAGATCAGCTCTGTAAGAGAAATTCATCTGTGCTATAACTGTGATATTGTTAGGATCCGAGGAACGAATTACCAGAGTCCACACGGGATTCCGATCGACCTGTTGGATCGCCTGCTGATTGTCTCCACAACACCGTACGAGGAGAAGGAAATCAAACAGATCCTCAAAATCAGGTACAAACATGACTCAATCTCCCTGGCAGGGCGGCGTTACCGGGGATCCCTGTATTTAAGCCCCTCTTTGGATAAGCCCTTGGGCGAATACAAGGGGGGAACTACTCTTGTATAAGCCCATGGGCTTATAAACGGAGTAAAATTTTGCCTCGCATCAGGACTGGGCCTATATTTGGGGAAAACGTAGGTGACGTTTTGTTTTTCGTAGGAGACGTTATAATGGCTCCCGATAGCGTAAAATAATGTGTAATTACGCATGACTTTTTGAGATTTACGCAGTGCTATCATGGCCAGTACGTATGATTACGCACTCGAAAGATTTGTGAAAACTAATTTAAAAACAATGACATCGATTTATTAGCTCAAAAAACAAAGTTCTAGAAAATAATCAAACAGTGTCAATTTCCGCCAAAGAGACGCATGCGCAATGCACTCGCTGGCGAATAAATTGTGGGACACGTCATCAAAATTCGAGCACAATAAACTGCAGCGCCCTCGTGCGAATGGCTGCAACATCGAAAGTCTATGTGTGCGCCCCCTTGCGAATATAAATTTAGGGATTTCCCCACTTTCGTTTCTTCATCATGACTCGACAATGAATCGACGAACTATTCGAGAGCAAAACAAGTGCGTTTTCTGCAATAGAAGACCTTCAGAAAGCTACTGTGGGCAAGGGCTATCGTTGACTATTAGAATTGTGCTGAAATTTTAAGAAAAAACTTGGAGGATATGCGACATTTGTAAACATAATGGAAGCTGTCACTTTGTCTTTGACTGAAAAAAAAATCACTGTACATCCATTTTTGAAAATTACCCCTTCATTTCGAAATTTACCCCTTGTAATTTGACCCATGGGGTACGGTACTCCTTCGAAAAAATCCTACCGGGAGCCCTGTCGTTATAAGTGCTGGAACCTAGAATAAGCTACTGGAATGAAATTAATAAAAGACTTACGTGTGCCTTGCCTATGGTTATGCTAGTACCTATGCACGTGACCAGCTGGATTTTACATGGTACATGCATACATAGGTATTTATCACTGACTGAACGCCAATCCGAGACTGTAATTGGCCAATCACAACAGTGATATAACCCCGTAACCTGAATATCTAATTTGGCACGTGTCACCTTTGATGCCCGTATCCTTTGTGAGTCTCGTTTTCAGTCAGTGATAAATCCGGCCGATGGGATACAGGAAGTTAGACGTATATAATTCGTAATCCGTGAACAAACATGGGATAACTAACAGTATATTGTGTACCCTTTTATAATATGACTATGAATATATGTGATTATACATTGCAATAAATGTTTGTATAAATATAGTTACGACACATATAAGAAGTGTTTTCCCTTCTAATCCATTGTAAATTCAAGCGTGCAAAATAAAAGTCATTAAATAATTATTCCCAAATATAAGCCTATGGGCTTATATATGGAGTTAAATTTCAGTCAACACAACACCCTTTCCCCAATTATAAGCCCAGGGCTTAAATACGGGTATCCCCGGTAGTCAGAGAGGGGCTTAAATACGGGTATCCCCAGTAGTCAGAGAGGGGCTTAAATACGGGTATCCCCGGTAGTCAGAGAGGGGCTTAAATACGGGTATCCCCGGTAGTCAGAGAGGGGCTTAAATACGGGTATCCCCGGTAGTCAGAGAGGGGCTTAAATACGGGTATCCCCGGTAGTCAGAGAGGGGCTTAAATACGGGTATCCCCGGTAGTCAGAGAGGGGCTTAAATACGGGTATCCCCGGTAGTCAGAGAGGGGCTTAAATACGGGTATCCCCGGTAGTCAGAGAGGGGCTTAAATACGGGTATCCCCGGTAGTCAGAGAGGGGCTTAAATACGGGTATCCCCGGTAGTCAGAGAGGGGCTTTCTGAGTTATTTCTAAGTTATTTCTTTCATAAACATTTCATTAATACAAAAAACGATTGAATAAATTCTATCTAAATGACTACATTATTGTGTCGATAGAAAGGGAATTTTATCAGTTACTCAAGCATACCCCGACACAGATTGCAATTGATGGATTGTGGCACGGGCAGTTGGATGAGAGTTTTGCCGTCCATGTTGTAGGTGCGAGGAGGAGGACGTGGAGATCTCAGACGATGCTGTCACGGTTCTGACGAGGATTGGGATGGAGACGTCACTACGCTACGCCATCCAGCTCATCACCGCCGCCAGCCTCGTGTGTCGCAGGCGTAAGGTTCGTTCTCGGGCTGCTCACCAAGGCTCAGCGCGGAACAGTCCATCTAGTTTCAAGTAGCGACTTGAAGTCAGCCCCAAGTGTTTGTATATAGCTGTACCGATGCCGTCCGTCCATGTTTTGACAGGGTACTGAGGTGAGCGTTGAGGACATCAAGCGTGTCTACTCTCTGTTCCTTGACGAGTCTCGTTCCACACAGTTCCTGAAGGAATACCAACAGGAGTTTATGTTCCACGAAGTCGGTGAGTATTCCTGCAGGAACATGCTGTAAAACATGGACTGGAAATCCCCACAGCATGTACATGTTTGCTCAAAATGTCTTCTCGATGGTATTCCACCAAGTAACATATTCATGGAATACAAATGGATGTTTGACCTGTAGGTGAGGAGGATACCATGGAGACCAGCTGATGGGTGTGACGACTCACTCACACATCACCATGGTGACAAGGACACTGCCGGTGACCACACGACTGCTGCCAGAGAGCCACACACACACTGGTTCAAGGGCAGGCACGCGTCCCTTCATCATTCTGCCAGTGTCGTGCCGTTGTCTGTAGTGTGCTGTGTTTGAACACTCATGGGGGATCAATAAAGTCTACTGGGGAGAAGCATCTGAGGGTGAGGGGGGAAGGAGTGGGGTGTCAGATATCTGGTTGGTCAAGGTTGTGTGTTCAAGATGACATGTATAAGATAACAAAAGTATGTGATTATTGGAAGCCTGTACTATCAGCAGACGCTGACTGGTATCAGCAGACGCTCACTGGTATCAGCAGACGCTCACTGGTATCAGCAGACGCTCACTGGTATCAGCAGACGCTGACTGGTATCAGCAGACGCTCACTGGTATCAGCAGACGCTCACTGGTATCAGCAGACGCTCACTGGTATCAGCAGACGCTCACTGGTATCAGCAGACGCTCACTGGTATCAGCAGACGCTCACTGGTATCAAACACTGTCAATTCTTCAGTATTTCTGTCTAGTTGTACACTGATAGGGTGTGTGTGGTTCTGAAACTTTCAACACGACCAGTAATCATCTTTGTGCCATACACCAGTCAAGATATGTCCAAGGTTTATATTGCTGTTACATTTCATTATTCAAATTTTCATCCATTGTCAGAAATTCAGTCCTTTATGAAATAGGTGTTACTTTGTAGAAATAAATATTTTTTACAAACACAAGGTTCAATTATCAACTCAGATTTGAAAACTCGATTTGTATTCATTAAGGCATTTCGGCAGAAATGGTTTTGTCAGAATTCTCTTTTTTTTTAGGTTACCGGACCTTTGGTCCGATAATTTCTTTTTTTTTTTCTTTCGCCGTTTTCGCTTCTGCGCGATAACTCGAGAAAGCCTCGACAGATCGACTTGAAATTTTCACCATAGTTCAGACATATTATGTAGATGTGCTGTATAGTTTTGAAGTCGGATCCGAGGTCCGTGAGGATGGAATTGAGGTAATTTTTTGGACTTCGTTTCCGCGCGATAACTCAAAACCTATTCAGGCAATGGCTGCAAAACTTTGCATAGAGGTTCATATACCAACAGGGAAGAACCTTATCGATTTTGGGATCAATCCGTCAAACGACCTTTGACCTAGAGGTCGGAAAATTTTTCGCCCAGTCATCCTTGAAGTTTCCTGCTTATCTCGTAAACGGTGCGTCGTAGAACAAAACGGACGTTATTTTTGGACTCGTCGCCCTAGACAAACATGTCTAAGGGCATAGTACGGTAATCGCTCAGCCAATCAGCGAGCGTTCACCTCACTTAGGCAATTTAAAGGGAAACTGTTGTTAAACATCGCCTCATATATTTTTTTAGGTCAGACTTCTGGACGAGTGTATTTTCACCTGAAAGAACGCACTGCTGGGAAATAATGACCCGGGTTTTCAAGGCGGTATCTCGTTGGCGTTCTTCTCAGGAGCTGGGGAATCAAAGGGGTTTTGCATGGGCATCAGTACCCTCAATTTTGGGTATTTCACCCCGGGTTCATTCAAGGCAGAATAGCGAAAAATCCCGTGTGTCGTCAAATATATTCATGCTTACCAAGCGATGCCCAATACGTTGAGGGATAAAACTAGCATAGTGGTTAGGCTGGGATTTTTTTTTAGGAAGGTGTTATGGACCGTCAAAGTAAGATCATTTAACATTGAGTTGAATGGCCAATATAATTAATATACTGTAGCCCTAAGGGGTATTAGGGATGACCTTTGACCTTGACCTTGAATTTTTCTGCCGAGTCGGCATTTTTTTTTTCTGCGATATCTTGGTAACGGTGCGTCGTAGAGTGAAACGGACGTTATATTCGGACTCGTCGCTCTAGACAAACATTATGGATGCGAACTTTGACCTTGGCCTTGAATTTTTCTGCTGAGTCGGCATTTTTCGTTTTCATCAATATCTCGGAACGGTGCGTCGTAGAGTGAAACGGACGTTATTTTCGGACAAGTCGCCCTAGACAAACATGTTTAAGGGGTATTATGGATGAACTTTGACCTTGACCTTGAATTTTTCTGCGGAGTCGGCATTCTCTGTTTTCGTAGAGCGAAACGGACGTTATTTTCGGACTCGTTGCCCTAGACAAACATGTCTAAGGGGTATTAGGGATGACCTGTGACCTTGACCTTGAATTTTTCTGCTGAGTCGGCATTTTTCGTTTTCGTCAATATCTCGGAAACGGTGTGTCGTGGAGAGAAATGCACGTTATTTTTGGACTCGTCGCCCTAGACAATTATGTCTAAGGAGTATTAGGGATGACTATTGACCTTGAGCTGAAACTTTTTTGCCGAGTCGGCATGTCTAAGGGGTATTATGGATGAACTTTGACCTTGAATTTTTCTGCGAGCCGGCATTTTTTGTTTTCGTCGATATCTCAGAAACGGTGCATCGTAGAGCGAAACGGATGTTATTTTCGGACTCGTCGCCCTAGACAAACATGTCTAAGGGGTATTAGGGGTGACCTTGACCTTGAATTTTTCTGCTGAGTCGGCATTTTTCGTTTTTGTCAATATCTCGGAAACGGTGTGTCGTAGAGAGAAACGCACGTTATTTTTGGACTTGTCGCCCTAGGCAATTATGTCTAAGGAGTATTAGGGATGACTTTTGACCTTGAGCTGAAATTTTTTTGCCGAGTCAGCAGTTTTCCGTTTCGGCGATATCTCGGAAACGGTGCGTCGTACAGCGAAACGAACGTTATTTTCAGACTCGTCACCCTAGACAAACATGTCTATGGGGTATTAAGGATGAACTTTGACCTTGACCTGAAATTTTTTGCCGAGTCAGCATTTTTCCGTTTTTGCTTCTTAGAACGAAACTTACATCATTTTCAGATTGGTCCCGCTAGACAAACATGTCTAAGTCGACATTTTTTTCATTTTCTTCGATATACCATGGTAAACATGTTATAAACATCATTAATTAGTCCTAACACCGAAATGCCTCCAAGGCATCTTTAGGCCTTGACGTCTAGTTCTAAACTATGTATACTTGGGTGTCTGTTTTGTTTATACCTGCCACTATTGTTTTAACATAATGGCCTGAACAATAACCAACAAAAATTTGAGTTCTCAGGAAATTTACTGTTGGAGGTCATCTCTTGGAATACAAATCCCGGATGGCCACCAGTCTTTTCTGATCGACGTGCTCGATCAGATCTGAATGGACCTCCGCCAGACGCACTGATAAGTTGCAAACAGCAAACAAGTCGTGGGTTGTCGCTCATGTTGAAGGCGGGGGTCGTAGCTCATGTTGTTTATCAAATCAATTCAGCAGAAATCTGAGTCTTTAATAAAAAAAATAGCCCTAAGAAAGGTTACCAGAGAAATGTACAGTGTTAAGCTGTCAAAGTCGGAAATGGTAATTTTTCGACAACGTGCGCAAGGGGAATATTGTTTTCTATATGTTCACACTTGATTCCTAAGCTATAATGAGCAAGATATTAGGCAATTCGTGCTCCGACCTTGAAAATAAGGTCAAAGGTCAAATTCGAGGCCATCAGAATATTCAGCATATATCATTTACTATATGTTCACAATTGATTCCTAAGCTGTAAAGTTGATAATAAGCGAGATATTAGCCATTTTGTGCTTTGACCTTGAAGATGAGGTCAAAGGTCAAACTCAAGGTCATGACAACATTCAGTATATATCATTTACTATATGTACACAGTTGATTCCTAAGCTGTAAAGTTGATTACAAGCGAGATATTAGCCACTTGTTTTCTGAAAATAAGGTCAGAGTTCAAAATCAAGGTCACAAGAACTTTCAGCATATATCATTCCCTGTTTGTCCACAATTGATTCCTAAGTGATATATTGGCCATTTTGTGCTCTGACCTTGAAAATGAGGTAAAGGTCAAATTCAAGGGCAGAGTATTCGATGTGTATCATTTCCTATACGTCCACAATTGATTCCCGAGCTGTAAAGTCAATAAGAAGCGAGATATTATTGTGCTGCGTTAGCCGTACTATATCTGTTAGTGTAATTTTGACCCCATGGTACTACTGGCAGGGATCGACATTAGGCATATGATACCAGTGGCCCAATAGGGCCAGTAACATCTGGAAATTACTGGCCCCATCTATAATCCACTGGCCCCACTTTCGAAGTTCAATATCAATCAACATGATCAATGTGTACATGAATATCAAACACTGAAGTATTTTTTACAAAGAACACGGAAAGGCTTTCAAAGGAACTGAAACATTGTTACAAACTTAAAGAATGAAGATTTTACACTGGCCCAGTGGGGCCAGTGACTTAAGGAATCTGGTGGCCCCTACTGGCCCCACAGGCTCAAAATTTGGTGTGGGGCCAGAGCGATTCCCGAGCTGTAAAGTCAATAAGAAGCGAGATATTATTGTGCGCTTGTCCATGCGTGGACTTATTGCTACCGAATTAAGTCAGCGATGACATTATCCATATTTTATGTCACAATCTCAGATTACAACAAAGTTAAGTAGCAAATATTGAACAAAGAAAACATACACCTTGGTCATTTGTGGAAAGTGCAACTAAAACACATTTTGGCAAGAATAATAGACGAATCGACAAACAAATGCGAGTAATAATCAATTTTCGCATGGACAAGCTCTGCACCAGTATTGCAGGTATTATGGTATTGTAAGACCATCTACGAGAATTGTTCTCTGTGAGAGGGAAGTAGAGAGTTATTACAATACGAGTTCGAGTTACAATACGATTCGAGTTCATTGTTTCATATTGTTATCAAACTAATCAATAGGGTTGTTTAACCAAGAAATGGGTTTCGTGTCTACTTATCCTTGATTTTTCTCGTATTCACTCAGCCTCGAGTACTGGTTCTACTCTCCTTTGTCCCTGTGGCCGCACACGTAACCTCAAGTTCTGCTGTTGTGATGCTTGTTGTCCTATACATTACCTCCATAATACTACACATGTAACCTTAACAGCCTACTTAAATTAAACTCCATAGAGAAACCTCTCATACGTGGAAGAATGAAGAATGACCCTTCCATTGCTGCCACCAGGGGCAGCACTGTACTCACTTCCTTCATTCTCAATTCTCCTCAGAGGAAACAGCCACACTTTATGCCTACTTCGATTTGTTTAATTATTTTAGTGGTTGGGTTTATCCACCTTTGTGGAAACTTGGCAGGAAAGGATCCTTCATTGTTAGGGTTGTCCCTTAACACGTGTGATGGTCATCCACGCCCAGGTTTCCCGTTTGTGAGAGTCGAGCTGACCATGCCCACCCGGGTGTGTGGCCGATGCTACGTGTTCCTACCGGCGTGGGAAGTTCATGATTACTGCTGGTGGTGTGTGGAAACATTCTGCATCGATGCCTTTCCGTGTGAGTCGCGTTCGGCTGCAGACTGGTCGACCGTTTTTGGGGCACTGCGAGATCTTCCTTGTGGGGCCTCAGGACTCGGGTCCCGAACGGGTCCCGGGATGTGACCAGTCACTGGGTTCTAATTGGACAGATGGCTCCTGCTCAACTGGCAGATGTGCAACATTCTGTGCGCTCGGACATCCTGATCAACTCGACCCAGTACTGGCCTTTAGCCCGTGCGAGGGATCTTCTCGATGGCCTTGCCAGCCAAGCCTCCGCAGGACCCATTCCTCAAGCAAGCCTCCAGGAACAGATCTCCATGGCCATCGGCTTCCTGTCCAGCACGGGTGTTGCCATCCAGGACCACCTCCATCAGCTGTCGTATGGAGCATTCACCATGGAACAGTGGAGACGAGATGCCTATCTCAAGTCTACGTCATTCAAGCCTTCTGCAGCCTTGAAATCCAGACTACACTCAGCCCTGATGCTACCGCCCTGTGCACAGGAGGCCCTCACGGACAAGTCCATCAATTCACTCTTCCACGGAGAGGACCTGGACCTTTCTCAGGAGGAATGTCAGGTTTCGGACCGTGTCCAGTCAGCCAACGTGCAGCTTGTTTCCGAGCTCCTTGCCACTGGCACAGGCTCACTCTTTTTCTTCTCCAAGCCGAAGAAGTCCAAGAAGAAACAGCCCTTTCCAGAGGCCCCTGCTTCCTCATCGTCCAAGTGAGGTAGCCGCCACTCGGGTACCAGCTGCCGCGGCAAGGCAAAGGGCAGAGCAGGTCCGTCCCGACCCAGTCCAAGCAGTAAGTACCAGTACACAGGAGCCAAGGTCGACTTCCTCCCCTTTCGGTCACACAGAGCCGCCAGTCGGCAGGCGCATAAATCTCTTTTGGCCTGTTTGGCAAGAGATGGGACCCAGCCCTTTGATCGTGGAGGTAATCAGGAAGGGGTTCCAGATTCAGTTCGTAAGGTCACCTGTTCTGTCCCCTGTCCCCAAGCTATTCACCCTGCCATCAGCTCCAGAGAAGCGCGCAGCCTTGGATGCAGAAATCCACAAATTGATTTCAAAAGTGGCCGTAGAACCCGCTGATCCTCAGACTCCGGGGTTCTACAATATCGTTTTTGTGATCGCCATTGAATCCGTCCATGCAGACTCCCAAATTCGCCATGGAGACGCCCGAATCCATTCGTCAAGCACTTCCAGTGAATGCATGGGCAGTCTCCTTGGATCTGAAAGATGTTTTCTTCCACATTCTGATACATCTGGCCTCTCGCAGGTATCTGAGGTTTGCCCATCGGAGCATGTATGGCAGTTCCGTGCTCTACCATTCGGTCTGTCACCTTCTCCTTGGATCTTCACCATGGTGGTGGGGGTGATCCAGAGCCTAGCTCACCAGCCCGGTATTTTCCTTCATCAATACCTCGACGACTGGCTCCTTCGCAGTCAGTCTCGGGACACATTGTTGGAATACCGCGATTGCCTGATCAATACATGTCAAACAACGTGCCTGATGATCAATTTCGAGAAGTCGGAACTCTGTTTGTCTCGAGATTTTGTGTTCCTAGGTTACCGGTTTGTGACCACGTCAGGCATGGATTTCCCACCACAAGACCGGATTACCAAGTTACGCCCGCTCCTATACTCCTTCTTGACTCATCCGCGTCAGTTGGCAGCTTCTTGGCAGTCCCTGCTTGGCCTGCTGGTGGCGACGGAGAAGCTAGTGCCGCTCGGTCGCCTTCATATGCCAAAGCTACAGCATTGCCTGAGACTGGGTTGGTGCCAAGCTACCAACCCCAACTCTGCTCTGGTAATGTTGTCTCCAGCAGCCCTCGAGTGCATCCAGTGGTAAATCCAAATCGGAAATCTGTCACGAGGTCCAACAGCTGTTTACGGATGCCAATACGGAGGGCTGGGGCGCCCACATGGAGTTCCGAGAGATTTCTGGCCTTCGGAGCGACCTCGGATCTTGGCACATCAACGCTCTAAAGTTGGAAGCTGTATCTCGGGCCCTGGCCAACTGGGCATCCAAGTTAGCAGGCCACTCAGTGTTGGTCGCCACGGAAAACTCCACAGTCGTGGCGTACATCAACAAGCAGGCTGGCACCTGTTCTCTGACGCTCAGTCATCAGGTGTCGGCCTTGCTCCAGTGCTGCACCGCCGGGTCAATATTGCTCCGGGCCTGGCACATCCCTGGCCGTCTCAATGTCTTGGCGGACATGCTTTCTCGGCGGAGCCAGGTGCAACCTACTGAATGGACCTTGTCTCCGGCGGTTGTGTCATATGTGGGATCAACCTCACGTGGACCTGTTTGCCACTCATTGGAACAACAGGCTCCCCACATTCGTGTCGCCAATCCCCGACCCCCAAGCGTGAGGTGTCGATGCTCTGTCAATGAACTGGGAGGGTCTGTATGCCTATGCTTACCCCCCCCCCCCCCCCAGCCATTTTGATACCACAAGTCATCGCCATGGTCCGAGCACACCATTGTCGGATTCTCCTCATCGAGTTTCCGATGTGATTGCCTCCCCAAGGAGATCTGCAGGCAGCCACAGTCTCCAGTGTTTCACCAGAGCCCGCTCCAGCTGGCCCTCCACGCGTGGATGTTGTCCAACGATCATTCCACACAAAGGGGTTTTCTGAAGAAGTGTCCTCTCAGATTGCACAACCAAATTGAAGGTCTCCTTTGGCAATCTATGAGTCAAAGTGGGCAGTCTTCAGTACTTGGTGTGAGCGCAGGCAGAATGATCCTTTCACGGCCAATGCCCCTTAATTGCTGAATTTCTCATGTTAAAAATTCAATGAAGGTCAGGGAATTATTGGAATGGGAAATTCAACAAGGAATTATTGGGAATGGAGGAAGTGGGTTTGGTGTAGCCCCTAAAGTGGCTCTCCAACCTGGTGATCGGTATGGACGGTTGATGGAGCCACATGACATCCTTGGTTAGAAATCGGAAATCACTACTGAAAAAAATTAGCAAAAATATGATCAAATCTATTTCTTGACAAAGTGCTGCTAAGTACAAAGTTTATATCGAATGTCATCAAATATGGATTACAATTATTTAGTAGTCCATATGCTTCAGTGTGATACTAAAAACCTAAACAGACGCACGTCAGGACTTGCCTCCAACGAAAAAATGTAGTGCCAAAAATTATAGTCGCCATTATTGAAATTTCTGTTTTTGGCAATATCTTGGTAACTAATCATCCAACCAGAACGAAAAAAGTATCTATACCTATGTTTTCATGGTCAAGGAACCTGCTCGTGTCAAAAAAAATACATTTTATGCAAATATACCTATCGAAACGACATTTCTGTATCCATGGCAACGCAACAAATGTAAAAAATTGGGGAGAAATATGACCAAACTTATTGCTTTATATTGTGTCTCCGAATACAGATTTTATATAAAATGCAATCATATATCGATCACAAGTAATTGGGATTCGAATTAGTTAAATTTTATATAAAATATTGAAAATGGACGCCCTTTAGAATTATCGAAAAACGTCACAAAGATTAACATGCAAATACGAAGCCGCCATTGTTGAAATTTCTGTTTCTGGCAATAATTTCATGAATAATCATCCAATAACGATGAATGAAGTATCTATACCTCTATTTTAATGGTCAGGGAATATGTCTATGCCATTAAAAATTGGATTGTATGCATATTAATTTATCAATATGTAATATTTATCCATGGCAATGGAACGAATGTGAAAATTGGGGAAATTATTATCAAATTTGATATATGATAATCATCCGATAGTGTATATATATATAAAGCTACAAGTTCTGTTATTGTGTATTACCACAGCAACAATGTTCAATGGACATGTTGTTAAAAATCAAGGACGGATTCAACCAAACCTTTCAAAAATCTGTACACCCTTTCTGACATCGACAATACAGTCAATACTCCATTAGTGAGCACCTCCGTTCAGTGAACACCTCCAGTTAGTGAATACTTTCTCGGTCCCAAATGAACGCCCATCTTTTAACTTTGAGATGCTCTTTCGATTGATGAACACCACTCTATAGTGAACACCATTCTATTGTGAACACTGTGTATGGTCCCAAATAGCAGTTTACTAATCGGAGGTTTGACTGTACTAATATTGCACATTGCTGAGCAAAATATAATTGCATGGTAATATTGAATATGTATACGGATGAAATATATTTATCTATCACCATGGCAACACTGTTTTATGGACATGCTGAAAAATTAAGGATGGGTTCAATCAAAGCGCTATCCCCTCCCTCGAAATTCTGTGCATCCACTCTAAAACACGGACAGTTTCAATATTGCTGTTTGCTCGGCAAAAGACCCTGACGTGGTAATATTGTATGTATATAAAGCTACAGATTAAAGAAGTGCCTATCACCAATGCAACAATGTGTGTATACCCCGCTGAACCTAATCCGTACCACCATCTGTGTGATTACGTTGTTTGGGTTCAAGCAGGAGTTCCAATTTGAATAATGCCAAACGTCAAAAGTTCAGTTCGGACTGTTTTGACTGCAGGGAGGGTCATCAACGGGCTTGAGGCAGCGTTCGTCATACAATGTACATTCATTCTCCTCAACTGATGGTAAGTGGGGCTTTCGCATGAGTACATCAAGCCATAACATGATTTGATAATGTGCACGTGTTGTGTACAAACGCAGTGAATCTGAAGTAGGTGGTAACTTTTCTTTGTTTTTTTATTGGAAATCTCGGTTCTCAGCTCATCCACACACAACAGAGTCGAAGATGTTTAATACAATACCACTGTTAATTGCCCAATGCTTCTTCAGTGTCAGGTGACATAACGCCAACACTCTTCAACAAGCAGGCTCAGTGAACATATATATTCAATGCAGTCCTGGGCAATGATATGTACTGGGATGTACTTGCAGTTCTTTGAAGTACATGCCAGATCACATCCCAACTTCCTTGGTGAGTTGTTGAGCAAAATGGATAAGTAGCACAAGAACATCAGTGTCTTTCTTGTTCTATAACTGTACGTTGGTACCCGCATTTGGCATCATGTTCTGCGTGTAAGTGCCTGATTCTTTTTGATTTGACATCAGGACTTTAGTGGGATCATTAGCAGAGGAGAACACGGCTTCCTGGTGTGAAAACCCGCCAGCTACAACCAATCCACATCCCTCTTGCAGTTTCTTGGCGACACATTCATTGCTGAAGAACTTCGTGAGGTTGGCCTTGTTTGCCTGAGATGACTTTCTGGATTGACCAATCCTCACCTGCACACCTTTGTCGCACGGCATGTTTGATTATAGACATCACCATGAGAGTAACTGTCGAAACCCATGTCAAAACGACGACATCATGCTGTGGAGTGGCCCAGGATACTGGTTGTGAATGCATCTGCTGAATCTCTAAAAGAAGGTGGCATAATTTACATTGTAGGCTTCCCGATAGTTTGAACTAGTGCCATGGCATCTACAATGTATCAGACCAACTCAAATATCGGAGAATAGTTCATCACAAATTCCATATCAGTCTTTTCGGTGGCAATCATACCGCCATCTGGCAAGTCGGGCGGCAAGTATATGCAGGTGCGTTCACCAATTCGTGTTTGATAAGTTTATCCAAATGCACATTGATGCCAGCTTGTTATGCAACAATGAGTCATCAAAATAGATCACGGTCTGGTTTGCTCGTCTTGTTGTTTTCCATGGATGTGGTTAGTTTAACTACATGTGCATACAATTCGTCAAATGTCTTGCGCTTGTGTTTTGTTAAAGGTTCATGAACCCTGAGGTTTTTGGAAGACAGTCGATCACTTATGTAATCATGCAAGCATTGTTCACCACGGGTGTATACACTCATGATATCATCCTTCACACCTACCTTTGTTGAGATGCTAACTAGCTACAGGTCCAAGGACTCGAACATCCTTGTGTCGGTGTGTCTCCTCTGTGGGGTTTTGGTCCATACCAAACATCACGTACTAGCTATCGGAGTCACAAGACCTAGCATTTTAAGTCAAATTCCACCTGTCCAGGGTGGTTTCACTTTCATACCCACCAAACCTCCAGATATTTTGCCCAAGCAGTTCACGTGCTCAAGGGTTTGGTCTGCATGTACTTGATTGAACACACCTACACAAAAATGGCGGCTCGTCCAGGAATCTGAGAGATGAACAAGATGTTGCCAAACTGGCAAAGCAAATATAGACTTTCCAAATGTTCGAGTCTATGAATACTGGACTTGTGATCCATTGGGTTTGGGACAAAGCAAGCTAGGGGATGTGTAGCGAGTTGTAAGTATCTATTCATGGATATTACGCCGTTCCGACTTGTTCAATCCAACTAAAAGTTTTCATCACGACCAAACGAAAAAGTGGTTACATTCTTTTCATCACTGACACTTGAAGACGGCACAATTCTCACAACCTGTGGTATTTGCATGACTACAAAAGTGATCGACTGTTTTCATGAGCAACTTCAGGTTTTATGAACTTCTTACAAAAAGCGAGTTCAAGACATTTGAAGATTTGTAAGAAGTTTACCCTGCCACAACTATTGGAATCAACAAGACGATCAAAGCAGACCGTGGTCTATTTCGACGGCTTCTTGTTGAAACACAAGCTGACAGGAATGTGCATGTGGGTGAACTTCTCTAACACGAATTGGTACACATGCCTTTGGTACTTGCCGAAACACATGGTAGTATGATTGCCAGTGAAAGTCTCAGATATTCTGCATATTGGAATCATGAGGAACTTGTGATGAATTATCCTCAATAGTTGAGATGGTCTGCTGCACTGTAGATGTCATGGTACTAGTTCTAACCATTGGGAAGCCTAAATTATGTCATCACCTCTGGAGATTCAGCAGCTGCATTCACTACCAGTTTCCTGGGCCACTTCACGGCATGTGTCGCTTTGATGTGGTTTTTGACATATCATGTCATCGTGATGTCTCCATCAAACATCCCCACATGACAGAGGTGGGCAGGCAATAATGGGTCCCTCCGAAGGCAGGGCAGGGAGGTGAGCTGGTTAAACTTCTCAAATCTTACAGCAAACAAGGTTGACCGCACGAGATTCCTTTGCAATGAACTCGTCGCCAAGAAGCCGCTAGATGGGTGTTAATTGCTTGTAGTTGGCGGGTTTTCACGCCACGAAATCATGTTCTCCTCTGCTAATCAACCCACTACTGTAACAATCCTGATTTAAAATCGAAAAAAGGCAGATACTTATGTAGCGTTGTGACGTGGTAGCTACCTAGTAGTGACACCACGGTTATAGCGTGAACGTGCGGACAGGTTTATAAGACATTCGGTGACACTCCAGTAATGGGGTATACCTCTTTATCGTGGGGTCGCCGAACCCTACATTGGTGCCTGACCTTTCGAACCACAGTGGTTTCTCTCGGCGTCGCTCCCGGGTCGGCTCCGGCTGTTGACTCGCATCACCGCCAGATTGTAGGCTGCCGCGCAATCTGGCCTGTGATGTGCTCAACAGTGGGATATAGCTGACCTCGGGGACGAGGTCTCTCCGAAAGGGGAAAACACTGTAGCGTTGTGATGTGGTAGCTACCTAGTAGTGACACCACGGTTATAGCGTGAACGTGCGGACAGGTTTATAAGACATTCGGTGACACTCCAGTAATGGGGTATACCTGTTTATCGTGGGGTCGCCGAACCCTACACTTACATGCCGAATACTGATAAATTTGGGTAGCAGCGTACAGTGATAGACCAAGAAAGACACCGATTTTCTTGTGCTTCTTATCGATTTCGCCCAATAAATCACTAAGGAAGTTTGGATGTGTTCTAGCACTTCAAAGAGACGTAAGTACACTCCAGGACATAACATTGCATTCGATTACAGTGAAGATGTTCACTGAGCCTGCTTGTTCAAAGTCTGGGCGTTATCGTTATGTCATCTGACACTGAGGAAGCAGTTGGGCAATTAATTAACAGTGATAATGTATCAAACGTTATGTGTTATGTGTGGATGAGCTGAGAAGCGAGCTTTTTCATTCGAAAACACTCGAAAAGTTGCCACCTATTTCTACTAGGTAGGATATGTCTATTGAAGCCCAAATGTTATACAGATTTGCAGTGTTTTATATTTCTCTTATTAACAGTGAAAATGGTCTGGTCACAATGTGCAGAAAGATATGCACCATATCAAATAGTCATGTTGGTAGAAACTATAGAAAACTGATGTCAACTTTACGACTAGACGATAATATTGTAACTTGGACAAAACATTTCATGAAAAGGGTCATATCTAATTGTTTTCAATGTGATGATGAATGTCAGGCTGTTGCATCGGCCATTAAAGAGTTATGCAATATGAGAGAAGGGTACATTGTACAACAATTCCCGAAACAATTTATTGACACATTACTGGTGGACATGTGTGTGAATTAACTTCTACTATGTTACATATTATATTGTACATGATTTGTACGAAATAAATCATATATATATATATATATTTCCGATGCACTGTGTTTGTACACATGATAGGCCTAATGTGCTCGTGCGAAAGCTCCGCTCACCATCAGCCGAGGAGAATGGATGGACACTGGATGACCAACACCGCCTCAAGCTCAGGCTGATGACCCTCCCTGCAGTTCCGACAGTCTGCATTAAACTCCTGACGTGTGGTTGCAAATCGAATTGTAAGTTGAGTGTGCAGTTGCCGAAGAAATCAGTTTCGTGCACAGCAGTATGTGAGTGCGAAAGCAATGCCTGTTTGAACCAAAACAAACATATTCACGCAGATGATGATGCGGATTAGATTCAGCGTGGTATACACACATTCTTGCTTTGGTTATAAACACCCACTATTATTCAATCTGTAGCTGTATATGCAACATCTCAACGTCAGTGTCTGTTGCCGAGCAAGCTGCAATATTCAAATGTGTCTGCCATGGTGATAGACAATTATTTAATTTGTAGCTTTATATACATGTGGAATGTTTTCCACATCATCCTGATCGATTTTCGATGATAGCCGTGTACCAAAATTGATATTATTTTCCTTAATATTCGCATTCATTCCGTAGCCAAGGATAGAAAATACGTTTGATAAATAAATATGCATAATATCCAGCTTTTAATGGCATAGACATGTTTCTCGACCATTAAAATATAGATATAGACACATCATTTAATGTGATTGGATGATTCTTTACGAAGATATTGCCAGAGAAAGGAAATGGCGGCTTCGAATTTTCATGTTAATCTTTGTGACGTTTTTTCGTCTATTTTTAATATTTTATATGAAACTTAACTAAATGGAATTAAATTCAATTAATTGTGATCAATATATGATGGCATTTTATGTCAAATCTGTATTTAGAAGCACACTGTCAAGAAATAAGTTTGGTCGTATTTCTCCCCAATTTTTTACATTTGTTGCGTTGCCATGGATACAGAAATGCCGTTCCAATAGGTATATTTGCATAAAATGTATTTTTATTCACACGAGCAGGTTCCTTGACCATGAAAACATAGGTGTAGGTACTTTTTTCGTTGTGATTGGATGACTAGTTATCAAGATATTGTCAAGAACAGAAATTTCAATAATGGCGACTATAATTTTTGGCACTTAAGTTTTTCGAAGTTTTAGGGCAAGTCCTGACGTGCGTCTGTTTAGGTTTTTAGTATCACACTGAAGCATATGGACTACTAAATAATTGTAATCAATATTTAATGACATTCGATATATATATTGTACTTAGCAGCACTTTGTCAGGCAATATATTTGATCATACTTTTGCCAATTTTTACATTTATTCCGTTGCCATGGATACCAAAAATGACGTTTTCTCTAAATGTCACCCTAGTACAATGCATTACTGTACAACCTATCTTTATGTGCTAAATTATTGTATTTATATCGAATTATATCGAACATGAGGCCAAATCAGTGTTTTAATGGGTTTCATAGATTATCTGGAGGTTGCCATGTTCAAGGGCCGTTGCCATGGTGACGGACATGATTGCCAACACTACATGTGGTAGAAATGAGACCCTGAGATCCTCCCCTTTCCATTGATACCACATTCATGAATCAGTACTCTTGTGCATACGAAAATATATTTCAGGCCGTTTTCAGGCCGTTTTCAGGCCTATGTAGCCTGGGGCAGCGCTGAGACATCCTTCCTGGGGTTTGCCTGGGGCAGCCTTCCTGGGGTTTGCTAACTACCACAGGAGGTTCATCAAAGACTATTCCGAAATTACTAAACCACTAGTCACACTGATCTGGGGTGAATGCCACTTCACCTGAGGATACTCCCAACGCCGAGCTTTCTGAAGGCTGCATGACGCTGTTATCAAGGCGCCCTAGCTCACCCATCCGTCATGGAACGAGGACGATTACTTCATCCTTGACATGGACGCCAGTGGATTCGCAGTGGCACACTCTCAAAGCGTGTTAACGGCAAGGAAATTCCCATTGGATTCTTTTGAAATTGGACAACAAAGTGAACTTACTGAAGCACTTCAGATACTTGAAGCCTGCATTCATGATGTCCATCACTAGATGTCAGAAAATATACTCAAGTTGAACTGTGACAAAACAGAAATGATGCTGTTCAAGAATGTCAATGTTACGCACATTTCCCTTGAAGTCGGAGATACCACCTTCTGTCTCCAGGCTTTGCTGCCATCAACTCAGAAACATTGGCCAAATACACAAATGTCTAACTCAGGAAGCAATCAAAAGCATAGTCCATGGCCTCGTCACTTCAGGGTTAGACTACTGCAATGGCCTCCTCGCTGGACCTGCTACTCTCACTAACCGACTTTAACGTGTCCAAAAACATGGCTGCGAGGATCATAACTCGTACACGAAGATCCCAGCACATCACGCCTTTATTAGCTGGGCTCCACTGGTTGTTAGTAAAGCGACGATTAGAGTTCAAGATCCTGTTACAGACGTTCAAGGCTCTACACGGACGAGCACCAGATTACCTGGTCAACTCATTGCACCGGTATGTTCCTGTATGACGTTCACTGTGATCTGAGAACCTGTTGACTCTGGTAACACCAAAAAGCATAACATAGCGTATGGCGCTCGATCATTTGGTGCCTCTGCAGCCAGACTGTGGAACAAGCTACCTCCAACCATCACAGGACACAAGAAAATTTCATCTTTTAAGACTGATCTTACAAAACATGTGTACAATTCGCCGAGACTTCCTGAGGACAATGGACGCCCACGTCCTGCCGGTCGAGTACAATGGCCTGTCAGTGGGTTTTGCAATGGGATCCCTACACGAACAAGGCAACCCGACATTCCCCGACGTCCTCGTGGCCGAAAATCAACAGTTGAGGATCCGCCTTCAACACGCGGAGACCACAAATGCATGCCCGGACTCTGTCGCCACTTGAGCCAAGGCCTTGCCGAACCATCAATCCTGAGTGATCTGCTGGCGACAATCATCTCTGCATTCATTGACCTCAGTGCTGCGTTTGATACGTTTGATCATCAGATCATTCTCCACAGACTGCAGCATCAGTACGGCATAGAAGGTGGCTCTTAATTGGCTCGCATCATATTTGGAAAACAGGACACAGTCCATGGTTCTCTCAGATTCAACTTCCTCAACCTCTCAGTGGAAGTGGGGGGTTCCCCAAGGGTTAGTGCTTGGCCTCGTGTTGTTCATTCTGTATGTGGCACCGCTAGGAGATCTGATCTCATGCTTCGTATCGAATATCTCTGTTATGCAGATGACACACAATTGAATGTCAGGCTCAGCAAGCAATCAGCCATCCACTCTATTCAGGCCTGTGTTGTTGACATACGTACCTGGATGATTGCCAGCAAGCTGAAACTAAACGATTCTAAGTTCAGAGCTTGAACAATTCTCATCACGCTTCAGAGTCTCCTGCCAACTACCACCTGTGACCATTGACAAACCCACATTTCAGCCTTCGACGTCAGTGAGAACTTTGGTGTGACCCTTGATGATTGCCTGTCCATGGACGCGCATGTTCAACAACTGTCAGACTTCGTAGCTGTGTCATTCACCTACTGTCAGACTTCGCTCCATCAGTCGCATCCGGAACTACCTCGATCGTCAATCATGCTACAGTAACTCGTCAACGCCTTGCTGGTATCTAAATTATTGTGGCGATTTTGCCATAAGCAAGCGGCAGGTGATTGTAAACACACATGCCATTTATGTGGCCTTTTCGTACTTGGCCTTGTTTTGACACGCTCCGTTCGAGCGTGCGTTGCCACGGCGACGCATTGTAATTTACGCTCCAGTAAACTATAACAATGGATCGATTAGACCTCGCGTGCGTCCTACAGCTTGTGGTGTATTATATATTGTAACGGTTTTGGGGCGTACCCAAAGGTTTCCCCTAGGTAATTCTGTTAGTGTTTTGTGATATTATGGTTAAATAACCGTTTATTAGGGTGTATATGTGTTTAAAGGTTCATACGGTTCCGTATTGTTAATGTTTTAAAGGTTTTCCGTCTCGGAACTTAGTAATTTATGATGTCGGTAAAAGCCGGAGACGGAGCCGGAACCGGAGACGGAACCGGACACGGAGCCGGAACAATGGAGTACAAAAACGTAATGACGTTATTTCCGGAAGGTCATGTGATCAGCCTCGTTTTCGGTTTAAAAGGTGACGTGTCAGCCACTGATTGGTTCTAGAGTGTTTTTAGAAATCCGGAAAATATCAGTGTTTTGGCGGACTATGACGTCACAATAGGTTGGTCACGTGACGTGGGTCTCAGGTCTATAAAAGCCCCCGCTTCACAGCGGACGGCGGAGTTGGTGTCCTGACGTCGACCTGTGCAGACCCCTTCTCCCATAGCAGAGTACTCCCTTGTTCCGGATAGAGTCATCCAGATGATAGCAGTTAAGTCTTCCGACTGTGAACTTGGAAAATAAACATGAAAACTTCAACCGAGTTGTTTTTCCGTGTTCGTTAGGGAACTGGAAGTTATAATAAAGTTAGTTTCCCGGAAAAGACAGTAATACGGAGTAAAGGGAGATAAGACTACAGTCGGTTAAGACCAAGTTGTAACGACGTCTTAGGGTGATCCAAGAACCCAGATCACCGAGGAAGGAGACGGAGACGGAGACGGAGGTGGAATTCAACGGAGCAACTACGGAGGCGGTATCGGACGGAGCAGTTGCCGAGACGGGAACGACGAAGCAGTTGCAGAGGCGGTACCGGACGACGGAGTTGCAGAGGCAGTACCTGACGGAGCGGTTGCGGTAACCGGGAGTGGGAACACTTCCGAGATACTCCATTTCAGGTGCGGTACCAGGTTGCAGTGAGGCGGAGCCAACCGGAGCAGATTGCAGTGCGGCGGAACCTGGCAGAGCGGTTGCAGTACTCGGAAACGGCAATGTTCCCGGATTCTTTATTCCAGGCGCAGTCGCAGTTTGCAGTAAGACGGAAAACGACGGAGCTGTTGCAGTAAAGCGGTTTCCCGACGGAGCAGTTGCAGTACCCGGAGACGGAAACGCCTCCGGATCCTTACTTTACAGGTGCAGTTGCAGATTAGCAGTCGGACAACGGTTAAGAGGTCCATTCCAGACCACGCTACCAACCTTAGAGACTTCTAGCCGGAGTTCAACCGTACAGCAGTAGCAGTTTCCCGGAGTTTTACCGTTTCAGCTCCGGTTAAACAACAACTCACCCACCTCCCTAGAAAACCGGTTCATCAAGACGTCACAGAAGGGTGCAAACCCGTTACAACTTTTTGGTGGCAGCGGTGGGATCATCTGCAGTATGACTACTAGACGGGGCAAATTGGTGGAACAGCAGCTGAAGGCAGCCGTGTCGGACACGGAGCAGCCTGTAGGAGCAGTAGGAGCTGAGCCGTTGCAGATGCCGGTTGCGGAAAAGGAAGCAGTTCGTCCTGCCGAGCGAAAGCTGTTGCAGCCGGAAATGCAGAAAGCAGTTGCAGAAGAGCCCCTTCGGGTTCCTCAAGGAGTACAGCCTGCAGAGCAGTTAGCAGAGGCGGAAATTAACTTTCCGGACCAGGCTGGCGATCGGGAACCGGATGCGGAACCGGAAGGCGGAGAGAATTTAGTCGACAACCTGACAAGATTATTGGCGACCCAAATGGAGGTGTTTCAGCAGCACCTGGCAGTAACCGGAAAGCAGCAACAGGCAGAAGCAGTACAACAACCAGCACCAAGGGCAGGAGTAGCCAGATTAATGACATACGACGGAACTGATCCGTGGCCGGAGTATGAGGCTCACCTCCTTGAATACGCTCGGTACTACCGTTGGACAGCAGAGGAAAAGGCGCTGAACTTATGTGTCAGTTTGAGGGGTAACGCCCGCAGCATACTACTGGATCTGTCCGCGGAGCAGAGACGCAGCTTTGATACGGTTGTGGCGGCATTAAAACAGCAGTTTTGTCCGGGGGAGAAAACATTTGTTTTCCAGGCGGAATTGCAGACACGGAAATTGCAGCCGGAGGAGGAGCTGTCCGAGCTGGCCAGAGACATACGGAGCAAGACGCGGCTAGCTTACCCAAAAGCAGATCCGGCAACAACAGAAGTGCTCATGAAGATGCATTTCTGCAACAGCCTGACTAACCGAGATATGCGGTTGTCGGTATTGAAAAGCCACCCGGAAACGCTGTCGCAGGCCCTGGCTTTCACTACCGAGTATGAGAGCATCATGAAAACGGACAACAGCAGACCAGCGGAGCGACACCGGACGATACAGCTGAACGCGGAGCCGGAATGGAGCCAGCAGGTGAACGAATTGCGGAAGCAAGCCGAGCAGACTCAGCAGCAGTTGGCGGATCTGATGACTCAGGTCAAAGAAGCGGTTAGCAGGCAGCAGCAGCGCAGTTCCCGAGCGGATTTAGAATGCTTTAACTGTGGTCGGAAAGGGCATATTGCCCGAGACTGCAGATTGCCGAGACAACAGCAGCAAAGGCGGCAACCCCAGCAGCAGCAGCAGCAACAGCAGCAACCACTGCAGCAGCAGCAGAGACAGCAGCAGCAACAGCGGATTGCCCGGATTGTCCGACAGACCCGAAGTAGTGGAATTCCACAGCCCAAGCCAAGGAAGGGAGGTCGTCGGAGTCAGTCACGGAAACAGCAGCGCCGACCAAGAGCAGATCTGGAGTGTTTTAACTGCGGCAGGAGGGGGCATCTCGCCCGAGATTGCAGGCTCCCGAGACCACAGCAGCAATGGCGGCAACCACCGCAGCAGCGGCAGAGACGACAGCAGCAACGATGGATTGTCCGGATTGTCCGGCAGACCCGGAGCAGTGAAACTCCAGAGCCCGAACCAAGGAAGGGGGGACGCCGGAGGCGGTCGCGGAAATCAGTCGGAGAAGCAGAGCTGGCAGAAGAGGAGTCTCCGGTAAAAGCAGAATCCAAGGCGGTTGCGGTGGCGGAGAAAGCTGTTCCCGGAAGGCCGGTGGCGGTTGCGGTGACGGAGAAAGCAGTGTCCCGGAAGCCGGTTGCGGTTACGGTGACGGAGAAAGCAGCATCCCGGAAGCCGGTTGCGGTTGCGGTGACGGAGAAAGCAGTGTCCCGGAAGCCGGTTGCGGTTACGGTGACGGAGAAAGCAGCATCCCGGAAGCCGGTTGCGGTTGCGGTGACGGAGAAAGCAGCGTCCCGGAAGCCGGTTGCGGTTGCGGTGACGGAGAAAGCAGCGTCCCGGAAGCCGGTTGCGGTTGCGGTGACGGAGAAGGCAGTTCCAGGAAAAGCGGATGCGGTTGCAGAGCAGATTAGGCTGGCGGAAAATGCGGACCAGGATACTGTGCTGGGGCAGAAATATCGACCAGATGATTTGCGGAGAATGCAGCAAGCAGAACCTTGGTACCCACTGGTGACGTCGCTGATCGACGGGAGCGGTACAGCTGGCAGTGCAGACTTTTCCAGCATGAGCAGCGAGGAGAAAGTGCTGTACGGAATGCGGAAGACCTTGCTGAAAGTCGACGGAGTAGTCTACCGGAAATGGAAAACGGCAGAAGGAACCAGCCGAATGCAGTTAATAACCCCGAAGGAGCTGAGACAAGAGATTTTCCGTCTGGCCCATCAGAGCCGGACGGGAGGACACCTCGGAAGCAGAAGGATGGCGGCTAGCATTCGGAGGCGGTATTTCTGGCCGGCTATGATGCAGGACATAAAGCAGTGGGTGCTGAGCTGTGACGAATGTGCGTCAAGAAGTATGCAGAACTTGAAATGATCTCCGATGCAGAAATACCAGGTTGGAGCGCCCATGGAGAGGGTGGCAATGGACGTGATGGGTCCGTTACCTAAATCCACCCGGGGGAACCGGTACATCTTAGTAATCGGCGATTACTTCACCAAGTGGGTAGAGGCTTACCCGATGCCGAATCAGGAAGCGGTGACGGTTGCGGACATATTCGTCAACCAGTTTGCAGCGCGGTACGGCATCCCGATGGAGATCCACACCGACCAAGGCAGAAATTTCGAGTCCGACTTGCTGAGAAATGTTTGCAGAATCCTGGGGATTCACAAGACACGGACAACCGCTTTCCGACCTCAGTCAGACGGTTTCATTGAGCGATTCAACCGGACGCTGCAGCAGATCCTGAGCCTGTACGTAAGCGAGTGGCAGACCAACTGGGATCAGCTAGTTCCGTTGGCGATGGCAGCTTACCGGAGTACCCCGCAGGAGACAACCGGGCAGAGTCCCAACTTGCTGATGCTGGGCAGAGAAGTCAACACTCCGGTAGAGTTACTGATTGGCAGACCGCCGGGAGAATCAACAGCAGAAGTAACAGAGTATGGCAGTCAGCTCCGGGAGCGACTAGAAGCGGTATACAAGGCGGTTCGAGCGAAATCTGGCAGAGAAATGGAACGGCAGAAGAAGCTGTACGACCGGAGGAAGGTCGACAATCAGTTCCAGCCAGGAGACCGAGTGTGGATGGCGGTCAAAACACGGAAGAAGGGCAAAGCTCCCAAGTTGCAGAGGAAGTGGAGCGGTCCAAAGCTAGTGCTGAGCAGATTTACCGACGTGACCTATGAGATTGCAGAGAGTGAAACTCGACAGAAGGTGGTTCACTTCGATTTGCTGAAACCGTATAATGGTGTCAAGCATCCGAGATGGATGAAGCAGAGAATGGCGGATTCCTGGAGGCAGACGGAGCCGCCGAAGCAGAGTAGTGTTCCGGAGACGGAACCGACGGTCTCTGAGTCGGATACGGACTCAGAGTAAAGCCGCAGAGGACGCAGAAATATGAGAAGACGGAGTGAGCTGTAGAGCAGGAGAAGGAGATAGCTGAGACCCTGGTAAAACGTTGAGTTCCGGCAGAGAGCGACCGCAAGAAGTTGGAACAGTGAGCAAGTGCTGGTTCCGGAAACAGGGCGGAGAAAAGAAGCAGAGCGGAAAGCGGTGCAGAGACCGGATAGAGACATCCTAGAGGTTCTGACTGGTTTGAGCGCATAGTCAACCAGTCCAGGGTAGCGTCCAGGGGTCCAGAAGAACCTGGGTTAGCGGTCTAGTATCTCCAGAGTAGCAGCTACACGTCTTCCGTATTCAGAGAATTAAGACGGAAAAGTTTTCCGGCTGTAGACAACCAACCGGAGTTTCCACTTAGCAGAGACAGCAAACCGGCTGCAGATCGACAGAAGCGGTGAAACATCATTCCAGATAGGAAGGGCCCTCCTTCTGGACAAGAATGTATGCAGTTTCCAGTGTCGACAAGCAGTAATACCAATGAGCAGATATGCAGTTGACGAAGCAGTACAGATGGCGGAAACGCCCAACTTGCAGTCTAGATGTTCGTCTGAGAGGCAGATTCAACTGGCTGAGACTCTATTCAACCCTCCTGATGGCAGAGATACTTCAAAATTGCAGATACTTCGCTCGGAGAAGCAGTTGAAAGGGAGCCGGAAAAACCCGGAGAAGCCGGTTGAGCCGGAGACGGACACCTCTCGGTTAACGGTTGAGTTTTTGCATAATTGTGACGTCACTCCTGAGGCAGCCAATCAGCGTGGAGCTTTTCAAATCACGTGAGCAGAAAGGGTATAAAAGGGCCTTGAAATCGGGCTCTGACAGCAGTTGGAGAGCAGACCTCGAGCTGTGCACATCGCAGACAAAGTTTGGCGGAATCGAATCAAGTCCAGTATTTTCCGGCTGCGGCAGATTTTGCAGTGAAAAACGACTAAGTGTTTCCCGGAAGACCAGCAGTCCGGAGAAGCGGTGCAGCAGAAGCGGTGCAGCAGAAAAGTGCAGTAAAAGCAGTGCAGCGGTAGCGGTCGACGGAGGCGGATGACAGTGTGGCGGAAGCGGAGGCGGTGTGGCAGTAGACGGAGGCGGTTGGCAGTGTAGCGGTCGATGGAGGCGGATGGCAGTGTGGCAGAAGCGGAGGCAGTGTAGCGGTCGACGGAGGCGGAGCAGAAAGCAGATCCAGCGGCCGAGCCGATAGCAGAGCAGATAGCAGAGCAGATAGCAGAGCCGATAGCAGAGCGAATAGCAGAGCAGATAGCAGAGCAGATAGCTGAGCGGACAGCAGACCCGATGGCAGATCCAGAGGCAGAGCGGAGACCAAAGCGGAAGGCGGAACCCGGAGCAGAGCTGCCAGTGAGACGGAGACCTGAGGATCCACGGAGAGAACTTTACCGGCAACCATTCAAGCAGTAGCCGGAAGCAGAACCAGTTCAGCGGCTAGGGATGACGGAATGGAGTCTTCCGCGTCTGACCGAAGCCATGCGGACGTGCAGAGAGCCCGGAGAAGTATCCTGGTAGATCAAGCCAGAGCTACACCCGGAATCCTGTCTCCGGTGGAGACCCGGCCTCGACAGTCTTCCAGTGATCGGTCCGGAAGGAGCCAAGTCCGAGCACCAACCCAGAGTCCACCCTACACCTTCTACCCGTTTGGCGGTCCTTCAACTCAACCGTGTCCGTCCCATTGTTTCCCGGTGAATATTGGGGGACGGAGCGCTTCCGTCTTTGCGCCTGCAGTCCCGGAGCATGCCAGATACTATGCAGTACGTTGGGGACCGGAGCAGTGGGGGCCAGCCGAGATGAGAGACTCCGGCGTCTACGTGGAGACCATGGAGCAGAGAGAGTCACCGTTTGGTCTCGGTCCGACCCGTCAGATCGTCCGGATCCCAGATTGGTCCATCCAGGACGAACGCCTCAGGAATGGGTTCTACGTCCCGCCTCAGTGGAGCCTCCATGATCCCTATCTTCTCCCGGTTGATGCCAGAGGAACAAGCTTCGGACGACCGTTGGTACCACAGACCTTTCCACCTCGTCCGCCGTCGGGGAGCAGTTCGCGCCGTGATACTGGTGGGCAGTAGTCGTCGCAAGTCGCCGCAAGTCGTCGCAAGTCAAGTCGGCGCAAGGAGAAGAAAGAAGAACCGTTTCCCGGATTCTAGTATAATTAAGAGTTAAAAAGTGGGAAACGGAACAAGCAAGATATCCGGGTACAGTGACGGTAAACTAGTTAAGAGATACCAGTACCCGGATCACGGAAACAGTTGTGTTTTATTTTACGGACAGTTTAACGGTTGACAATTTGTATATATGTGATATTGTTCTGTTCGGGACGAACAGAGTCTAAGGAAGGGGGAGTGTAACGGTTTTGGGGCGTACCCAAAGGTTTCCCCTAGGTAATTCTGTTAGTGTTTTGTGATATTATGGTTAAATAACCGTTTATTAGGGTGTATATGTGTTTAAAGGTTCATACGGTTCCGTATTGTTAATGTTTTAAAGGTTTTCCGTCTCGGAACTTAGTAATTTATGATGTCGGTAAAAGCCGGAGACGGAGCCGGAACCGGAGACGGAACCGGACACGGAGCCGGAACAATGGAGTACAAAAACGTAATGACGTTATTTCCGGAAGGTCATGTGATCAGCCTCGTTTTCGGTTTAAAAGGTGACGTGTCAGCCACTGATTGGTTCTAGAGTGTTTTTAGAAATCCGGAAAATATCAGTGTTTTGGCGGACTATGACGTCACAATAGGTTGGTCACGTGACGTGGGTCTCAGGTCTATAAAAGCCCCCGCTTCACAGCGGACGGCGGAGTTGGTGTCCTGACGTCGACCTGTGCAGACCCCTTCTCCCATAGCAGAGTACTCCCTTGTTCCGGATAGAGTCATCCAGATGATAGCAGTTAAGTCTTCCGACTGTGAACTTGGAAAATAAACATGAAAACTTCAACCGAGTTGTTTTTCCGTGTTCGTTAGGGAACTGGAAGTTATAATAAAGTTAGTTTCCCGGAAAAGACAGTAATACGGAGTAAAGGGAGATAAGACTACAGTCGGTTAAGACCAAGTTGTAACGACGTCTTAGTGTGATCCAAGAACCCAGATCACCGAGGAAGGAAACGGAGACGGAGACGGAGGTGGAATTCAACGGAGCAACTACGGAGGCGGTATCGGACGTAGGCTCCGTCCCTGGCTCCGTCTCCGGACGACAATTCGCGCCCCGAGGGGCAGCAACAGAGGTTGCTATCAGGGCCTGGCCCTGATCCGGTAGGCGCGGTAGGTGGAGCTGGCAACGGCGCTACCCCGCGCCCGCCTAAGTCCGGACGGCAGTCGTGGCAGGCGACGCTCTTCCAAGAGACATCTCCGGATGTCCGGAATCGAGTGGGAGCCGGCGCGAGTACCTCCGGGCAAGCGGACCAGCGGTTCTGGATGCCACCTCCAGCCGGAAGAGCTCTTGCGAGGGCTCCCGGCGGGGACTCCAGGCAGTCCGCGTAAGGCGGGATGGACCAGCTCACACACACTTTGAGTGAGCTGGCTCCTCTAGGGCGCTATGATCGCGCCCGGTCGCCCCACCAGGGACGATCAGACCGGCGGAACCGTTCCCCCTCTCCGCCGTCACAAGGCAACTCGGGGCCTTTGACGGAGAGGGAGAGGTGGCTGATATCCGAGGCGCTTGTACTGTTCAAGCGGAATCAGCTGCCTCCGAGCGTCGACCCGTCGGCCGTTCTCAGTCCGGGGATGTCTGGGCCAATAGCTCCTCCCCAAGTCCTGCCGAGTCCGCAGGCGCCAGTGGCCCCCGCAATGGGACCCGCGCCTGCTCCGCGGCTCGGAGGCCCCGCGTTGGCGACCGCGTCGACCGTTCCGACGGTTGGAGCGCAAGCCGCGTGGTCAACTTACCCTGGCGCGTACAGTGTGTCGGACGGGCAGTGGCAACAGGCGGCTTCGGCCCCAAGCGTTGCCGCCCCTTCTGGAGCCTACCCAGTAGGTTCGATGGGAGCTCCGCCCGCACCTAGCCAGAGTGGGTTTTTAGCGGGAATTACCCCGGCGGCAAACGTGAGCTTTCCTGCTCCTATGTCCGCGGCGTCGATGTTTGCTCCGGCAGACTCTGCCGCAGGCACGGGCAGCTCGCGGAACTTGCCGCTGTACACGGACGACCCCGGAGCCGGGACCGCACGTCGGGCGCGTAACAAACGCGATGACGGGCCCGACCACTCTTCGTGGCGGAAACGGTTTAACGGGGATAACGCCGACTTGGAGGACTACTTACTCCAGGTATGGCGTACCGCCGTGTACGAAGGATGGTCCCAGCATGAAGCTGGACATGTCCTCGCGGGGAGCTTGGAAGGAAAAGCTCTCCGCTTGATGCTGTGTCTGCCGGTAGGAACAGTGACTTTCGGCGAGGTTGCCCGTCAACTTCGCCTGCTGTTCACGCCGACGACCAATCGGCGGCAGTCTGAACGAGAGTTCAAGGCGGGTACCCGCCAACCGACTGAGTCCGTGACAGACTATGCGTTTAACCTGCGCATACTCGGCCAGAGAGCTTTTCCGGACATGGACTCTAGATGGTTCGAAACGATGCTGATCGATCAGTTCATCGATGGCCAGCCTTACCACTTAGCTTACGGGCTGGCCACCCATGAAAAACGATCGATGGAGGAGGCAATAGACTCCGCGCTTGCGCTCGAGGTAGCTGTCCGCCCTAGACAGTTGCCTCCGGCCCCGGCTCCGGCCTCGGCTGTACCCGCGCAGGCGGCGACTCCTCCTCCGGCCAAGGCATCGCAGGTAACCCCGTGGCAGGACCCGGTCGTCCGGGAACCCTCGTCCTCGGACGAGTGCGACTTAGAGGAATACGACCTCGGCGCCGCGCAGATGATTGCGCACTGCGCCAGGATCGAAGCTCCGGTACCCGCAGAATGTTGCGCGTTCACCTCCGGACCAGCTCAGAACCGTCCCTGTTACTTCTGCGGAAAGCAGGGACACTTTTGGCTGAAGTGTCCGGAGTTGTTGGAACGCCTGTGGTCACGCGGATACCAGGGAGCCCTCCCTGGCCCGCAACGGAGGAGTTCCTTCCGGTCCGGTCCTCCGGGACAGCAGGGTCGGAACCCGCGGCAGGGAAACTAGATCCGGACGTGGTGGCGACCAACACTACGTCCGGGGATAGTTGTTCGGTGGCAAAAGATGCCGCCCCACCCGCTGATGAGCAGGACGAACTCCAAGTTGATATGACTTCTCCGGAAGTAGTCCTTGGAGATCAGTCTAGCTCCTCCGCGGCTGAGGCTGATGGCGAGGACTCCGTAGATGAGCCCAGCGCGTGCGAAAGGTATCGCCCTACCTGCGCGCTGGTGAGGGACCCCTGCTGGTACCTGCCCCTGTCCTTCGGACGGGAGCCGGTCCGGTTCCTCGTGGACTCTGGCTCGGAGGTGACCCTCGTTGCCGCCAGAACGTTTAAGAAGGAGCCCGCGCTCCGCAACCTTGAGTTGCGGGATCCCGGACCGTACAAGCTCTACGGAGCGGGAGACAACCGCATCCGCATCCATGGCATCATCGATCTGCCTATTACCCTTGGGGACAAGGTGTATCTGACAGAGGCGATCGTGGCGGATATCGGAGCGGCCGGGATTATTGGGATGAATTTTCTACGGGTCCACCGGGTGACTGCCAACTTTAGTGCTGGCGAATTCCGGATGGGAGAGGACACACACTTTCTCTTCCGCTCGGGCCCGATGCATTCATTCCAAATGCGGGCATCGCGCACTGTAGTAGTGCCACCGATGAGTGAGATGATCATTGAGGCGAGGCCGCGTCGTCCCCGCATGCCCCTCGATGGTCGACCGTACGGTATAGTGCAACCCGTGAGCAGTTTCGCCGCAGGAACTGGGCTCGTGCTGGGTGGGGCCCTGGTCATGTCCAACCCCCGCGCGATGCCCATCCTTGTGGTGAATCCTACGGATGCTCCGATTGCACTGAAGCGCGGATGCATAGCAGCTACTGCTATTCCCGCGTCCTCGAGTCGTGTCCTCCCCGACGATCCTGTCTGCCGCGCTGCGTGCGCGGCGGCGGCCGCCGGAGATGACCCGTTCACCCTGCCGGACCATTTGGAATCTCGGGTTCCGAAGGACCGGTTGGAGGAAGAGCAGCGCCAAGCGCTCCGCAAACTGCTGCGGCAGTATGCGGATGTGTTCATGGGTCCTGATGGTGCGGTTGGCAAGACTGATGTCGCCAAACACCGCATCGACCTCGTGGACGAGCGTCCTCTCAAGCAGCGTCTTCGTCGGGCAGCAATAGTGCACCAAGAGGTCATAGACCAGGAGGTGCAAAAGATGCTCGACTTGGACATCATCGAACCCAGTGACAGCCCTTGGGCTAGTCCGGTGGTTATGGTGAAGAAGAAGGACGGCTCGTGGAGGTTCTGCGTGGACTATCGGAAACTCAACGATGCCACGCGGAAGGACTCATATCCTCTCCCGCACATTGAAGTTACCTTCGATGCCCAGGCCGGGTCGCACTATTTCTGTGCTCTGGATCTGGCCTCCGGGTATTGGCAGGTGGAGATGGAGGAGAGTGATCGGGCGAAGACTGCCTTCGTTACCAAGAACGGGCTCTACCAATTCAAGGTAATGCCGTTCGGGCTCTGTAACGCACCAGCGACGTTCGAGCGCCTCATGAGATGGTACTTAAAGGGTTCCTCTGGAAGCGATGTATGGTCTACATCGACGATGTCGTCGTGTATGGCCGGTCGTTCTAGGAAACCCTCACCAACCTCCAGATGGTGCTCCATCGCATCCGCGGAGCAGGGCTTAAATTGAAGCCAAGTAAGTGCGAGCTATTCGCGCAGGAAATCCTGTACTTGGGCTTCATGGTAACGGGCACCGGAGTGAGACCAGACCCCGCAAAGGTGGCGGCCGTGCAGAAATGGCCTCCGCCATGTAACGTGGCGGACGTGAGGTCTTTCTTGGGCTTCGCGAGCTACCACCGCAGGTTTATTCGCGGCTTTGCGGAGATCGCGCGTCCCCTTACTATCCTCACGGAAAAGGGCGCCGATTTTGTTTGGTCCGCCGAGCAGGCTGACGCCTTCTCGGGACTCCGGCAGGCCTTGGTAGCGGCCCCGGTGCTGCGGCACCCTCGTCCGGACTGCGAGTTCATCCTGGACACTGACGTGAGTAACTTCGCACTCGGCGGTGTCCTCTCGCAGATCGTGGACGGGCAAGAGCGGGTAGCTTATGCGAGTGTGGCCTTGAGCCGCTCTCAAATGAACTACTGTACCACTCATCGCGAGTTGCTCGCGGTGGTTACGATGACCAAGCGCTTCCGGCACTATTTGTTGGGACGCCATTTCCGCTTGCGGACTGATCATAGTTCGCTGAGATGGCTCCTCAACTATAGTGAGGCCGATGGCTTGGTGGCGCGGTGGCTCGTCAAACTCCAGGAGTATGACATGCAGATAGAGCATCGCGCTGGTAAGTTGCACGGCAACGCGGACGGCCTGTCCCGTTGTCATAAGTGCAAGAATCCGGGCTGTGCAGGGATGGCGCCATTCCAGCAAGCCGCGGATTCGTCCTCAGACTCGGAATTGGACGTTCCGGGGAGACCGCAGGCCGCCGCCCCCTCTAACAACACGGCGGCCGGAGCGTTTAGGGCTAATCTCCGCAAGCGGACCCGCCATTATCGGCGAGGGCGTCCCGCATACGAAGCGGAGGTGCGGCTCAGCTCCAGCGAGTCCTCCTCGAGTCCGGCGTTGTACTCCTCGTGGGTACCCTCGTCCTCTGGAGAGTCTGAGTATGAGCGGTCCTTGCCCCCTGTGGTGATGGCCGCTGCGGCGCAGCCGGACGCGACGGATGAGGAGCCTAATTACTTGGGTGGCTACTCTCCGGCGCAGATAGCTGCGACGCAAAGAGCTGACAGAGCTCTGGCACCGGTAATAACAGCCCTTGAGGCCGGCCAGAAGCCCTCGAAGGATGAGCGGAAGACCTACAGGGAGGAGACTTTGTCTCTAGTATCCCAGTGGGAAAGACTCTCCTTGAGGGATGGCCTCTTATACCGGCGCTATGAGCCACCGACTCCACTGCCTCCCATATGGCAGTTGGTGCTTCCGGCAGAGCTGCGGAAAGAAGTACTCCACCAGTTGCATGACCTCTGGGTGACCGGTCACTTGGGAATCCGGAGGACCGTCCATAGGCTACAACAGCGCTTTCATTGGCCTGGTAGCGGCTTGGACGTGCAACGGTGATGCGCAGCCTGCCCTCGGTGTCAAGCTCGCAAAGGAGTTCCGACTCCTGGTCGCCACCCCTTAACCACGGTTAAGGCGGGCGCGCCGTTCGATCGGATAGCTTTGGATATACTGGATACCCACCGGGTCACCCCGCGCGGTTTCCGGTACATCCTGGTGATTTCCGACTATTTTACCAAGTATACCGATGCCTACCCACTGCGCCGCCAGACTGCGGACGAGGTAGCTCGGTTATTGGTGAATAGATGGGTGGTGTACCATGGGGTACCTAAACAGATACATTCGGATCAGGGCACGCAATTTGAGAGCAACCTGTTCCGAAACCTAGCACAGATGCTAGGCAGTACCAAGGTGCGGACCACCCCCTACAGGCCCCAGTCTGATGGCCAGGTTGAACGCTTTAATCGATTGGTCCTCAATATGCTGGCGGCCTTTGTGAACGATCGTGCGAATGATTGGGATGACCACCTCCCGTATGTCTTAATGGCGTACAGGTCGTCGGTCCACTCTTCGACCGGAGTTACTCCGCACGCGATGTTGTACGGCCGGGAGCTAAATTTGCCCGTGGATATTATGTATCCAACTGCGGCAGAGACCGGCGCAGTACCCCAGTGCGGTCCAGAGTACGTGGAGTGGATTCGCCGCGCCCTGGCGAACGCCCATGATTTCGCGCACGCGCGCCTGGACAAGTCTGCCATCCGGCAGAAGCGAGGCTATGACGCCCATGCTAAGGGCAGGCCAGCTTTTGCGGAAGGCGACAAGGTGCGCTACTATTATCCGCCGCTTAAGCAAGGTAATAAATTTGCTAAGCCGTGGATAGGCCCGTTTACGGTACTGAAACAGGTGACAGATGTGGACTACCGGATCCGGAGGGATTCCGATCCGGACAGGGTTCTGGTTGTCCATATCGATAATCTGAAGAAGTACGAGGGCCCGCTTGTCATGGATCCGCTCGTTCAAGATGCGGAACCGGATGATGCTCCCGTATGGGATCCGTCCGGTCAGCATCCGCGGACTCCGGACGAGCGTGTGCGCCGTATGGTGGGCCTCCCGGACCTCTCTGACCCATCAGATGATGGACTGGGTGGCTATCAGCCAGATGACGGCGATCCGCAGGTACCCCCACTCCCTCCAGTACCTGCGGATGACGGGCGGCCACGCCGGAAACCACGTGCGCCAGCCCGGTATGGGTGGGAATAACCTTCCGCCCATGCGGATGCGTCTGCGGTACCCGTCTATCACACCAAGGACGGGTTTTAGGTCGTTCCGTGAGAGTCCACACGACTTACCTCCGCGGGTGGCTACTTTGTGGCTATCTTCGGAGTTGAGGTCCGCGGAGACTTTCATGTTGTAACGCCGCCGCTCCGCATCCGCCCTCCCGTAGTTTTCAGCGCTAGGGACGTGCGGCAGCCTTATCCGCATCAGTTCGCCTGTAGTCCGGCGTAGTTAACACAGCGGGTACGCTGGCCGGACGACTTTTGTGGATTTGCCGGACGCCCCTGGTCCCGGAACAGCCTCTTAAGTGGCCAGACTGAGGTTGGGATTTACGTCCGCTACGGGAGAAGCGCCTTCCCACGGATTTGGGGAACTGGCTCTGGACGCGGGGATAGTGTCCGCACGTTAGGACTGACGTCCGCGGTTTGTCCGCGTGACTCGTCCGGCGTCCGCGACGCTTTAAGATGACGCACTTCGGTGTAGTTATCCCCCGTGAGCCATTACTATAATTAAGGTTATAGTAAGTAAGGTTTCTTACAGCAGGAAACCGACTATCCATTATGATAATGGAGCGGTTGTTAAGTCCGCGTGTGCGGACCAGCCGCGGTAGCGGGTGACGCTCATTCTCGTCCGGATCGTACCTTACAATACGCGGTCCGGCCGGAATGACCGGAACCCCAGCCTCCTTCTAAGAAGGGGTCGTATATTACATGCGCAACACTTGTGGTGGCTTTTAATTCCAATTTCATATTCATTGGATAAGGGCAATACGCCGTTCTATGGTAGGCGTCCGGCCTGGACTCCGTCCGCGGGCAGCTCCGGACGTCCGCCGGCTATTGCTTTCATCACCTTTGGGCGCCTCTAGATTGGGCGCCGGAATGAAGGGTTCGCCCCCTAACCATTGAGGTTATGGACCATGCCGGCTCCGCGTCTAATCTATTGGCTCCGCGCTCCGGTAGTCGTTTGAGGAGGCTCTGGGCTGGACCGGGCACCGCTCCGCGGCCGGGCTGTACGTCGGGGATGCTAGTGGGCGCTTTGCAAACGCCCATAGGGCGTCCGATTGTCGGTCCGGACGTCATGGGTATGTCCGATCGCCTTGTAAGCGTGCCAGCGGCTATGGGGAGTGATTTTGTTTATTTTCCATCTCATTTTTTATTTATGGGAGGATTATAAGCCACAAGTGTGTGCGTGTTCCCGTGGAAATGCTATTCTTACTCATTTATCAAATATATGAGAAAGTTTAGTGATATATCTCTTGTCCTTGGTGCAATAGAGAGTAAGAAATCGGGAGATTTCTGCTTTCGCAAGAGGGGTGTAGGAGATTGTGTACATTGTATCAAAGGCTGTATGCCGTGATCTATGAAAAGCATGCAAGTGGTGGTGGATTTATTTCCATTGCTGCTTGAGCGGTGTTAAATTTTTATTTATCGCTGCTGATAGGGTGACATAATCGTAACACCCACAAGTAGTTTGGCTTTTGATACATTGTATACAATCTTTAACCTGCGAGGGTGATTAACTTCACGTCATTGATCGCCAGTGCGAAAGCTATTGCTAATGACTGCTGTTAATTACTGTAGTATTTTAGCGGGTTCCCCCGGGATGGCTTGTGTACACAAGCCACCCGTATACATGGCACGATAGGAGTCACCGGGGGGAGATGTGTGTATGTGAATGCGATAGTGTAAAACGTTCTTTTGTCTGTCGATCTGGTAGATGCAGTGAATAGACGTTTCCACGGGAACGCGTCATACGATGCGTGTGCAGTATAACTGCCAACACTTGATGCCTATAATCGATGTAACTCGACACTTACTGGTCATTCAAGCGCTCGGCACTGGTGGAGACGGATCTGCGGATCTGACTCCCAGTGTTTGTAGCGATTAGAGCGCTTGATGTCAGAGTCAAGTGACGGGTGGGGTGATGATGTAGGGAGGGAGGAGGGGTCTCTAGAGCGCACTAGTGTGTACTCGAGACCCCTATCTAGGCCTGAAGATGATGACCGCGAGGGAAGGGTTCGTCCGCTGGAAAAACTCCGGCCGGGACGACGCCCTGGGAAGGGTTCGTCCGCTGGAAAAACTCCGGCCGGGACGACGCCCCTGCAGTCCCCGGGTGCGCTGACTCAGGAGGATTTCCCGGGCTTGCTCGAGGTGACGGTACCCGCGGGTCCGTCTGAGGGACGGGTAGTGGCAGACACCTCCGCCTCCTCGAGTACCGCGTCGGTGGTCCCGCCAAGGACCCCACGTGTGACTCCCTCGGTTGCGAGCAGTAGCGGACGTGCAGTACCTCTCTCGAGGTCGACGTCCGCGTCCTCGTTGGTAGTTGAGGGGACGTCCGCGGGATGGCAAAGCACTGCCTCCCTGGACCTGGATCCCCTCGACGCCACGGCGGACGTACGCCGGAGGCTCGGTCCCACGACCGCCAGTGTCTACGAGACTTTTCGCGAGTCTGTAGGCCAGGCGGTCGGCCATCGTCGCGATGGTATGGACTGGATCCCCGGTGACCCAGCGTTGGTGAACCTGCCAGTGCCCCGAGCCATTCGTGACTTGGGGTCCGCAGGTGTGGCCGCGTTGGTCCGCGCTCGGGAGGAGCACCCCTGGGATCACCCCCAGCGTGGTCGACTCACCCGGGCGGCGGAGTACCTTGTGGCGGAGATGGACAGCTCTCTGGATCGGTTCAGCCGGTGCCGCGCCGAGGCCTCCCGTGTCGCATGCGATCTCGCATACGACCAGGGCCTCATGGAAGGCACCCGGCGGAGCCTAGAGAGCTACCGGACTTTGTCGGCCGTCATTGAGCGGCGCGCGTTCGACCAGGGTCGGACCGCCGCTCTTGCCGAGCAGTCCGGGGCGTCCGCCCCCGCCCCAGAGGTGGCCGCTAGGATAGAGCACCTGGAGGCTGAGAATGAGCAGCTACGGCGTCATCTTGACGAAGCCGAGGCCGCTCGGACTCGCCTACTCCAGGGCGTCGATGACCCCGAGTCGTCTGCCCTGAACCAGGCGGCTCTCCAGCGGGCGGATGCTGCTTTGGAGCTGGCCATCTACCCATACCTGGTCCAGGTGTGGGGAGAACGTACGGCCGGTCCTCAGCGCACCCGCGATACGGTAGAGATGTTCCGCGCCATTGCAGATCTCGGCGCTACATCTCTACCCGCCTCCGTCGTGATGGCTCCGTCAGGACCCGGATTGCAGTGCTCACCGCAGAAGCCCCTGCAAGCGCCACCGGGCCTGCCTCATCCGCCCGTGCAGCCGGCTTTCTCCATGCCGGCTCCGCTGCTTCCGCGGCGTAGGGACTCGTCACCGCCGCCAGACCCCAAGACAGGCGGCACGGATGAGGAGCCGATGACGACGGAGGAAGGCTAGGGCACTAGCTTGTTTATGAGGGTTTATTCAAAATTGCAAAGCGCGTTATAGTTTACTCCGTAAGTCCGGGGGTAGTTCCCCATTCTTCCAAAAGGGACTCTTAAAGTCTTAGTCTTGCGCCGTGACTTCCGGGTGTTGCCATCTTGCCTTCTTCCGGACCCCGCCATGCGAAGCCTTCGTCGGGTTTTGGCTGTTTTGGGCGCGGGCGGAACATGTTGGGGACCAACATTGTAAGAAGGGGGTAATGTGGCGATTTTGCCCTAAGCACGCGGCAGGTGATTGTAAACACACATGCCATATATGTGGCCTTTTCGTACTTGGCCTTGTTTTGACACGCTCCGTTCGAGCGTGCGTTGCCACGGCGACGCATTGTAATTTACGCTTCAGTAAACTATAACAATGGATCGATTAGACCTCGCGTGCGTCCTACAGCTTGTGGTGTATCATATATACACTGGAAGCGACTCGATCGAGGAGATTGTCCGAGAGAGAGTAACTGGGATGCACACGAGGCTCGCCATGAGCTTTGTGTTCCCTAGTTGTGAGTAGTGGGCTCCTAGAGCCCTGGGGACGATTTCCATGGGGAGGCCCGGGCTGGGAGAGACAAGTTGCTGACTCGGGGGCGTAAGCCCTGTGGATCGCCAGTTCTCTCCCTTCCCGGGACGTGTGACATAGGCTCTGGCCAGCATGTCGGACTGTACGGGGTTCCGTCCCCGAGGCAGACCGCGGCTCGCCAGGCCCCGCCAGTTAACACCGTGGTGATGAACCAGTTTCTGAACGGTGTCCGTAGGCCTGGGAGTGTCGGGTGGGCTGTTACCTGGTTACCGTTAATGCTGAAGTAGTTACCGTATCCGCAGTGACCTCCGGTGAGCGGCGTCGCCGCAAGGATCCGAAATAGCGGATGCGCGTCCGCAAGGAGTCGTGGTGAGAGGACTATCCTCGAGGATCCCGAAGAGCGGACGGTAGTCAATAACTTTACATTATACTATTGCAACAGTCTACTCTGCGGCATCTCTGTTAACAAGCTTGACAAAATACAACGGCTTCAGAACAGTGCAGCCAGATTGATAACACGCTCTCATAAGTTTGACAACATAACAACAGAATTACACCCACTCCATTGGCTTCCAGTCCATTCGAGGATTGAGTACAAGGTATTGTTGACAACCTTCAAAGCCTTGGGCAGTCTCCAGGTCGCCACGTTCGTCCAGTCACCGTCATCTCTCCACGCGGCGAGTGAAAACCAAATCATAGGGAGAATATGCCTTCTCTCATTGTGCACCAAACATGTGGAAGAGTCTTCCAAAAGCCATCAAAATTGTGCGATAATCTTCAGTCTAAACTAAAACACTTATTTTGCAAACATTACCATACTTGACCTGTTGTTGTAACATTCATGTCTTATCTTTCTATCGAAAGCGCTGCGAGATTGAATATACTTCATGTTGATTTTATGCGCTATATAAAAATAAACTATTATTATCTCGGTTCTGCTGCACTTACCACGAGACGAACAGCTACAGCTGATGCACCATAGTCGGGCATGTACGGGGGGTCCCTTTGCACCCCCCCCCCATGATCCTCCAAAACCAACTTTTTTCTCAAGGTTTTTTAATACTAATAAACATTACATATGTCTCCGGTTGCGCATCCATTGCAAAAATTGGTTTTCGGGCCATTTTTCAAAATGGCCGCCCCGCGAAATCTCGAATTTTGAGATTGCTTCACTTTAAGCTGCATAGGTCTACAAAATAAAATGTTTGTTACCTTTTGCTGCTCATTGTAGGGGCCTTATACATTGTACATGAGAAAACAGTGGTTAAATAAACATTTATAATATGAATATGTCCATAAATCCAAGATGGCCGCCAAATTTAGATAATTTTTCACTAAAATGTCCATAACTTCGGACTGAGTCAACCTAGGATGTTCATTTTGGGGTCTATACCTAGGTTTTCATATACAGGGAATCCATTTAGACCAAAATAAATACAATCAAGCTATTTCTTTTGATGCATGCATCCAAGATGGCCGCCAAATTTAGATAAGTTTTCACTAAAATGTCCATAACTTCGGACTGAGTCAACCTAGGATGTTCATTTTGGGGTCTATATCTAGGTTTTCATATACAGGGAATCCATTCAGACCAAAATAAATACAATCAAGCTATTTCTTTTGATGCATGTACACCTGCACACATGGTACACGCTACACATTCATTTAGATATCTCTCGAAAATAGCCCCCTTGACACCCCTATGGTCTCAATTGTGGATCTTGCTTGAATATTTCTGATAGAGACTTTTACTGATTTGCAATCCCAATAAATCCTTGAACAAATAGAGCTTGATTTGATTAGTTTTGTTAATTAACAGAAATCCAAAATGCCTGCTAAACACACAAGTTCGTAACTAATTGTGCTATAAAGATGTGTGATACTTACTTTCAAGGGTATTTTGGTATGTAGATTCCATTTTTGGTGTTATTCTAGCTATATAATATCAATTTAAAATGATAACAGCATCTCATTGAGATGGAAAGCAAATAAAAACATATTGTTATTTGAGTTTATTCATACACTTATGCATTACGCATTACTCACCAACATGCTTGGGATACTTTTTATATCACAAACAGAGAACAATAATGTAGAATATCTTCATTGGCTATCTTAACACATGAACATGATGGAACATGGTACTATGATATTGGTACTGCTATATTGGATGAATTGACATATTAGTTGATGATGTCTTCACCATTGCCCTGCATTCTCTTGCAGTACAACAACGTTGTCTTGAGCTGTCCGACATCATACCACTCAACATCCTCTATCTCAGTTCTGGAAAATTCTACATCACTTTTGCCACAATAGTCCCATTCATTGATCAAGTCTCATTCATTGATCTAGACACACCTTCGTGTACGGGTTGCCACTCTCCTGGGGCTGAACAGTTGTAATGCAAGTGATGTCGGACAGCTCAAGACAACGTTGTTGTACTGCAAGAGAATGCAGGGCAATGGTGAAGACATCATCAACTAATATGTCAATTCATCCAATATAGCAGTACCAATATCATAGTACCATGTTCCATCATGTTCATGTGTTAAGATAGCCAATGAAGATATTCTACATTATTGTTCTCTGTTTGTGATATAAAAAGTATCCCAAGCATGTTGGTGAGTAATGCGTAATGCATAAGTGTATGAATAAACTCAAATAACAATATGTTTTTATTTGCTTTCCATCTCAATGAGATGCTGTTATCATTTTAAATTGATATTATATAGCTAGAATAACACCAAAAATGGAATCTACATACCAAAATACCCTTGAAAGTAAGTATCACACATCTTTATAGCACAATTAGTTACGAACTTGTGTGTTTAGCAGGCATTTTGGATTTCTGTTAATTAACAAAACTAATCAAATCAAGCTCTATTTGTTCAAGGATTTATTGGGATTGCAAATCAGTAAAAGTCTCTATCAGAAATATTCAAGCAAGATCCACAATTGAGACCATAGGGGTGTCAAGGGGGCTATTTTCGAGAGATATCTAAATGAATGTGTAGCGTGTACCATGTGTGCAGGTGTACATGCATCAAAAGAAATAGCTTGATTGTATTTATTTTGGTCTGAATGGATTCCCTGTATATGAAAACCTAGATATAGACCCTAAAATGAACATCCTAGGTTGACTCAGTCCGAAGTTATGGACATTTTAGTGAAAACTTATCTAAATTTGGCGGCCATCTTGGATGCATGCATCAAAAGAAATAGCTTGATTGTATTTATTTTGGTCTAAATGGATTCCCTGTATATGAAAACCTAGGTATAGACCCCAAAATGAACATCCTAGGTTGACTCAGTCCGAAGTTATGGACATTTTAGTGAAAAATTATCTAAATTTGGCAGCCATCTTGGATTTATGGACATATTCATATTATAAATGTTTATTTAACCACTGTTTTCTCATGTACAATGTATAAGGCCTCTACAATGAGCAGCAAAAGGTAACAAACATTTTATTTTGTAGACCTATGCAGCTTAAAGTGAAGCAATCTCAAAATTCGAGATTTCGCGGGGCGGCCATTTTGAAAAATGGCCCGAAAACCAATTTTTGCAATGGATGCGCAACCGGAGACATATGTAATGTTTATTAGTATTAAAAAACCTTGAGAAAAAAGTTGGTTTTGGAGGATCATGGGGGGGGTGCAAAGGGACCCCCCGTACATGCCCGACTACCAGGCATCTCCGCAACCAACGCTAGCTCCGCGAGGTGGTAGGCGGGATCAGCCTATCAGTTATCACGATAGGATAACACACTACATGGATAGCCGTATTGTGGGTCTGAAGGGATCTTCCCTTTGGGCGATGCATCAGCCATACCAAAGAGTTTAATATAACAAGAGGCGAAACTCTCTACAGTAGCGGATTTAGAGGGGGGGTTACTGGGGTCCGGACCCCCCCTTTTAAAAAAAAATACATATACATAGGCGGTTTCAGCCTTCCTGCCCGAGAAAAATGGTGTTGAAATACCGTGAATAAGAACAAGTTGATCATGGTGATTTTTTTTCGAAATGTATACTCAGGAGAGACCAGGGAAACCACAGGACATAAAAAGTGGTCTGGCTTCTGGGGTCCTTCAGCAGGCCCGGACCCCCACCCAAATGTGCAGATTCCCTTCTACGTTTTTTTTTACAAACTTTTCAGGACATAGTCATCAAAGAATTTTTAAGTGCAAGATATACCCAGGAGAGCCACTAGATTAATTCAGGGCACAAAATTAGTTCAGACATAAGGAAGGCTATGACTTCTGGGGCCTTTGTGCAGGCCCCAGGACCCCCGGCCCAAATGTGTAGCTCCCCTTCTACGTGTACATTTTTCACAAACTTTCCAAAACATGGTCATCGACGAATTTTTAAGTGCAATTTATTCCCAGGAGAAGGCCACAAATAAGTTCAGAACATAAAAAGGGTTATGAATTCTGGGGCCCTTGAGCGAGCCCCAGACCCCCGGCCCAAATGGATAGCTTCCCTTCTACTTTCTATCAACGTTTCCAGAACATGGTCATCGATGAATTTTTAAGTGCAATTTATTCCCAGGAGGAGGCCACAAAATAAGTTCAGAACATAAATAGGGCTATGACTTCTCGGGCCTATAAGTGGGCCCCAGACCCCCGGCCAAAATGGGTAGCTTCCCTCCTACTTTCTACCAAAATTTCCAGAGCATGGTCATCGATGAAATTTTAAGTGCAATTTATTCCCAGAAAAGGCCACAAAACTAATTCAGAACATAAAGAGGCTTTGATTTCTGAGCCCCTCAGCAGGCCCGATCCCCCAAGCAGAGACAGGTTCGCTTCGTTTCTAGTTTTTGCATTTATTATGGAAGTATGGCGATAAATGGGTATTCAAATGAAAATTATACCCAGGAGATGCCATCAACTTACCTCAAGTCATAAAAAGACTCTAGCTTCAGGGTCTCTTGAGTGGGCCCCAGACCCATACTGGGACACGCTCGCTTCACTCACAACTTTTTTACAAATATACCAGGTGCAAGTAGTGGGATTTACACCCAGGAGATACCAGGAAGCTGCCACAGGACAGAACAAAGGCTCTGGCTTCTGGAGTCCTTGAGCGGGCCCCAGACCCCACGCCGTATAATGTTGGACCCCCTCTTTTCAAATTCCTGGATCCGCCCCTGTCTCTATATGTTCCTATGTGCAAGCAAGAACAATAGCACCTTCACAGGCGAGGGAGCGGCCTCCTAGCATTGAAGTCACCCTGAGTTTCTCGAGTTAGAAGTGCTCAGGCGCGCATCTTTGTGGGAGTGTGACCTCTCGTTGATATTACACTCTCTGGCCATACTCTGAACACTCATGTCGCAGTAGTGACTGCTGACGGACTGACTGCTGACATTTATTTTGACTGATAAGAATTTTATTGTAATCATTAGGGCATTTCGGCACGAAATGCCCTTATGGTTTTGTCGGAGTTTTTTTTCTCTCTCTCACTTTTGCCGTTTTGGTTTCCGATCGATAACTTGTGAGTGCCTGAACGGATCTTGTCCAAGTTTTCACCACTGGTCAGACATATTACATAGATCAGACATATTACTGCAGATCTTTGCATGTGGGTTCATATACCACCAGGGAAGAACCCTGTTGATTTTGGGATCAATCCGTTGAACGACCTTTTCCCTAGAGCTCGGAAGAATTTTTGCCAATTCATCCTTGAGGCTTTCATGTATATCTTGGAAATGGTGCGTCGTAGAGCGAAACGGAGCTCAATTTCGGCCTCCTGGCACTAGACAAACTAGTCTAGGGAGTATCTTGGGTCGAGAAGACCCCTGGAGTTGAATTTCTTTCTCCGACTCGGCACTTCCTGTTTGGTCGTATCTCGGAAACGGTGCGTCGTAGAGCTAAACGGAGCTTAATTTCGGCCTCCTGGCACTAGACAAACTAGTCAAGGGGGTATCTTGGGTCGAGACGACCCCTGGTGTTGAATTTTTTTTCCCCCGACTCGGCACTTCCTGTTTGGCCGTATCTCGGAGCTCAATTTCGGCCTCCTGGCACTAGACAAATTAGTCTAGGGGGTATCTTGAGTCGAGACGAACCCTGGTGTTGATTTTTTTTTTTCTCCACGCGTAGAGCGAAACAGAGCTTAATTTCAGCCTCCTGGCACTACACAAACTAGTCAAGGGGGTATCTTGGGTCGAGACGACCTTTGGTGTTGAATTTTTTTTTCTCCGACTCGGCACTTCCTGTTTGGCCGTATCTCGAAAACTGTGCGTCGTAGAGCGAAACAGAGCTTAATTTCAGCCTCCTGGCAGTAGACAAACTAGTCTAGGGGGCATCTTGGGTCGAGACGATCCCTGGTGTCAAATTTTTTTATCTCGGCACTTCCTGTTTGGCCGTATCTCGGAAACGGTACGTCGTAGAGTGAAACGGAGCTTAATTTCGGCCTCCTGGCACTAGACAAACTAGTCAAAGGGATATCTTGGGTCGAGACGACCCCAGGTGTTGATTTTTTTTCTCCGACTCGGCACTTCCTGTTTGGCCGTATCTCGGAAACGGTGCGTGGTAGAGCGAAACAGAGCTTAATTTCAGCCTCCTGGCACTAGACAAACTAGTCTAAGGGGTTTCTTGGGTCGAGACGACCCCTGGTGTCGACTTTTTTTCCCTCGACTCGGCCTTTCCTGTTTGGCCGTATCTCGGAAACGGTGCGTCGTAGAGCGAAACGGAGCTTAATTTCGGCTTTAATTCTGGCCCTAGACAGGGTATCTTGGGTCAAGACGACCCCTGGTGTTGAATTTTTTTTCCCCCGACTTGGCACTTCCTGTTTGGCCGTATCTCGGAAACGGTGCGTCTTGGAGCGAAACCGAGCTTAATTTCGGCCTTTTGGCACTAGACAAACTAGTCTAGGGCATATCTTGGGTCGAGACGACCCCTGGTGTCAATTTTCTTTCGCCGACTTGGCACTTCCTGTTTGGCCGTATCTCGGAAACGGTGCGCCGTAGAGTGAAACGGAGCTTAATTTCGGCCTCTTGGCACTAAACAAACTAGTCTAGGGGGTATCTTGGGTCGAGACGACCCCTGGTGTCGGCACTTCCTGTTTGGCCGTATCTCGGAAACGGTGTGTCGTAGAGTGAAACGGAGCTTAATTTCGGCCTGCTGGCACTAGACAAACTAGTCTAGGGGGTATCTTGGGTCGAGACGACCCCTGGTGTCGATTTTTTTTCCCCGACTCGGCACTTTCTGTTTGGCCGTATCTCGGAAACGGTGCTTCGTAGAGCGAAAAGGAGCCTAATTTCGGCTTTAGTTCTGGCCCTAGACAAACTAATCTAGGGGGTATCTTGGGTCGAGACGACCCCTGGTGTCGAATTTTTTTTCTCCGATTCAATATCTTCAATATCTCGTAATATGCATCGTAGAGGAAAACAGGCGTTATTTTCAGACTTGTCGCCCTAGACAAACATGTCTAAAAGGTATCAAGGATGAACTTTCTATATCTCAGAACAGTGTGTCATAAAGCAGACGGACGTTCTACACAAAGATGCTTAAGGGCGGGTATGTCAGTTAAACTTTGACCACGGACAGTTTCAGACTCGTCATGGTTCTAGACAAGGTCTCTTAGGTATATGTTAGAGCTTAGTTATATGTTAGAGCTCACACGAAATGCCCCAAGGCATCTTTAGGCCTTGACGTCTAGTTACTTTTCTCATTGTCATGCGGTGAATGCTGTGATTCTCTTTACGACTTTTGCTTTTTTATGTTTAGATTTTTGGACTGGTAGGTTTGGGTAGAGTAAATTCCGAGGGCGTAATTTGACTAAGGGGTGTTATGTAGCATATTTATGACCAACAACCCAAACCCTCCCCTACACGTATTCTCACTTGACATACATGTCACATGATGATGTCAGAGGATCAATACACGATCGATACTCGCCACACATTCACCCTCCTACATTTTTGACACATGCACATGTGCACACCGACACGAGACACACAAACATGTGCATTCACCACAAACCCAGACATGACATCACATCGAACCAATCATACACGACTAGGTGATTTTCAAGTATTTGACATCGGACATGAAGGACACGTTCATTTTCCATTTTAGACACTGTTATAAGTAATCGACATCTGGATTGGATATCATTACTTTGATATGATCTTTCGTCCATTCATTTTGTAGCGTATTTTAAAATGTACATGACATTGTAGTCTAACAAATATATTTTATCCATACTTAGGTTATATTCAATCGACAGATCAACGGGTCGTGGGATCGTGGGCGGATAGTGGGATTTCTTTCTGCTTGTCAGGAGTTTCAACTCTGCCAGACCAGTAACTGGACCACGTGGCCGCACTACGGAGGCCTGTCTTGGAGTGGGGTCTAACCCGCGACATACACGTACCTGCCAGTTCTAACCGAGTGGAGGCCTGGATGGTACACTCACGCTGAGTGAACAGAGATGGCGGAGTGCTTATTACGGATTCATTTGTCCGAATTACAATACATCCGGGCATGTCTTGTGATATAAACAACAAATATTTCATTACTGTATTGGATAACATTTATTCACACATCTATAATTCATGCAAACATACGGAATATTGATAAAACAATATATGGACAGTATTGTGCACCTGAGCTCAGTCGTAAGTAAAGGCACGGACAGCTTTGCTACATACAGACTGCATGCTGCCTGGGTACCACATTCACTTTGTGTAGTACAAACAGGAATGCGTCAAGCTCTATAGAGATTTTCATCACATACGGACAGAGTATAAAAATAAATCATTTTATCAAAAATAAATATATGAGATAATGAGTATTCTATATAAATGCAGCATTATATTGTGAATTGAACACAGATTGGAAGTTCACAAATTGCGCGCTTGACATTCAAGTGTATCATCGGGTGAGATTACTTGAGCGAGTGGCGAGGATATACTGAATAGATGATGTAGGCTATTATATTGTACAGTTTTCTGGAATATGTAAACCATATATATATACGAATAATATGTGAACACAGGAAATGATCACTGGTAAGGTGTCAAACATTCCCCAGTACATTTGTAAACAAAGTGTAAAACTGAGCACCAATTATAAAATACTTGACAACGACCTTTGTCGTCTTTTCCTAAACTGAACACGCTTTGCACGGGCGAGAGTATATAGAACTTTCTATGGGAGACCTACCAATGAAATATGATTTCCAAGCTTTCTATTCTAAGCTACTGTATACACAATTTTCTATTGAAGTCACCGCCTAGATATATATCCGTATGCTACCACAACTCTGTTGGAGATACAACTACTAACTAGGCTTATCTACTTGCCTCGAACACTATTTGTGGTATTCTCTAGACTGGCCACGGATAAAGTAAAACCATTTGAAAACGTCATACTTTTTTAGACGAGGCTGCATCTCGTTCATCACATGTCCTGGTCGGATTCCGGGGTGTACATCGTTCCCACGCCGTTGTCCGCCTCGTCCAGGTTCGTCGGCGCGGAGGGAGACAGAGGGTGGAAGCGGTGAAGCGGTTTTGGGGGCGGAGGAGGCGGTGGAGAACCCTTGGGTTTTGTGCCGTTCGAACGGTGGATTGTGGGAAGTAATTTCTTGGGAGTAGGGCGGTTGTCTTGCCAGTTATCCCACAGGGCACCCATGATGTCGTTGACGGTTATAGCGTTAGTGTTGTGGCCGATCAGACGCAAGAGAAAGACGCCATCTTGTCGTAGATATTCCTGCACGAAGTCATAACAAAGTGCGCGGTCCGTGTCGTCGTTAATTCGCCCACACACAGTTAGGTGATTTCTGACGTAACGCACGCGGTCGTCTGCGCAGATCGCACGCAGTATCCACACCAGCAGACTGAGACACGACATGAAGAGTACCAACACGAACCAGAACCACACGAAGACGAACATTTTCTCCGTGTACAGGTTGATAGGCAGCAGACACTGTACTGTGTAACGGTGGTTGTTGCCAAGACGACGGATGTTGAAGTCGCACATGGTGACCTTGGGGAAGATGGTTTCGTTGAGGAAGACCTCCGGTTCAGCATGGCCGCTGACGAGTTCATGTAGCACCTCGGCACCATAAATGTTGTAGCTGGTTTTGAGGACAGCGTTCAAGATGAACAGCTGGCCGAAGACGTTTGCTATGTACAAAAGTTTGACGCAGATGAAGAGGATGAGGAGATAGTTGCCGAACTTCTTGCCACAGATGAAGCAGAGGGTGGATGTGAGACATTTCTGGCAGGCCATACTACAGCCCGTCTTCTGCTGAGCTCTGTTCCCCAGGAAGCGGTCCATCTGGTTACAGATTAACTTGAGAGTTTTGCCCGTTTTCTCTGCTTTCTCTGTGCGCTGGAAGGTCGCCGCGGCATCCAGGATGTTGTCGGCGTCGACGCCGGACTTGCTGTTGAAGGACCTCCAGACTTGGCAGGGGATGTAGAAGAAGAAGGCCATGAGCAGGAAGACGAAGGGTATCCACTGGTAGTAGATGATCTCGCCTCGCTTGTCCTCCTCATGCTGCTGGGGGATCTCGTGCTCGAAGGGCAGCCAGTACGTGTTCTTCACCCAGCAGTAGCTGTTAGCGTACTTGGTGTGACTGCCTGTGAACTCCTTGGGAACCCAGCAGGTGATCGGTCGACCGACATACTGCTGCATCGTGGACACCACCGCGAACGTTACCAAAACAACGACGGTGTAGCGGTGGCTCAGGCGGTCCACCGCGTCGTCGTCATAACGTACCGTCTTTGGCACGCGGGATACTATAGCCACCAACTTCTCCATGGTGACGGGCTGATGTGCTCCACACGTGGGCTAGTGCTGGGTCTTTAGTTCTTGTGTCTGTGTGGGAAAAGAGAAGCGCTTGTTACAAAATACATGTATATAAATATTATACCAATAAATATACTACCCACCAAAAACTGCCAAACGTATTTACCTGAGGCTGTTCTCATGCAGTACACTAATCTATACATGTAATATACACGAATGTAATCTTGTAACCAGAAATACATATATCTCGTTATGTATTTCTGCTGTAACTTGATGCTATCAATCGCTTTTCTCTTCACATATTGCAATATATAGGCCTACACGTACGTACATCAGTTGCTGACACGAGAACTCTCAAATTTGTAGCCGGACAACAGCAAAAAATCAGTTGACCACAAAACTGCGCACCCCCACCCCTCCAAACACCCTACACCCCCCCCCCCCCCTCCCCCAAACACCCCCCCCCCCCCCCCGGTTGTTTTATCCCTGGTCCTGTCTAGCGAAGTTGCTGACATTTACATACCACACATCACATACTTGAAGATAAAATTTATGACGTTCACATTATCACATACAAGCTCCGAATAATTCAGCGTGTACACTTCAAGTAAGTCGCAAACAAACTTCCATGTTTATTTGTTAATTGTGTATGTCATTGCTTTGAGCCTCTTGTCAAACATCAACTGATAAAACATTCAGCGTATCTTGGCTGTGCGGATTCTGGTGTTTGTCTAACTCGCGTCCCGGGGAGTTTGACCCCCACTCAGGTCACTGGCCTCTCCAAACAGGCACTATTTCTACAGGCAACAAATCCCAGTTTGTGCAAATCGCTAGGCAAAGGTTATTTGGCGTTCAATCAGATGTATCCGTGTATTTTTTCAATTGTCTTACAATGTCTCACACACACTGCCGAAAAATACAAAAAAAAAAACGCAAGATTTACTTCTGTGTATTTTACATTGTGCACAGAAGCTAAACATAATACACTGAAAAAGACCACCACTTTGCGGATATAAATGTAATACGAAATTGCTAGTTATAATACAGCATATTGAATAGCAATTTTTCTGCCTGTGACGCTTCTATTTTGGTCCGTGTTTTGAGCAGCACTTTTGCACTGGATGACGTTTCAGCGAAGATAAGCCTTCATAATAATTGGTCCACTAATATCAAATTTGCAAGTTACTCCAGTCGATATTACGTAAATTATATTTGTGTTTATACATTTCTTGTGATTATGTATTTCGAAGTAAAATTGCTTCAAATTTGAACATTGGCAGAATGCCTTCAATCATTATGTAGCGAGTAGACCCTACGACGCAGGCCTATAGCTATACTGAATGTAGACTGAACACAGAGAATATATAGTCCTACTTACATAATCAGTGAAACAGATGTCGATGTTGTTTGTTGAATGGAATCTTTCGAAATGTCGTTTGCAACCAAACTCCGCGTCATGAGTTGTTTCCAATCATGAGTGTTGCGTCAGTTTCTCTTTCCAGTTAATAACTAACCAGCCGGGGCTGACCAAGTGGTAAAAGTCACGTCTCTGTGATTCTCGGTAACGCGATAAATTTCCCGGGACCGAACCTCGGTGATTGGCCGATGTATTGTTTACAGTGACCGGTCAGTTTTGTACACTCGGGGGGTCAGTATTCCCCAGTTATCCACGCTGTACACACATTCCTTTGTCTGTGAGCCCCGTTTGGCGCCCTGCTGGGCGACTGTCTGGGCTAAAAAATAAACGGCCTCCCCGCACCCCAGCTACCCCCGACAGCGAGTTTATACGGTGCTTCAAGTTCAGTAAATATACACTTCACTTCCACCCCTCCCCACCGCAATACTATCCAAATTTACACCCCGACCGTTCCCCCAACTCCCCCCCCCCCCCCCCCTCGCCTAGTACATACAATCAAAGACCGTAAAGTCTGCACGTGAGACCTGCAGCGTGTCACGAGTGATTCTGCCGGGGGATCACTCAGGGATGAAAATATACAAGGGAAAAATAACAAGTGGTCTTTACACAGCGACGCTAATCAAATTATATTTTCGAAGGCGGAATTATGGCTGATTCATCGCACTCATATGATATATTTATAATTCGGTCATGTAAATGCGTCATAGGCTGATAAATGCCTCTCGCATTACAGTAGTCACATACATGTAAGTCCACGGTCATTTCAGTAAGTCATTTTTTATATTGCTTGTTCCAATCAGCATTCAACTGTTCTTATACCAATTCAGTTTAGGACATATTAACATATTTATATGTTGCATTTTACATTCGTATAATTTTTTGTTATGTGTATGTGTATCTGGTGATATTAATCACACTGAACCCCTTCCGACTGCCAGATTATAGTTATCGGAAGAATGACTTGAATATCTCACTGCGTGTGGTGAATACACCTGAAACTTTTACCCAATCTCGAGTATGAAGCCTGATACACCTAAAATGCTGCACTCGGCCTGAGGGTCGCAGACCACGAGCCCGGGCTCATAACCCGCCCCCCCCCCCCCCCCATGTCTGGACCATCTACGCCAGCTGCTACCGCTCCCCCGAAACAGTGACCCTGTGGTGGAAGTAATTTAAATACCCATGGCAACAAGCGGCTACTTAGTACGTTCTGGGGTGCGCGTCTTCCCTTGTGTTAGCATCGGACGTCAGGGTAATGTTTGGACGGCGAGTGCTGAATACTGAGGGTGACTGTAGGCTTAGTTGTCTTGTTGTTCCCGCCTTCCCTGTGTGTGTTTGTGTAGAAAGAAAACCTGTGACAATAAAATCTGCACTGGTGGCCTTGGAGCCACACACGGCCAAATTATAAAAAAACAATTGCAAATTGCAAACATTCATAAGGCTTATCCTAGACGCATACAAGCATGGCATAAAAAACTATTACCACACGACTATTATAAACAACACACAAAAATGTACCATTGGCTGGTGGTGAACAACCACTCCGTTACATTGGCTCTAATGGTCCTGTCAAAAACCTGAGCTCCATCTACGGATGTTTTGTATGCAGAGCAATCTACACAATCCAGGTCGAACATAACCTTTTGGTTTATCACTCAAGATCATCTGAGATCAACTTCAAGACTACCGAGAGATCCACAATATATGACTTCCTGTATGTTCTTAATGCAAACTTGAGCCCCATCTACAGCTGTATTGGATGCAGAGTCCAATTTCAGGTCAGAAGTCACCTTCGGATTTACCACTCGATATCATCTGCGGTCAACTTCAAGACTATCAAACTATCCGCACTATATGACGTCGTACACGTTCATAATATAAACGAATCTTGGACGTTTTGGCCAAGTTCTTATATATGTACTTACAATGATACTTCCAATTTCAATGATATTTGATTGCATTTCTCATCTTTCTGTTATATTATAATGCAATAAAGTTCCTTTGATTCTGGTTAAAGTGTACAATTTAATTCTGTTTAAAGCAGCTGCCTTCGAAAACAGGCAATATTTTTTGATAAATAGTTTTCATATTGAACATTTCAAACTAACTGAATGAGACGTAAACACATCAAATGTTATGGCTACAATCCGTCGTTTGGGGGAATTTTGCTCATTTTAGCCGGTGGTTCACGCGTCAATACAGGAACTGTATCCATCACACGCAGATGTAAACAAAGCATAAACGTGCAAAATGGACTGACAATTCCACGCACACCATCGTATATCACTGGTTATTTTCTCATAACTACACTATATATGCAGATACCAACTGGAACATGTACTCGATTTGGATTTTTAAAGGCAATTTGAACATTTGTTCACATTCGGGCTTGATGGATACATCTCGCTTGTTTATATACAAACCTGGCATAAAAAGTGTGTTAAAACGGATGAAAAATCGAATTGGACGGGCTGTAATCGTCAAAATCAATGTGCACATGTTTTGTTATATCGTATTAGATGATTTGAACTGAAATTTAGTTTTGAAAAAAAAATATTGCATACGTTCGAAGGCAGCTGTTTTAAAAGGACATTCTAAATATATATCAAATATGAAATGCTATGTAAATGCTGGTTAATATCTGACTGTACAAACCACATCAAATGTCAAAGGTATGATCATATTTATTGTAAAAGTCAAGATTAAGACATTGGTGAAAGGAACAATTGAAAAAAAATGGCCAAAACATCCTACCATGAAGAAACTGCTGGCCAAAACGTCAGACCAGAACGTCCGGGGCCAAAACGTCTGCTGGCCAAAACGTCCGTGCACCAATATAAACCTAAGCTCTACCTGCAACCGTCTAGTAGTAGAAGTCAAATTACACATTTCAGTTTGGACGTGACCTTGAAATTTACCATTCAAGGTCTTGTGAGGCCAAAATACTAGATCATCAAACGTTATATATCTGTCCACAATATGCCAATAATACATGCCCAAGCTGTATGTACAAGCGCTTTGTCTACGGGGGGGGGGGGGGGGGGGAGCACTTTGTTTTTCAATTCGTTTTGGGCCTTTCAGCAATTTGAGACATTCCATTTTGATACACGAACATAACGTCATGAATATGTGGAATTAGAGATGAAACTAGACGTCAAGGCCTAATGATGCCTTGGAGGCATTTCGGTGTTAAGACTAATTCATAATATTTATAACTTGTTTGCCATGGGCTCTACGACACACCGTTTCCAAGATATCGACAAAAAAAGTTGACTCAGCAAAAAAATTGAGGTCGAGGTCAAAGGTCATCCCTAATAGCCTTCAGACATATTTGTCTAAGGTGACCAGTTCGAAAATAACGTCCCTTTCGCTCTACGATGCACCGTTTCCGAGATATCGACGAAAACGAAAAACGCTGACTCGGCAAAATCAAAATTAATCCATGATATCCTTCAGACATGTTTGTCTTGGACGACGAATCCTAAAATGACGTCCGTTTCACTCTGCGACGCACCGGTTCCGAGATATCAACGAAAACGAAAAAATTTCAGGTCAAGGTCAAAGTTCATCCATAATACTCCTTAGACATGTTTGTCTAGGGCTACGCGTCCGAAAATAACATCCGTTTCGCTCTAAGACACACCGTTTCCGATATATCGACGAAAACGAAAAATGCCGACTTGGCAAAAAAAATTCAGGTCAAGGTCAAAGTCTGTAATCTGAACAACAACCGTACAGTGGCGCCTCTAGGGAATGACTAGAGGCGCGTCATTCTGTCTCTGTGTAAATCAACGAGCAGGAAATCCGTCACCATGAGTGAACTGGAAGATGTGAAAACACATATAGAAAAGCTGTTCATGGGTTTAGATGAACGCCTACAAAAACTAGAAGTCGCAGATCGTGCACAGAACAATACCACCGGCTCTGAGACGGGCCCGGATCACCACCAAACTCCTTCGAATAGTGGCAGCTCGCCCATTATCGCTCAAGGGCAGGTACGTCCGCGTGACGAATCCGACACGGGCCCAACGATTCAACAAGGACAAGGTGCCCTCGTGCCCAGTACCGCTGCACACGAGGATATACAGGCAAATTACCAGTCTATCGCGGACAGTGTACAACGTATTCAATTGCCTGCGGATTTAACATTGAAACAGTCTAAGCAAGGGATAAACCGGGAATTGCAAGTGCCATTTAACATTGTTACAAAGGCCAGTAAATACTCAGAAACAACTATCAGGTTGTTGTCCACACTGCAACCCGGATCTGTCACCGAGGCTGATTTACAAAAACTGTTCACAGTGCAGCTTGCACAATGTAAATATCTGCAAGATGAAATGGCATCCCTGGTAGTTCAAGGACAGTTTGATAACAACACAACCAAGTTATTTCGGGCATTACAGAAAAATTCTTCTGTGTTCACACCGGCGGCACTCGAAAACTTGCGCAGTGCAGCTACAATCTCAGCGGCAGCGGCCGGTACACAGTCACACCGCGGCGGGAGCAGTGTACGGGGAAACTACCGTGGACGGGGCCAACATCGTGGATCGTCGCGGCCGGATTTCTTTCATAGCGCTACAAGCCGGCAATTCGGCAGACGGCCTGGTGGGGGCAGTGATAACAGTCAAGGCAGTGTCAGTGACGCCTAATGTGTCTGGACTGGTGCAATAGCATGACCAGTGTATCGGTGTACGGTATACTTTAAATACGGCATGTCGTTATCTAGGCATATAGACAACTGGTTAAAAATTGGTGCACCGGAATACGTTTTGAACTGGTTGATTGACGGAGTACCAGCGGTTGTTGACAGTACTCCTGAGCCGTTTGAGTTGCAGAATAGACAATTATCTTTTGACAAGTGTATATGGTTGGATGGTGAAATTGAGAGACTACTTGAAACTGATAAAATTGAAATATGTAACAGTAAACCCAGATGTGTGTCACCAATAGGTGTTGTGCCTAAAAAATCAGGCAAATATCGATTAATTACAGACCTAAGGTTGTTAAATACTAGTTGTTCACCCCCAAGGTTTACTCAGGAAGATATCCGAACTGTAAAGGATATCATACAGTATGGTGATGACATTGCTACACTTGATCTTAAAGATGGTTTCATGCATGTACCATTGAGTTATGATGCTCGCGACTTGTTCGGGTTCAAGTGGAATAATCGTTATTATAGATGGAAATATATTCCATTTGGTTGGTCGGTTAGTCCCTATTATTTCTGTAAGATTGTCAAACCAATTGTTACGTATCTTCGAGAACAAGGTATACGTATATCTGTATTTGTTGATGATTTCATCCTATGTGCCCAGCCACAGGTCTTCACAGATCACCTTGATCAACTGGTAGACACATTAACGGACTTGGGATGGACAATAAATTACGCCAAGTCACACCTCAATCAAAGTCCTGTCAAGGTCTACTTGGGGCACAAAATCAACTCCAGAGGCGACGATGGATGTCCCGAGATTTCAATCACCTCCGAACGCATACGGAAATTAAAGCGCTCCCTACGTCGAGTTTTACAGTCATCAACTATGAGTGCTCGCGCTTTAGCCAGTGTGACAGGCCAGTGCATAGCGATGGCCAAAGTAATACTGCCAGCAAAGCTATTGTTGCGAGCAACATACAGACTGCTCAGGACACGAACAGCGTGGGACAGTATGTTAGTGTTGGACACAGATGCATACAAAGAGCTAGAGTGGTGGCTCCAGTATGTGTCAGACTGGAATCATTGTCCAGTGAAAATACGCCCAGTAGAGCTCCAACTGACAACAGATGCCTCCCATCTTGGATGGGGTGGCACGCTAGGACCCCTGAAAGCCGCAGGCCAGTGGAATCACCGTGTATCCAGACAGTCGTCAAACTTCAGAGAGTTGATGGCAGTATTACTGGCCATGGAGTCATTCCTACCAAATATAACGGGCAAGTCACTGCAAATACTAACAGACAATGTTACGACAATGGCGTACATTGCCAACCAAGGCGGCCCGTCCAAAACCCTGACAACAACAGCAATGGCAATATGGCATTTGGCTACAGAACACAATGTGGCATTACAAGTACATCATATTCGTGGAATCCACAATTACGAAGCAGATCGGTTGTCACGACTCAAAGACCAATACAATTGGATGTTGAACCCGAGACTATTCCAGCTAATCGATCGCTTGTTTGGTCCACACACAATAGACCGATGTGCGAGCAGCGTCAATACACAGCTGCCGCGTTTCAATACACGTTACTACGAACCAATGTCAGAAGGCGTAGACTGCCGTGCTCAAACAAACTGGCACTCGGAAATGAACTATATAAATCCGCCTTTCCGACTTCTACCGCAGATTTTGCAAGTGGTTCGGGAACAGAGAGCAGAGGCGACTGTTGTCGCCCCATACTGGCCAGGCCAGCCATGGTTTCGCCTACTGAAGCAGATGACAGTCAGGCCGCCACTACGGATCCCCAACAGAAAGAGGACATTCATCTACATGGGGCCAATTCCGGAACCACTCCACAACCGCTCATGGAAGATTTTCGCGTGGAGAATCTCTGGAACCCAAGGCTGAGAGCATCCGGATGGAGTGAGCGAGCCATAACGCAGATAAAGTTTTCGCTTGCAGAATCTACCAGAGACATGTACAGTAAAATGTTGTACAACTTAAGAGACTTTTGTGCTCAACAAGGGTACACATTCCCCCCAATTGACGATGCAGTATTAGCCCATTTCATGTGCTCGACTGCGGACAGGGTTCGGAAGCCCAGATCTTACCTACGGTCAGCACTTGCAGCTTGTTCTACCATGTTCCGAGCCCTTGGAATAAGAGACTTGACATCTTCACCCGATATAATGAGACTGAACACCGCTCTGGTGAAAGCTGGCACCGTAGCTCCCAGGTTGAATTCCAAGGCTATGCCCATTGTGCCTTTCAAGAATATGTTCATGTCGTGGCCTGATAATCTGGATTTACCAATTAGAGACCTGAGGTTAAAAGCTATCACGTTATTGGCCCTCACAATAATGTTGCGGCCATCTGACATCGCCCCACGGGCTCAGCTTTTTGACCCGGTGTCACAGGAAACAAAACGTGTGTTGTTCACAACGGACCAAGTAACATTCAATGACGATGGTTCTGCCCAGATTTCCATCTTTGGGAACAAAAACGATTTGCAGCGGACGGGTTTTGAAGAGCGCCTACCGCCTCATCCGGTCTCAAAACTTGATCCTGTACGTGCACTAGCAGACTACATAGAGACAACTGCACATCTTCGCCTGGACCACAAAGCAGTTTTTATATCGCTCCGCGCACCATTCAATCCGATCGATTCCACCACAGTTGGGAAGGTTTTGGATGAGGCCATCCGTCGATCGGGCCTTGATTCGCATGGATACTCGGCGAAATCATTCCGATGTACCGGAGCTACTGCGGCCATTGAAAATGGCGTGAACCCGGACATCGTCATGAAAATGGGCCGATGGAAAACGAGAGACATCTTTTTCGAGCACTACGTCCATGTGAACACCCCGGAAGGTTTCAGTGCGGATATCATTGATCACCTGTAAATACGATTTGAACCAAGTCAGTGGATGAGGCAGAATAATCCTCATACTTGTGTGCCAAAATCCAGAGTAGTCTACCTCTGTTGGTTTCTCTCTAGTTAGGCATATATACTACGTTTATTTCAATAAACTCCATATATACAAGTTGTTGTTCGTGATGTAAGTTTAGGTAAACTGTAATCTGAACAACAACCGTACAGTGGCGCCTCTAGGGAATGACTAGAGGCGCGTCATTCTGTCTCTGTGTAAAGTTTGTATTTTGTTATGTATTACCTATTATATTAGGCATATTCCAGACGATATGCACCTGTTGCGTTGATTTACATAGTTGGGACAGTTAAGGCATATATACTACGTTTATTTCAATAAACTCCATATATACAAGTTGTTGTTCGTGATGTAAGTTTAGGTAAATCATCCATAATACCCTTCAGACATGTTTCAGGAACAAATACGAACCTTTATCGGATCGTAACGTCTCGATTGTTGTACAAACTGACCCGTACTCACAGCTTTAAGTTTCACAACGTTTATTAATCCAACAGGGCGAGTCTTCGATGAGTCTTTCACACACAACGATTTGTCCTTTCACTCAACGATTAGTATCCCGATAACGTCTAGCTGTCTTCTATAAGTCCTTCTATTTATCTTGAACAATCTTTCACAGTACTCCTCGTGTTTATCACTTCACAATTTTGGTCTGATTCTATATTTTCAAGATGGCTGACAACGTGGCCATCTTGCTCGAACCAGAAACTTCTAAGCATAAATTAGCCGTCTAATGAAAAAGAACGTCGTGAGGGGGGGGGGGATCTTGTATGTAGAGCATGTGCTGTTGCTAAGGAGAGGTTGAGCGCTTGCATGCAAATGTATATTGTGGGCAGAAAGTGTTGCAATGTGGTATAAGTCTGTGACGTGTAGGTGTGTGTATGTTTGCATGAGTGCGGGTGGAGTTAGGTTTTGGGGGAGTGAAACCTAAAAAATATACTACAATTACACCCTTTCGTCTGGCTACGCCCTCATAGTCGACCCTTCCCCAAAACCTAAGTCAATTATAAAATCCTAACAGAAAGAAGCTAAAAGTCTTACATAGTCTACCCACACACTCGCCGGGCGAAACAATGAGAAAAGAACTATATACAATAAAAATGATTCCTTAACTAGTCAAATAAATCGTCAGTGTCGATCCGTCAAGCTAAGATGAGCGAAGTACATATAAAACACAAGCACAGAATATTTACAAGACATATCACAGATGACTGGAATCATAATAATATTGATCAGAATATACACATACTCATCACCACATTTAACCGAACGAAATTCTCAAATGAACCGTAAAACATACCGACATGGCAAACAGCACGATTAGTCATTCTATACAATCATGGCCTTAATCATCAAATTTAACTAGACCACGCAGGGCCTGGCATCCCGCTGAGTGTACAATTCGTTCAGTTCCTAGTCGCACTATCCATGGTGCGCGACCAGAATACAACTTCACGACGAGTTCACAATTCGTTTCATTCCCAGCCATGTTATCCACAGTGCGTGACCAGGATTTTCATAACTCGCTCAGTTTCACTGTTTGTCCTTGGAGGACGGTTTTTTGGTAATCGTGTCTTTCTTCTCGGTGACATACACCGCGCCCATGACACAATGTCGAACATCAGGGTTGAGGTGGGGCACGATGTCACCAATGATAGGCAGCAGGCGGTCGGAGCTGACGGCTTGTGGCTGCTGCTCCAATCGATCGGTTAACTCCTCGATGTGAGCCGTCAAGGTCTTCGAGAAGTTTTCATTTCGTTGACGTAGCATTTCTCCCACAGTCCGTCGGTTCTGCAATAGGCCCAGAGCATATCCGGCCATATACGCGTTGTACTCGGTTTGTCGAATGTGGGAAACAATCACTCGGGTATATTCAGCTCGAATTGCCTTTGCATGTTGCTGGAACATGTCGTCAGCGTGGGCGAGATCTAGCGTGGGGAGATGGGCCTCAGGACGAGTGATGCCGTTAGGGGATCCACTCCGATGGCGACCCGCCGTCGATATTGTCTCCACCAGCGATCGTGGGCTGCAAGATCGTCGTTAAACTCACCCGAGCCATGTAGTTGAAGGCCTCGAGCTAACTCACGATGAGGAGGTTCCGGATCGTTGGGTGTAGCGATAGCGATCGTGGCGGTATCCTTATCGCCCTTGATCGGGATGCTGCTAGGGGCTTCCGGACATGAGTCGGGTATGAACAGCGGAGCGAGTTCATCGATGTCATACATCGATTCATCTGGCGGTAGGGGGTATGGGGCGTCTCGAAACGGTGGTGAACCTTCGTCGGAGTCCACACTCTCTGGACGAGGTGAAACTGGTCTCTCCTTTGGTCGAGCGCCGGTATCTTGTTGCTGAGGTTCTGGACGCTGGGGTTCAACTCATTGAGGTACTGCGGGCTGGAGCTCCACTCGCTGAGGGGCTACAGGCTGAGGCTCCATTCGCTGGGGTCCCTCACTCGGCCGTAGAGCAGGGAATTCCTCCTCCGTTTTGGGGATGAGACCCTCCCGTACCTGGTAATTCGTGTATTGAGGCTCGACGGGGAGTTCCGATATGACCTTCCAAGGTACCACATCCGAATATCTCTGTCCAGCGAGGACATTGGATGGCCGTCAAATGTTGGCTACAGTCGGCTGAATCGATTGGGTTAATGTTCGACGATCAATCTCCGTTCGGAAGTATATCGTGTGCGGCTTCTTGAGACGCACGCCCGGGTTAATGATCGCCAGATCATTACAGAGTTTTTCCATCGATCCTCGGCCGCTCTGTCTCTCCCCTCGATCCATTCCAAACGTTCGAACACCATCTTGACGTGTCGGGCACGATTCGGCACGTACTGCTGGAAAACGTCCAGATGCATGGGCCACATCGCGAACGGGTCTCGGTAAGATAGCAACCGAGGCGGGAACTTGTGGCGGTAGAAAATGTGGGTTGATTTGCATCCCCACGGCACAACGTCCAACATAACGACGGATGAAGCTGTCATCGGGACCTTACTCTATTCCGGAGAAGAATGGCAGCACTTCGCGGTGTCGGTCGGTTTCCTCGAGTTACAACTTGTATCCGCAGGTTTTGATTTTCTCCCTCGATCGTGACTGACCGCTTGGAGAAGCCGTTAAGTCTACCGTGTTCGATTTGCCTTTAGCCGCCGTTCCCGGCTATCACTTGACACTGAGGAATTCTTACGATTTCTCATCACAAGTTCACGGACAGTTCCTTACAATTACTCAATCAAACTGTCTATTAAATGTCGCAAAGTTATATCCACTCGTAATGTCTTTCAGTTCGTAACAAACAATGACTTTAACAGCACAATTGAAGAAATTGATAAGCCGTAGCAAAATGTCCGTCTTATCGCCACGATAAACTTCTCCAGAATGACCTACATTCACTGTAAGCAGTCTATTGTCTATAGCGTCTAATTAGGTTTTAAGCCGCGTTTAGTAGTACACGGTATGTGGTATCCAGAATGCGGCATACGAATTGCAGTATCCGAAATGCGGTAAAACATACTGTACATGCCATTCACTTGCATGCGGTAAAACAAAAGGAATTTCAAATGTAGATAATCTGAGTTCAGTCAACACGTACTTGTACACTGTATCTATTCAGGGAAATCATGCATTCATGTATTTCCATCATTATTTTCGTCGCTTACAGATTTTCGCACAGAATCATCGATGAAGTAGGCCTTGACCACATCCCATTTAGCTGTTGAGAGAGGGCCCAAAGAGTGGGTCGAGGATTTTTTTAAAATAAACAACTGTGTCAACATAATCTAGAGCTTCGAAATGATATATTTTATAGAGTAACTGTTCAGCATCCTGAAACTGAAAAGAAAATAGAAGGTCACCGTATCCGTTCGCATGGAAAACACGATGCAAGATGTGAATATGGAAGAAAAATTGTGCAAAAACGCCATAATTTATGTCATTTTAGGTAAATGTGTGTGATTTCGATCGAATATGTAGAAGGAACGAGCATGGTGACCACCTCTGTTTTCTTTTCAGTATTAGGATGTTGATCATTTACTCCATAAAATATGTCATTTTGAAGAGATAATGTAAAGTTTTAACGTCGTCCGCTATCCGGGATCCTCGAGGATAGTCCTCTTACCACAGGTCATTGCGGACGCGCACCCGCTATCCTCAGGTCCTTGCGGATAGTCCGCTCACCGAGGGTCACTGCGGGCGCAAAGCCTACTCTATCATCAGAACGTTAACCAGGTAGCAGCCCGCCCAGCGAGCCCAGACATGCGGACACCTCTCAGATACAGGATCATCACCGTGGTGTTAACTGTAAGGCCGGCTCGCGGCGGTCCGTCTTGGGGATGGAAACCCGGACAGCCCAACAGTCCGCCTGAGCCTGTGTCGCACCATCCCGGTTGGGAGACCGGTGATCCAGAGGGCATACACCCCCGAGTAATCAAGGACTTCCCCACCCGGGCCCCCTATGGAAATTGTCCCCAGGGGCCCACGAGGGCCTTAGTCACGGAGCGAGGACGTAGAGCTCATGGCCGAGCTCTCCGTCGTCTCTCTCGCCTTGCTCTGAGACAACTTCACAGACCAAAACGCCTCCAGAGTATTTATACCCCAGAGCACGAGAAACGAAGGAGATGATGTAAGACCATTGTTTTAGCTTACTGGGCGAGAGAGTTGGAGATCGTTGCTAGGCAGCGCATGCTTCGAACAGAAGCGTCCAAAACAAAGGCCGTAAAACAAGAGTGTTTAACAAAGAACCACCTGCCGCAATCTTTGGGCAAAATCGCCACAATAATATTCAAGAAATGACTATTCGTTACCTCAATTTTTGTAGCGGACTAAGTTAATGTAAACAAAGTCGTATATATTTTTTAATCAATAAGGAAGTGCTTCAATTTCAAGTTGCACGAAACCTCTAGATTTATGTGACGAAAATAGGCAGGACATATCTGTCATTATGTCAATATATTGCCATGATGTTTCTGCTGAACACATTAATTTAAAAAAGTTTAATAAAAAATTCTGATCAATAACATTACATTACTCGGAGTGCATGAAACTCGCGCTATGTGTATGGACACAGTTACGCTCGATGCACATGTTTTTCACGCCCAGATATATTGTAAATCACCCATATTTACCTATTATATTCTGATGATAAAAAAAAACTGTGTTTTTTTTACCGATTATATTGTTTGCAGAAAGTGTGTAAAACCATGCGGATTTTTTTTCCGTCCGATATAGATCGCTACATGGTTTGATCGGGTTTTCCGCATTCCGCATACCGCCCAGTTTTCCTTATACGCTGTACGATCCCTGGATTACACACTCCTTTCATATCACTGTTTATATACTACTTGCATACAAATTACGGGACTTTTCTGTCCGGCCAACTTGACGAATCAGATGACACTCGGGTACTTAACATGACATTCATGTCAGTCTTTCAGGGTCGTTTCGTTCCATACATTTTCATCCTGTTACTCAGGGGACGACACGTTACTATTCGATGTGGATTTTGATGGAATTGACTGGTCGGCCATGAAGCAGCGCGATGACGGATGATTAAATGTATTTGATGACAGCTGCGTTTTAGTTAACGTAAGGTTATACATGGTCTCGTCCCGCTTCGTCGCGTTACCCGGAATCTTTCTTCAGTCGAGCAGAGGTCCACTGCTGCAAACTTGCTCTGGAGTTGACCACCCTGAAGCACTTTCAACGACGAGGTAGCCTTTCATACTTCATAGTCCTTGGGCCAAAGGGGGTCACCCTGGCCCCCATGAGGGAATTTAGCAGACATATACATTAATGTAGCCTGTTATATTAGTGTTCAGAATCTGCTTGTTTGCAAAAAATATATTGAGGACAACAATGTTTTTTGAGCCTTCGAAGTGTGATACCCCCTTTGACCAAAAATGCAATTTCAGCATTTTTCTGTGAAAATCATTATGACACGCGATCTCATTTCGCTTGTAAAATTAATAATTTTTGATGCAGAACGATGGTATTTGGCAAATCATTGAATATGAATAATAATAATAACAATGACTGAAAATATGTACATATAATGGTTATATATGAATATATTATAACACAAGAGAGTTCATAGACATTCATTTTTCATCATCGGTAGATCAGTCCCTTCATTTCTAAGCCGAGGTTAGCTATAGCCGTCGTCATCTGTATCCCTGCAGGTGGCATGGAGGTCTACTCATTCGTCTGGGTTGTCTGACGGATGGGGTTGTCTCGTTACTCGGTGGGTCCCTGCAAAGACAGGGTTGGACTCGAGAGGGACGAAGCGGAGGGAGCACCATGGCGGGGTCATATGTCAAGCAATGTATCTGTTTTGCTGTCAAGCAATGTATTTGTTTTGCTAATACATGTTGTGTCAGCAAAAAGGTTCACACATCAAATTTATACTCAGCTTTTGTACCGCGACGGACTCGAGACAATGAGCAATAACTAACACCTATTTTAAGTTATGCAGTAGAAATGTTGTTATGTAACTAGAACAGCTTTAGGGAAAACAACGGAGGGGGGGGGGGGGTCACCTGTCAGTGTCCAAGCATGCTTCACTTGTCCATACGGTTTTTATGTTTGTGGGGTATGGGGGGTCTCGGGGAGGTGGGGAAGGGTTTTAGTGCTAGGTTTGTGTCCTTGGAGCTTAGGTTTGAGTCTCTGGGTTTGTGTCATTTTTGGCCCAAGCAGCGCACCTTACTCTGTTAATACTACTCACCCACTGAATGTATACCATATTCAATCCGTCTGGCACATTTTAATCTTCATTGAATTTAGATAGTAAGCTCCACTACATGGGCCTGATTTTTTTGTCTGACTTTTGGTGTGGTCGCTGGCCTCGGAGGAAAGACTATCATTACCCTATCAAATAATGGAAGCCTTATATCAACAAGGCTTAGAAGACTATAACGATCTGAATTCCATAATGAATGAATATCTGATGGAACAAGAAACACAAATTAATCCCCTAAGCACAATTGAAAGTAAATACTTTGAAATAAACAATATTTCGGATTATTTGCAAAACCGTCGTATGTAGACAACTCTGAAACCCAATTAAATGTGATACACCTGAATATACAATCATTTTTATCGAAACGGACTCACGAGATATTATTGGCGAAAAGTACAGAATTCCTAACAGTGACACACAAAACAATCATTGGACCATTATGAATCTATTCTCAACAGACTGAAAGAGAGCAAAAGTGTAATTTTTGGAACGGACCAGAATTTCGACCTGCTAAAAATAGAAACACATACACCTACCGCAGAACTCTTTGACGGCGTCATAGCGTGCTCCTTTGTGCCAACTATAACCAAACCCGCCCGCGTCACGCATAATTCTGCTACCCTAATTGATAATCTTTATTTTAATTATCACACAAAAAACATTTCAATTAAATCGGGCATAATACTTTCGGATATATCTGACCATTTTCCCATCTTCCTCAGTATTTCAGCAAGCAAAACAAAAACCACAACTCGGCACCATTAACATTTGAAACTCGTAAAATTTCAACCACGCAGACGCAACAAATAATGGAAGAACTCCGCCAATTAAACTGGACTTACCTTGATCTAGAATCTAGAAATTGAAAATGCATATGATAATCTCACCGATACGATCAACAGTATACTAGATAGAGTTGCACCCAAAAAGTTGGTCAAAATATCCCCCAAGCATATTATAAGAGACCCATAGATAACTAGAGGAATTATGAAACCTGAATAAATTATACTCGAAAACTATTGGTAAGTCCAGAGCTGAAGAAGCCTTCAAGAAGTATTCCAAATACAGAAATATATTCAACGCAACGAAACGTAAAGCAAAACAGATTTATTATGCTAACTTATTCAACGACTATAAATATGACATAAGAAAAACTTGGATAAATGCTAACTCCATAATTGGTAAAAACAAGGATAAAACTAACTTACCCAAAAGCTTTACAATCAATGGACAAGATAACAATAACGCCAAAACAATCTCTAATAAATTTTGTAATTTCTTCACCAACGTAGGTCATACTTTCGCAGACAACATCCCTAAAGCACACAACAGCCCTGAACACTATCTGAAGACTAACAAAAACCCAAATCCCAAATCTTTGTTCATGACACCCACTGATTCAAATGAAATCTATAATATAACTAGAACCATGAGAAGCAAGGATAGTGCAGGCCATGACAATTTGACTTCTAAGTTCCTTAAATCAGTTGTCGACCAAGTAGCGGTTCCTATCAGTATACTGGTGAATAAATCCATGGAAACAAGAATTGAACCTAGTTCTATAAAACTGGCGAAAGTAATACCAGTATATCAATCCAAAGACAATAGAGTATTTTGTAACTACAGATCTATATCTCTTCTGACCAACATTTCCAAAATGTTAGAAAAGATAGTTCACAAAAGACTCTACTGCTTCTTAGAAAAATACGACATATTGTACCATAAACAATTTGGTTTTAGAAAGCAGCATAGCACAATCAACGCAGTTACCAAGATTGCTACAGATATTAATAATGCTTTGGACAAAAAAGAATCGAGTCTAGCTGTATTTTTGGACCTATCGAAGGCGTTTGACACGATCGATCTCAATATCCTTATCTATAAATTACATTTCTATGGCGTTCGTGGCAAAGCACTTGATTGGTTCAAAAGCTACCTTCTCAACAGAAAGCAATATGTCTCATTTCAAAATATCAATTCTACCGTGCAAAATGTTGCGTGTGGAGTCCCACAGGGATCAGTACTGGGACCTTTGTTATTCATTATTTACACGAATGACCTCCCTAACACCCCAGTTCCACTGCATGCCGACGATATGCTGATCAATCCCGATTTTGCAACGGGGCTTATCGGCAAAACATCTGCAAATATCAGGTTGTTTCAAGGTGGTGTCTTGTACAGGTACACGCATGAATCGGAAAGCATCCATGGTGGTCGGCTACCAAGTGGCAAAAAGGGCCAATCGGGAAAAATATGGCAACAAATCAAGGTTGAGTCGGTATTGTCATAGTTCTGTCCTACTTATCCTCGTTATGTCCTAACCCCTTCCCAGTTATCAGGAACGTTTCAGTATACATTCGGCATACAACGGATGAAATCGGGAGGTATTAGGGTCAAGTCGTACACAAATCATTGTTTCTATTGCATAGCGTCGGGGAGAATGGGCATCGCTTCGGCATGATCGTAATACTTTCGTGGTACTGTCATATCAAATCCTTCATCCCACATATATTCCCGTCAGTTTGCTGATTTAGCCCGATTTCATTTTTCAGTCGTCGGGATGCATCTTGAAGCATCGGGAACGCACGTGGAACTGGGGTATGACAATATCCAAAATACACATACCATTTTATTTGCAGATGACACAACAATTTATTACTCTCATGACGACATAGAAACTCTCTTTAATGTGATGAAAACTGACCTGGACCATCTCTCAGACTGGTTCAGAGCCAACAAACTCTCCCTTAACGTTGCCAAAACAAACTATATGTTGTTTTCAAATAAATCCTTCTCTGATGGACACGGTTTGAAGCTTGCAGATACAAACATAGAGGGAGTAAACTGTACCAAATTCCTCGGATTGCACAAAGACAAACAATTAAAATGGAGCGAACACATCAACGTAGTAAAACATAAAATTTTTCTAGTTCATACTATTTAATCAACCAAGCTCGGAAAATACTGAACAAACAACAATTACGAACACTCTATTTCTCAATGGTCTATCCCTACCTATTGTATGACATAACACTGTGGGGCTCCACACACAGTTCATATTTGTCCAAGCTGAAGGTCTGCAAAGAAAAATCGTCCGCACAATCTGTGGAGCACGTTATGACGCACACGCTCAACCGCTATTTAAATCACTGGAACTGCTAGAAATTTCGGAAATCTATAAGTTACAAGTAGTGAAGTATGTATACTTAATATTCCTTTATCAAACATAACTTACCAAATCACTCAAAACTTATTCAAATTAGCTCAGGACCAACACCAGCACACAACCCGAAATAGTACTACGTACAAATTATCAGTGCCCAAGACAAGAACATTAAAGTGATGTTGGCAGGAAAACTATTTTTTCCAAATCAAATACATATATGCCTGTGGTCTCAGAAAAATAGGTTACAAAACAAACTTTGCTTGATCAAATGGATAAATCAAGCATATGACAGTACTAGCAGCCGCTTTTTTGTTTTGTGCGCCACTCAGAGTTACCTCTGACTTAACCTAGTTTACGCTCGATTGGCTCGAACATATACGAGTAAGCTGGAATCGCACTGCGTCACGGTATACAGAGCACCGAGAATCGAGAATGGCGGTAATGTAAAAAACTCAAAATATCTCCACCAGAAACTCGCAACGAAATCTATCAGAAAGGGGCGTCTGTTTGGGCATACAAGTGCAGATATATAACTGTTATGTTTTCTTCGTTCGATCAGAAAGATATGGAAAAATCCATAACTTACTGCCAATATCACTTTAATTGGAACAAACTGTATATATAACATGGGGCCCAAATTATGGAATTCAGTCAAACCAGACCTCTACATTACCCATATGACTCCAATTTATCGAGTCAGAAAAGTTTCTCTCTCCGATTCAGGCGAGCTGCGCTACACAGTACAGTCCTACGAGGGCTAATCACACCTACGCTAGTTCTGCAGTACGGCTCTGGGACACGGGGGGGGGGGGGGTAAACATGAGCTTCATTGAGTAGGTCAATCTCAACAACAATGTCAATTTATTAGGGGACGGGTTTAATCGGGTTATTTAATAGTCTAAACCATAATTCAAAACCGGTTTTTTGGGCTATGGGTTGGTGGTGGTGGTGGGGGGGGGGGGGGGTTTATAATAATTTTGTACGTACAAACATAGCAATTATTATGCGATGTTCCCAATTTAAGTCTTTGTCACACCTCCTTATGTTATACATATATATATATATATATATATTTGTACTTTGATTTCATTCATTATCTTGGAGGTCTACAATCAAACTGATTCTGTGACTTGGCCGAACCATGTATATTTTATTGTTTCGATTCTGCCGACATCAATTCTGCCGACATCAATTCTAAATTCTATTCTATTCTATTCTATTCTACTATTCTATTCTATTCTATTCTATTCTATTATTCTATTCTATTCTAGGGGTGGGGTGACGCGGACTGGGGACTGTTCCATGAGGAACTGGGCGTTTTCTGAGCAACACTCTCGTAACGGATTCTGCTAATCTGGCGAGGTTTTGCCAATCGGGTTGAGTCGCTTCGTCTTGAGGAGTGACCAAGTGGTCACCTGAGCGATTGGGTTCATCCTCCTTGTGGGAGTCCGTAGTGATACTTGGCTGTTTCTCCACTATATCAGAGCAGCATGACGATAGCTGTGACTCACCGTACGAATCGATGACTTCCATACAGGAACACGTATCGGACATGGACCACGTATGAGTCCTAGCTGATAACTCACCATAGTCGTTCTGGGTTCTCTCCGTGCGAATAGGACTTCCTGGCCGACCTGGACTGTTCCTCCGCCATGGGGATCAATGGCAGTCACCTGTTGGAAGAAGTTTCTCCCCAGGATCATATTGTTGGATATCGGAACGACAAGGAAGGTGAGCGTCATGGCTTGCGACCCGACCTTCACAGTCAAATCGAGTAAACCGTCAACTGGACTGATGTTGCTGTTAACGTCACGAATCAGAGCGTTTATCGATCGAACTTGGCGTTGGTCGGCAGGCACGTAACATAGTAGATCTCGACATAGAAGAGAGAACTGCATTCTCGGATTTAGTATCGCCTGGGTAGTATACCCTCCGAAGTGTACGGCAAACCTCCAACATTGATATATGGTTTGACGAATGCAGTATCACGAGCGTTGAGAGATGATACCCTCTCGTGGCGGCGAAGCTCACTGAGTGGACGTTGAGGTAGGGGCAATACCCGTTGCGGTACTGACACCTCCTAGTGGAGCACTAGGAGAAACTGGCGATTTCGGTGTGGTTTGTTTCCGAATCGGAGGTGGAGCAGTGACCGGGGTTGGCTCTGGGACAGGCGCTTGAGTTTGCGTCGCCGGAGGTGGATAACTGGGCACGTACAGGACGATGGGCTTGGAGCAGGTATGGTCGGGTTTCTTGGAAGACACTTGCTCCGCAGTATCTCCCACATTTAGTTCGACGCCGGTGGTGTCGGTGTCAGTGTCCGATTGTTCACCGGTGGTGGTTTGACTTGTCAGTTCGGTTCTGATCTGTCTTGATCTGCCCTTCGATTAGAATTATCAAAGGATGGGTTTGACCGAAAAGGTTTCATACCATTCTTTATGAGAATGTCTTCAACCGGAAACCCTTTATCCATCGATGTCCGGGTCGTTTGCAGAAGAAACACTTCATTGTATCACCCGGCGGTGGGGGGTTTGTCACCACGAGGAGCAGCTGTCGCTCATAGTACCGGAAAGAGTACTTCTCCAGAATAGTGTCGTTCTTCGTCACTGATAATGCTTTGGAAGGCCTGAGCCACCCATTCGCGTGCACCTTTCGGGATGTCCAGCTCTCTACAACCTTGAAGTCCAGTAGTGTCACTATTTGTCTCTCTGGGTGCAGGCATGATCGGGCTGACCGTTCACAAACTGGGATATGATTGTCGTCTTCCATGACTCAGGAGCCACATCTGTGAAAATCTGTTCGGCCAGGGCTCGTAGTCGCTCGAGAAACTGTTCGGCGTAGTCCTTTCGTTCTCGGCGAATGAACAGGAAATCGTCTCGTTTCGATTTTCGACTTGGCACTGGCTCCCAACTTTCCAAAAGTTTGTCACGGAAAGTTTCCCAGGACGTCCCAACAGGAATATCTAACGCCAAGGCGTCAGCTCGGCCTCGTAGCGTACTGCGAAATGTTGCGGTTATGTTCGAATCGGAATAGTGAAATGCCACTGTGAACTGTTCATAACTCCGAATATACTGGGACAAGTTACCCTCCTTGAATGTTGCGCGCCATTGCGAGGAATTGCTCGAGATGAGTCGGTCCTGTCCAGGAGGTCCTATTGCTGTCTGGGCCGAAGTCGTGTTGGAGGTATTCGCCTTGACAGTGAGTCACGATAGGTTGGCATTGGCGAACGGGAAAGTCGTAGCGGGTGTCGTGGCGGCTCAGGTGAACCAGAAGACGCTACCTGTGAGGCTCCCGGATAGCGAACTGTCCCCACAGAGGGAGCGACCTGCGCTGAGATCGGTACACCGATGTGGCGTGGTGCGTGTTGCGTCGGAGCCACTGGGGCATGAAATGCGCCAGCATATGGCATCGGGTACTCCATCGGTGCCAATGAGCCGATCGGTACTCCGGTACCAACTGCGACATAGCGATTCGGCATCGTCGTGTAGATCAGTACTCCGATGTCTGTCGTACCGTGAGTTGGTGGTGTGGTCGTAGCAACGGGAACCTGTGGTGCCATGGGCGCTGCAGTTCCGTTGAGGTGCGGAAACTTTCGGCGCTCTGGCGTTGGCGTATTCTGGTAGCGACAGCGGGTTCAAGGCTGCAAAGGGTTGCCGAGCCACAGGTGGCACGGAGTCATAAGCCTGCGTACCGAACCTTGGACGTAATGGCGGAAATGTCGTCTGCGGACCCGTTTCGTTATACCCGTTTTGAACTTGTGGCACATTGTCCCTTGCACTCACAAGTGGCGACACCGAAGGCCGCTCACCAACCATGTAACTTGGTTGGTAATCGTACTGTTCACCTACGTGTTCCGGAATCATTGCATACTCGTAGGGTGGAACAAACACTGAGGGTCATTCACGTACCTTAGGCTCCTGGCACACTCGTGATTGTACTGCGTTTGGGTCGAATGTTGCTGTGTATGCCGGTGGTAGCTCCGTTTCTGGCGGCATACGATAGGCTCTCGTCATGTCCCGATCAATCGGTACACTGCGTCGGATTCTCGTTAGGTCTTCTGTCGTGTCGGAATAATGTAGCGACTGTTCCGACTCCAGTCGGTGGGCTGTCGTCAAGGTAACCGGACGCATATTTACAACGTAAGAGTCACCTGACACAATAGAGTCACAACTTGCCTGCGTCGCTTGTAACAATGTCTCTTCGTCAAGGCTTCCTGTCGAGTAGAGAGGTGATCCGCCTGGCTGCGATGTGAGTGACACGTACTGCACGATAGCGGGACCGTAACACTAGACGAACTTGATGATGCGTCATCTTTTCGAGCAGTTCTCACTCCGAATGGCAGCCAATCGCAGAAATGTCACTATTCCATCGGACGATGCGATCACAGGGAGCCCTGCTCCCGTTAACGACTGGGATGTTGATGGCGTACGGTCGGTCATTCCAAACACAAAAGCCGAGATTGGTCCGATACTGGTCAACGGCGCCAATGTGTTGTATTTTTCCTTCATGAACAAATACGAACCTTTATCGGATCGTAATGTCTCGAATGTTGTACAAACCGACCCGTACTCACAGCTTTAAGTTTCACAACGTTTATTAATCCAACAGGGCGAGTCTTCGATGAGTCTTTCACACACAACCATTTGTCCTTTCACTCAACGATTAGTATCCCAATAACGTCTAGCTGTCTTCTATAAGCTCTTCTATTTATCTTGAACAGTCTTTCACAATACACTTCTCGTTTATCACTTCACAATTTTGGCCTGATTCTATATTTTCAAGATGGCTGACAACGTGGCCATCTTGCTCGAACCAGAAACTTCTTAGAACTGTATAAATTAGCCGTCCAATGAACAAGAACGTCGTGGGGGGGACGGGGGTTCTCTAGATGTCATGTGGTGCGAATGATAAGTCGTGATTGGCTGTTGTATGTAGATCATGAGCTGTTGCTAAGGAGATGGTGGAGCGCTTGCATGCAAATGTATACTGTGGGCAGAAAGTGTTGCAATGTTGTATAAGTCTGTGACGTGTCGGTGTGTGTATGTTTGCGTGAATGCAGGTGGAGTTAGGTTTTGGGGGAGTCAAACCTGAAAAATATACTACCCCCCCCCCTCCGTGAAGTCGATAATAAGCGAGATATTAGCAATTTTGTGCTCTGACCTTGAAAATAAGGTAAAGGTCAAATTCAAGGTCATTAAAATATTCAGTGTATATCAGTGTGTCCACAATTGGTTCCCAAGCTATAAAGTCAATAGAGAAGCAAGATTTCAGCCCCCAACCTTGAAAATGAGGTCAAAGGTAAAATTCAAGGTCACGAGAATATTCAGCATACATCAATTCCTATATGTCCACAATTGATTCCTAGTCTCTAATCTCAATATAAGGTAAGATATTAGGCATAATGTGTCCCATTATAAAGCATAGGAGAATTTAACATGGGAAAGTCCCATTTAGGCCGAGTTTGGGCCAAAATGGCCCACTTCGAGTGATTCAAGGGTAGCGAAACTTATACATATGTGACAGGAGCATATGTTATGCATCAATAAGAGAAAAAGTTACTAAACAGATTTTGAGAAAACGACCGTAAAAGTCCAAAATTTGCCATTTTTCGTCGAAAATGGCCGCCATTTTGAAAAAATTGCGAAAATAAAAAAACTAAAAAATACCTCCTCAAAATATTTTTAAGTATTTTGTTCAAAATTTCAAAAAGATTCGACTGTAAACTTTAAAGATAAAAATGTAGACGGACGACGACGACGACGACGACGACGGACGCAACGCCATACCAATAGGTTATCGGACCAAATGCCCGGTAATCTAAAAAAACTAACTTAAAAACTTTCAGGTATTTCTGTGCAAAATTTCAGAAATAATCGATAATAAATGTGTACGACGGACGACGACGGTGGAAAAAACGCCATGGTAAAAGGTTGATGTTTGGTGTGTGTGTGTGGGGGGGGGGGGGGTGAGGGGGGGGAGTTATACGCAGACAGGATTTCTGAAAGACAGATTTGTGTTTCACGGGATCAGCCCCAATCATTCCAGCCCCACCGCCCCCCCCCCCCCCCCCCCCTCCCAGCGTGTTTTGATATCTGGATCTCGTACAAGCCCTGTCACAAACACCCGTGGGAACTGTCTCAGCGCGTTATCCAGTGAACAGTATGTGTAGACTGATGTGTACGAGCAGATATAGGCCTATACTTATTGAGCATAGATCCGTGATTTTCTCCGAAGACCCTTGCATTGTATGCTATAACATTTCTTATCCAGATTTCATTTGAGCTGGGGTTGTTATCAATCGTCACGGAGAGTTGCGCGAGCCGCCCATGGATAGGCCTGTTATGTGATGCTGTTGAGGTACTTTTAGTAAGGGGGAGTGGTTCAGTACGGCTGGAGGAGTTAGAATGGGTCGGTACACTGGAGACTCCAGAACCTCTTACCCCCCCCCCCCCCTCCCCCTCCCCCTCCCTGAAACACATGTCAGCAGCCCTCACATGTACACGACTGTCGAGAACGTACATTGTACAGTCACTATAACCACAGTACAGCTAGCCGCCTGGCACCCGCAGCTCCGGTATCACAGTGACTGCCTGAGTAGAGTGACTGCCAGACTAACGGATCTCCGTTATACCCATACATAATTGGACCAATCGAGATCACTTGTTTAGTTTAGCACCGTGGTCTATGATAATAACAGTGCTGGAAAATTACTCAGAGGGACAAAAGTTATGTGGTTCGAATTATGAGAAATACAGGCACCGTATGAGTTATAACCGTCTGTATACCGGATATAATGTTTATCTGCTGGTGATGTTTTTTTACATGTTGTGGTTCTCAGTAATGTCCGAGCAGAGGTCGTGCGTCACAGACATTTAGGAAGCTCGACTGATTACTGGAATGATCGTGTAATCCTCCTAGTGTGACTCAGACGTACTGGAGTCAACTGTCAATACTACTTCTGTGCTTGTCACGTACACAGCAACTTGAAACACGTTTCAGTTTGGATTCAGTTTTGCACCGCTACCTGGATTATCTCTGGATTTATTCACATCCCTCGATTCAACGTGTGATCACCACTACACGTATACGGATCACAATCCACCTGCCCGGCTGCCATGGAGACGCTGATCGGTCTGGTGGGCACGTCTCAGAAGTTCCGACGTGACGACGACGCTGTTGACCGGTTCCACCACCAGTACACGGTAGTGCTGCTCGTGGTGTTTGCCGTCGTGTCCACAACACACCAGCTGGTCGGGGAACCCATCACCTGCTGGGCTCCCAAAGAGTTCGAGTCCTCGTGGGAGAAGTATGCCAACACCTACTGCTGGGTGCGTAACACATACTTCCTGCCCTTCGAGGAGGAGATCCCCGCGGCCCACGAGGAGCGAGACGAGATTGTGTACTACCAGTGGATACCCTTCATCTTCCTGGGCATGGCCATCTTCTTCTACCTGCCCTCCGTCGTGTGGACCAGCTTCAATAGCAAGGCAGGCGTCGACTCCGACAACATCCTCGAGACAGCCGAGGTCTTCCGACAAACAGAAAAACTCGAGTCCAAGGAGAAAAACCTGAGACTGATCACAAACCAGATTGACCGCTTCGTGGGCAGCACGCCCAAGACTCTAGGAGGTATGACCTTGGATAGAGGATCCAACCTGTCTAAGAATCTTTTCTGTCTCTGCGGTAGAAAGTTTGGCAACTACCTGGTCATCCTGTACCTTTTCACAAAGGTTCTGTACATCGTGAACGTTGTGGGTCAGCTTTTCGCCCTGAATCGGGTCCTGGAGACAGACTACAATATCTTCGGGATCCAGGCCATCAAGGGTTTCGTGGAGGACGAGGCTTTTCTCAATCACACTATCTTCCCCAAAGTCACCATGTGCGACTTCTACATCCGTCGTCTTGGCAACAACCACCGCTACACAGTACAGTGCCTGCTGACTGTCAACCTGTACACGGAGAAGATGTTCGTCTTTCTATGGTTCTGGATGGTCTTCATCCTGCTGCTAAGCGTGGTCAGTCTGTTGATGTGGATCCTGCGCTCGGCATTACCCTCAGACCGCTATGGCTTCGTGGAGGAGTCACTGATCCTGATGGACCGCATGGATCGGGGCAACAAGAAGAAGCAGGACCTGTGCTGGCGGTTTGTACACGAGTACCTGCGACTTGACGGGGTCTTTGTGCTGAGAATGGTCGGACACAACACCAACAGGATCACGTCCTCAGAGATCATAGCCTCCGTCTGGGACAACTGGCTGGACAAGGCAGACGTGAACCGCGAGAGGATAGACGAGCCGGACATCTCAAACGTCGACACCATGCCCATGAAACCTCGCGTGGCACCAAAACCCCACCGTCCCCACGCCAATCCGCCTCCACCACCAGAAAAACCACCCCTAGGGAGCAAGTTCAGACTGCCCGCTACCCCCAGTGCCCCGGACAACCAATACGCCTGAGATTGGGCGGTTGCCATGGCGACCTTCGTTCCTGCAAAACGTTTCTATTCAATACTTGGTAGTATTCTGAAACTCCCATAGTTTTCATATATTTTTTATTGAACCGCTTTGTGTTGAAATTTCGAGATTGCAGTCTGACAGAGCTAGTCTGAAATTGCAGTCTGAAGTTATGCCAGTCTGACAGAGCTAGGTTTCATGGTGTATTTACGAATAATGTATATCCTTGTGAATGGGTCTATATTGCTCCACCTGAAGTGTTCTTTGCTGTTTTTTTTATTTTCCGAAATTTACTGTGTATCATATTTAGTACATGTAGCCTACATATATTCAATTGTAAATAAATGATATCTCATATTGAATACTTAATTTCGTTTCACATACACGTCTTGTGGACTTTAAATCTTGTCCTCACAGTCAGATATGGACAGTCCGGGGAGACGCAACACACACGTACGGAAGCCCATTTGTGACATGCGCGGAAAAATGTTTAGGCCTATGTCTTTCCAAAAAAAAAGAGCACATTCGCACGTGCAGGCATTTATACTCGGATTTTTCTAACTCGTTTACACTGTTTTTCGCTAATATTTTTGTGGCGCTAAATGCTATCGTTCTATAACTTGGCATACTTCACCTGGGAGTCAAACGGCAATATTCTACCAAATTTCAGAGAGCTAACGCGAAAATTGAAAAAGTTGGCAATCTACCTCAATGTTAAATCTCAGCCCAAAACGGGATCTCGAGAATCTGAGCATAGTCGAGGAATTGGTCCTGTTTACATTCATCAGGATTCGAAATATTCTTGTTAATTTGAACCAGAAGATACACTGGGGTGTATTCTACAGAAACATGTTGATTTTGAAACATTGCTCCGCTACAAAACCGAGCAAATGCACAAAAATGTGTGCGGGCCCAGAAAATAAATAATAGAGCTAAATTTAACATTGGGGTAGATTGCCAACTCTTTCAATTTTCGCGATAGCTGTCTGAAATTTGGTAGAAAATTGCCGTTTGACTCCCATGTGAAGTATGCCAAGTTATAGAACGATAGCATTTAGTATCACAAAAATATTAGCGAAAAACAGTGTAAACGAGTTAGGAAAATCCGAGTATAGTATGTTTAGGATTCCACGTCGCACGTAGAAAAATTGAGGCTACCTCGCTTTCATTATTGTTGCCTCTTCATATTAAGCCAATTTTGGAAATATCAAAAAAAATTTGGCACAAATTATTTGGATTATATCAATTTGTTTTTCTTTTCCAGAAAGTACATAAACTTAGGTAGCTCACGGAGTCGAGTCTATGAGATATGAAGAAAATATGAATTCCAAAGTCCTTTATTTTTTCTGGTTTTCACATTTAAGAAAAAGCTTCTTTTTGATAGGGTGAAAGGGAAGCAGTTCGCGGAGTTTTTTTTTCGCAAATTAACACGCAAAGAAGGGCTCAGACGACGAATGATTAATATGGGTTGTCACTTGTCAGGCATGAAAATTAGCGGTTTATAGGGTTACCCAGAAATGGAGCCAAACACCTAATTTGTTAATATATATACATTTTCCTTATTATATCGAGGTTAGGAATGATTTACCTTATTTATTAGCTGCTAAGGTTCCCCTTGTTCTGGGATAGAGACATGAAGATTTGAATCAGGACGTTTTAACATTGCTTTCAATGGGAGATGGAATTATCGATGTGGGGCGATAAGGACCAATCAGATCCCCGGAAAGGACCGTGTCCAGACTTGCTTCGTGACAGCCCCGGGCTCATGTCCTGAGTATAAATATCGTCCCACACTCAAGTCACAGAACATAGAATCCTACCCTTCAAAGTGGATCAAATATCGCGGGCATCGAGTGAGAGCAAGAATGATATCGTCCCATCCCCTTCCCTTGTTGGACCGATGTACCCATAAACGAGCACCCATACTCGTGCAAGGCGTTAATGCCGTTAATAACATTACTATGGGATATTGCTTATGGCAGTGAATAACAGTTAGCGTTGATAAATACAGACTTCCATTGTCAACTGCTTGTAGACATCAGTCCAACTAAATGTCTTGATAGCGCTAGCCATTTTTTTTCCTCAGCATGAAAACTTTGACATTGACTCATATTACGCATAAACTTCTATATCACACCTATAACCATGATAATGTAACGGTTTTGGGGCGTACCCAATAGTTTCCCCTAGGTAATTCTATTAGTGTTTTGTGATATGATGGTTAAATAACCGTTTATTAAAATGTATATGTGTTTAAAGGTTCATTCGGTTCCGTATTGGTAATATTTAAAAGGTTTTCCGTCTCGGAACTTGGTATATTTGTGATGTTGGTAAAGCCGGAGACGGAGCCGGAACCGGAGACGGAACCGGAGACGGAGTCGGAACAATGGAGTACAAAAACGTAATGACGTTATTTCCGGAAGGTCATGTGATCAGCCTCGTTTTCGGTTTAAAAGGTGACGTGTCAGCCACTGATTGGTTCTAGAGTGTTTTTAGAAATCCGGAAAATATCAGTGTTTTGGCGGACTATGACGTCACAATAGGTTGGTCACGTGACGTGGGTCTCAGGTCTATAAAAGCCCCCGCTTCACAGCGGACGGCGGAGTTGGTGTCCTGACGTCGATCTGTGCAGACCCCTTCTCCCATAGCAGAGTACTCCCTTGCTCCGGCTTGTGTCATACCAGATGATAGCAGTTAAGTCTTCTGACTGTGCACTTGGAAAATAAACATGAAAACTTCAACCGAGTTGTTTTTCCGTGTTGGTTAGGGAACTGGAATTTATGATTTATGATTAGTTCACCGGAAAAGAAAGTAATACGGAGAAAAGGGAGATAAGTCCACAGTCAGTTAAGACCAAGTTGTAACGACGTCTTAGGGTGATCCAAGAACCCAGATCACCAAGGAAGGAGACGGAGGTGGAATTCAACGGAGCAACTACGGAGGCGGTACCGGACGGAGCAGTTGCAGAGACGGGAACGACGAAGCAGTTGCAGAGGCGATACCGGACGACGGAGTAGCAGAGGCAGTACCTGACGGAGCGGTTGCGGTAACCGGAAGTGAGAACACTCCTGAGATTCTCCATTTCAGGTGCAGTCGCAGGTTGCGGTGAGGCGGAGCCAACCGGAGCAATTTGCAGTGAGGCGGAACCTGGCAGAGCGGTTGCAGTATTCGGAAACGGCAACGTTCCCGGATTCTCTATTCCAGGTGTAGTCGCAGTTGCAGTAAGGCGGAAAACGACGGAGCTGTTGCAGTAAAGCGGTATCCCGACGGAGCAGTTGCAGTACCCGGAGACGGAAACGCCTCCGGATTCTTACTTTACAAGAGCAGTTGCAGATTGGCAGTCGGACAACGGTTAAGAGGTCCATTCCAGACCACGCTACCAACCTTCAGAGACTTCTAGCCGGAGTTCAACCGTACAGCAGTAGCAGTTTCCCGGAGTTTTACCGTTTCAGCTCCGGTTAAATAACAACTCACCCACCTCCCTAGAAAACCGGTTCATCAAGACGTCACAGAAGGGTGAAGAACCCGTTACAACTTTTTGGTGGCAGCGGTGGGATCATCTGCAGTATGACTACTAGACGGGGCAAATTGGCGAAACAGCAGCTGAAGACAGCCGTGTCGGACACGGAGCAGCCTGTAGGAGCAGTAGGAGCTGAGCCGTTGCAGATGCCGGTTGCGGAAAAGGAAGCAGTTGGTCCTGCCGAGCGAAAGCTGTTGCAGCCGGAAATGCAGAAAGCAGTTGCAGAAGAGCCCCTTCGGGTTCCTCAAGGAGTACAGCCTGCAGAGCAGTTAGCAGAGGCGGAAATTAACTTTCCGGACCAGGCTGGCGATCGGGAACCGGATGCGGAACCGGAAGGCGGTGAGAATTTAGTCGACAACCTGACCAGATTATTGGCGACCCAAATGGAGGTGTTTCAACAGCATATGGCAGTAACCGGAAAGCAGCAGCAGACAGAAGCAGTACAACAACCAGCACCAAGGGCAGGAGTAGCCAGATTAATGACATACGACGGAACTGATCCGTGGCCGGAGTATGAGGCTCACCTCCATGAATACGCTCGGTACTACCATTGGACAGCAGAGGAAAAGGCGCTGAACTTATGTGTCAGTTTGAGGGGTAACGCCCGCAGCATACTACTGGATTTGTCCGCGGAGCAGAGACGCAGCTTTGATACGGTCGTGGCGGCATTAAAACAGCAGTTTTGTCCGGGGGAGAAAACATTTGTTTTCCAGGCGGAATTGCAGACACGGAAATTGCAGCCGGAGGAGGAGCTGTCCGAGCTGGCCAGACACATACGGAGCAAGACGCGGCTAGCTTACCCAAAAGCGGACCCGGCAGCAACAGAAGTGCTCATGAACAGTCTTACTAACCGAGATATGCGGTTGTCGGTATTGAAAAGCCACCCGGAAACGCTGTCACAGGCTCTGGCTTTCGCTACCGAGTATGAGAGCATCATGAAAACGGACAACAGTAGACCAGCGGAGCGACACCGGACGAGACAGCTGAACACGGAGCCGGAGTGGAGCCAGCAGGTGAACGAATTGCGGAAGCAAGCCGAGCAGACCCAGAAGCGGTTAGCAGGCAGCAGCAGCGCAGTTCCCGAGCGGATTTAGAATGCTTTAACTGTGGCCGGAAAGGGCATTTTGCCCGGGACTGCAGGCAGCCAAAGCAGCAGCAGCAACGGCGTCAACCACAACAGCAGCAGTCGCCGTGACAACAGCAGCAGCAGCCGCAGCAGCAGCAACAACAGCAGCAGCCACGACAGCAGCAGCAGCAGCAGCCGGAAAACTAGAGCGGGTCGCGGAAAAGGGGAATTCCGGGACCCGGAAGAGAGGACACCCCCATAACCGGCAGGTGGTTTACGGACCCGGTCCCAGGGGCGAGGTGGGCATGTGTGTGACAGCCAGAGTATGCGGAGAGCCAGTAACGCTGATAATCGACACCGGCAGCACTGTCACAATGCTCAACCTACAAACCTGAGAACGGATCCGGAAACCCGGAATGAAGCTGAAGCGGTCGCCGATTCGTCTCTCAATGGTTGACGGAAGTAACATACGGATGCATGGCCGGAAAGAACTTCCACTCAATATCGCAGGAGTAGCTGAAACCGTGACGTTCGAGATAGCAGACTGTGAAGACGAAGGAATACTGGGAATGGATTTCATCCGTTCCCGGATATCCGGCATAAATTTTGACCGAATAACCATGCAGATGGGCAGCCAGGAGGTGTTCCTCACCATGTTCGAGCAGACCAGAGAGCCGTTTCCGATCAACGCTGTAGCAGATTACCAAATTCCGCCGGAAACGGAACAGCTGATAATAGGACAAGCAGAGAGTGTCCGTGAAGCAGAAGGAGTACTAGAAATGCCACAGGAGCCTACTGAGAAAAGACCTTGGCTGATCGGGAGAACTTTATCCCGGATAAAGCAAGGAACAGTCCCGGTTCGAGTGATCAATGTGATGGCGGAGCCGGTAATCATCAAGAAAGGAGTGCAGTTGGCGACGATGACCACCTTAGCAGCCGGTTGCAGTGTTGTTCCATTGGCGGAGCGGAGCAGGAAGGTGCAGATTTCCACGGAATCGGAGGCCGGGCGGAATTGGAGCGGGTACGAGAAGCTGCGGCAGTTAGCAGAGCAGACCCAGGATGCAGTGCCGAGTCATTTGGGCGAGAGAGTAACCGACCTCCTATTTCGGAATAAGCCGACCTTCAGCACTGATGCCGGAGAACTGGGGCAGACCAATGAGGTACAACATCAGATAAACACGGGCAGTCACCGGCCGATTAAGCAGCCGACTAGACGGATTCCGCCGGACAAAAGAGAGCTGGTGAGCAGTCTAATTCAGGAGATGAAAGACAAGAACGTCATTGAAGAAAGTAGCAGTCCTTGGGCTTCTCCGATTGTGCTGGTGAAGAAGAAGGATGGAACCACCCAGTTCTGTGTCGATTACCGGCGGTTAAATGCAGTCACAGAAAGATGCTTATCCGTTGCCGAGAATTGACGACACCATAGCAGCCTGTGCAGACGCCAAGTGGTTCTCCACTCTCGACCTGACCAGTGGATACTGGCAGGTCGGGATGGATGAAGACGCCCGGAAAAAGTCGGCCTTCTGTGTTCCCGGTGGCCTTTACCAGTTCAAAGTCATGAGTTTCGGCTTGTGCAATGCTCCGGGTACATTCGAGCGGTTGATGGAGAAGGTGTTAGGCGGACTGTCCTGGAAGACCTGCCTCATATATCTGGACGACATCATAGTCTACAGCAAGACCCTGGAGGATCACATCCGTGATCTTCAGGAGGTTTTCAACAAGCTGAGAGAGGCAGACCTAAAAGTCAAACCGTCAAAATGCAAGTTCTTCCAGCCGGAGGTGTCTTTCCTAGGTCACATTGTCAGAAGAGACGGTATTCGTACCGACCCGGCAAAAACGGAGGCAGTACGGAAGTGGCGGACACCCACCAACCTGACGGAGCTGCGCAGTTTTCTGGGGCTATGCTCCTATTACCGGAAGTTCGTGCCAAAGTTCTCTGAGATTGCAGCGCCGCTGAATCGCTTGACGGAAAAAGGAGTGCGAAAATGCGGACCAGGATACTGTGCTGGGGCAGAAATATCGACCAGATGATTTGCGGAGAATGCAGCAAGCAGAACCTTGGTACCCACTGGTGACGTCGCTGATCGACGGGAGCGGTACAGCTGGCAGTGCAGACTTTTCCAGCATGAGCAGCGAGGAGAAAGTGCTGTACGGGATGCGGAAGACCTTGCTGAAAGTCGACGGAGTAGTCTACCGGAAATGGAAAACGGCAGAAGGAACCAGCCGAATGCAGTTAATAACCCCGAAGGAGCTGAGACAGGAGATTTTCCGTCTGGCCCATCAGAGCTGGACGGGAGGACACCTCGGAAGCAGAAGGATGGCGGCTAGCATTCGGAGGCGGTATTTCTGGCCGGCTATGATGCGGGATATAAAGCAGTGGGTGCTGAGAAACGATCTCCGATGCAGAAATACCGGGTTGGAGCGCCCATGGAGAGGGTGGCAATGGACGTGATGGGTCCATTACCTAAATCCACCCGGGGGAACCGGTACATCTTAGTAATCGGTGATTACTTCACCAAGTGGGTAGAGGCCTGCCCGATGCCGAATCAGGAAGCGGTGACGGTTGCGGACATATTCGTCAACCAGTTTGCAGTACGGTACGGCATCCCGATGGAGATCCACACCGACCAAGGCAGAAATTTCGAGTCTGACTTGCTGAGAAATGTTTGCAGAATCCTGGGGATTCACAAGACACGGACAACCGCTTTCCGACCTCAGTCGGACGGTTTCATTGAGCGATTCAACAGGACGCTGCAGCAGATCCTGAGCCTGTACGTAAGCGAGCGGCAGACCAACTGGGATCAGCTAGTTCCGTTGGCGATGGCAGCTTACCGGAGTACCCCGCAGGAGACAACCGGGCAGAGTCCCAATTTGCTGATGCTGGGCAGAGAAGTCAACACTCTGGTAGAGTTACTGATTGGCAGGCCTCCGGGCGAATCGACAGCAGAAGTAACAGAGTATGGCAGTCAGCTACGGGAGCGACTAGAAGCAGTATACAAGGCAGTTCGAGCGAAATCTGGCAGAGAGATGGAACGGCAGAAGAAGCTGTACGACCGGAGGAAGGTCGACAATCAGTTCCAGCCAGGAGACCGAGTGTGGATGGCGGTCAAAACACGGAAGAAGGGCAAGGCACCCAAGTTGCAGAGGAAGTGGAGCGGTCCAAAGCTAGTGTTGAGCAGATTTACCGACGTGACCTACGAGATTGCAGAGAGTGAAACTCGGCAGAAGGTGGTTCACTTCGATTTGCTGAAACCGTATAATGGTGTCAAGCATCCGAGATGGATGAAGCAGAGAATGGCGGATTCTTGGAGGCAGACGGAGCCGCCGAAGCAGAGTAGTGTTCCGGAGTCAGAACAGACGGTCTCTGAGTCAGATACAGACTCGGAGTAAAGCCGCAGAGGACAAAGAAATATGGGAAGACGGGGTGAGCTGTAGAGCAGGAGAAGGAGATAGCTGAGACCCTGGTAAAACGTTGAGTTCCGGCAGAGAGCGACCGCAAGAAGTTGGAACAGTGAGCAAGTGCTGGTTCCGGAAACAGGGAGGAGAAAGGAAGCAGAGCGGAACGCGGTGCAGAGACCGGATAGAGACATCCTAGAGGTTCTGACTGGGTTGAGCGCATAGTCAACCAGTCCAGGGTAGCGGCCAGGGGTCCAGAAGAACCTGGGTTGCGGTCTAGTATCTCCAGAGAAGCAGCTACACGTCCTCCGTATTCGGAGAATTAAGACGGAAAAGTTTTCCGGCTGTAGACATCCAACCGGAGTTTCCACTTAGCAGAGACAGTAAACCGGCTGCAGATCGACAGAAGCGGTGAAACATAATTCCAAATAGGAAGGGCCCTCCTTCTGGACAAGAATGTATGCAGTTTCCAGTGTCGACAAGCAGTAATACCAGTGAGCAGTTATGCAGCAGGCGGAGCTGTGCAAACGGCGAAAACGCCCAACAGGCAGTCTAGATGCACGTCTGACAGGCAGATTTAACTGGCTGAGACTCTATTCAACCCTCCTGATGGCAGAGATACTTCAAAATTGCATATACTTCGCTCAGAGAAGCAGTTGAAAGGGAGCCGGAAAAACCTGGAGAAGCCGGTTGAGCCGGAGACGGACACCTCTCGGTTAACGGTTGAGTTTTTGCATAATTGTGACGTCACTCCTGAGGCAGCCAATCAGCGTGGAACTTTTCAAGTCACGTGAGCAGAAATAGTATAAAAGGGCCTTGAAATCGGGCTCTGAGAGCAGTTGAAGAGCAGACCTCGAGCTGTGCACATTGCAGACAAAGTTTGGCGGAATCGAATCAAGTCCAGTGTTTTCCGGCGACGGCAGCTTTTGCAGTGAAAAACGACTAAGTGTTTCCCGGAAGACCACCAGTCCGGAGAAGCGGTGCAGTAGAAGCGGCGCAGTAACAGCGGTGCAGTAGACGCGGATTCGACTAGCAGCTTTTGTTTCCCGGATTTTCCGGATGGCCTACTTGGCGCTCCAGCAAAGGCGAGGTGGCGGCCCCAATGGGACTGAGATGGGCAACCGGACGAAAGAGCCGTGGCGGTACTGTAAGAAGTGTGACCGGATGTTTGCGGACGCGAGAGATAAAAGAGAACATGTCTGCCCGGTCCAGAAATACTATTGCTGCTTGTGTTCCTTCTACGGAAATCGGGCCTGTGACTTACGGAGACATCTCCGGGAGGCACATGGATGGACGTACCCTGCAGAATACCGTCCTCCTCAGGACGAATGGACACTGAACCGGGTCGGAATGTTCGACTCAGCCCGGAGAGGGATTGCTACGAAGTCCCGACAGAACCGCTTCCGCAGATTCCTGACTTGTTCCCCGGTACAGCCTCCGATTCCTGTTCCGTCCCTCCATCAACTCCCGTACGGAACAGACTGGGATGCCGGAGCAGCCGCTCCCATCGAACGCCCGGAACCGATCGACCCACCAGCTTGGGTTCCGGATCCGCAGGGCTGTCTTCGGGCAGCGGAAGACACACCCCCAGAAGACTGGGAACTAGAGATATCGGCGGAACCGGACGGAGAAGCGTAGCCGGCGGAGGACTGGGAGGAAGAGATCCGGGTGTGGGAGTATAAACCACCTTCTCCAATCCCGGACACAGAATCCGAGACTTCGGAATATTTCACCGCGGGCGAGGAGGAACCCTGAGGCGGTCGACGGAGGCGGTTGGCAGTGTAGCAGTAGACGGAGGCGGATAGCAGTGTGGCAGTAGACGGAGGCGGTTGGCAGTTTAGCGGTAGACGGAGGCGGTTGGCAGTTTGGCGGAGACGGAAGAAGCGGTGGCAGTTAGCAGCAACAACAACACAGAAAAAAAAAAAAAAAAATTATTTATCCAAGAAGACCACCAGGAGGAGTTGCAGTTTGCTGAGCAGCCAATCATCAAGCAGATAAGCCAGTCACGTGACTTGCAGAGACTATAAAAAGGGGCAGATAGCTGTTACCGGATGCAGAAGGCAGATTGCTGCAGCTGAGTCAACATCGACCCGAAGCAGAGAATCAGAATGCCGAAAGTAAAGACAACACCCGCAAGCCCCGCCCTCACCGGTGTGGAGACTGCAACCTAGAGTTCAAGAGCAAGCACACGTTGCTCCGGCATGTCACGGAACAGCACACCAGTGAAGTTACCGTCTTCGCCTGTCCGCAGTGTGACCATTGGAGCAGACGGAAAGAGGGGACACAGAAACATCTGCAGTCCCGAGACGGAATGGACGCGAACCCGATTCGACTAAGGGTTGGCAGAGAGCAGTTTGAGGAGAAAAGCCTCCGGTCCAAGATGACTCCACGGAAAAGCAAGAAAGCAGTAACACGGCTTGACCAGCTGTCGGATACGGAGTCGGAGTCGGGAGGTTCGGTTTCGTCCCGGACCCGGTACCATTCCGGTACCCAGTCGGTGGCCACACTAGCAGCCGACGTTTCGTCCACGGAGGCGGAGAGCAGTTCGCAAGAAGAAGCAGAGCTGAAAATTATGGCAAGTGAAGACGAGTTGCAAGACCCGGGGGACCCGAAGCCGGTTAAGCCACCGGTGACCCGAAGTTCTTCCCGGAACACCTCCCGGAAAAACAGCCCGGACCCATCTCGAGGTACCGGAGCAGATCGAGACCGCGGAAAGAAGCGGAGTCGCAGCCGTTCGCCGGAGAAATCCGGCCGTCATCAACGCCGGGAATATAGGAAGGAGAGCCAGGAGTCAACGTCTACGTCCCGCCCCAGTGGAGCCTCCATGATCCCGATCTTCTTCCGGTTGATGCCAGAGGAACAAGCTTCGGACGACCGTTGGTACCACAGACCATTCCACCTCGTCCATTGTCGGGGAGCAGTTCGCGCCGTGATACTGGTGGGCAGTAGTTGTCGCAAGTCGCCGCAAGTCAAGTCGGCGCAAGGAGAAGAAAGAAGAACCGTTTCCCGGATTCTAGTATAATTAAGAGTTAAAAGTGGGAAACGGAACAAGCAAGATATCCGGGTACAGATATCCGGTTAAAAATTTATGTATATGTGATATGTGATATTGATCTGTTCGGGACGAACAGAGTCTAAGGAAGTGGGAGTGTAACGGTTTTGGGGCGTACCCAAAAGTTTCCCCTAGGTAATTCTATTAGTGTTTTGTGATATGATGGTTAAATAACCGTTTATTAAAATGTATATGTGTTTAAAGGTTCATTCGGTTCCGTATTGGTAATATTTAAATGGTTTTCCGTCTCGGAACTTGGTATATTTGTGATGTTGGTAAAGCCGGAGACGGAGCCGGAGACGGAACCAGAGACGGAGTCGGAACAATGGAGTACAAAAACGTAATGACGTTATTTCCGGAAGGTCATGTGATCAGCCTCGTTTTCGGTTTAAAAGGTGACGTGTCAGCCACTGATTGGTTCTAGAGTGTTTTTAGAAATCCGGAAAATATCAGTGTTTTGGCGGACTATGACGTCACAATAGGTTGGTCACGTGACGTGGGTCTCAGGTCTATAAAAGCCCCCGCTTCACAGCGGACGGCGGAGTTGGTCTCCTGACGTCGATCTGTGCAGACCCCTTCTCCCATAGCAGAGTACTCCCTTGCTCCGGCTTGTGTCATACCAGATGATAGCAGTTAAGTCTTCTGACTGTGCACTTGGAAAATAAACATGAAAACTTCAACCGAGTTGTTTTTCCGTGTTGGTTAGGGAACTCGAATTTATGATAAAGTTAGTTCACCAGAAAAGAAAGTAATACGGAGAAAAGGGAGATAAGTCCACAGTCGGTTAAGACCAAGTTGTAACGACGTCTTAGGGTGATCCAAGAACCCAGATCACCAAGGAAGGAGACGGAGGTGGAATTCAACGGAGCAACTACGGAGGCGGTACCGGACGGAGCAGTTGCAGAGACGGGAACGACGAAGCAGTTGCAGAGGTGGTACCGGACGACGGAGTAGCAGAGGCAGTACCTGACGGAGCGGTTGCGGTAACCGGAAGTGAGAACACTCCTGAGATTCTCCATTTCAGGTGCAGTCGCAGCTTGCGGTGAGGCGGAGCCAACCGGAGCAGTTTGCAGTGAGGCGGAACCTGGCAGAGCGGTTGCAGTATTCGGAAACGGCAACGTTCCCAGATTCTCTATTCCAGGTGCAGTCGCAGTTGCAGTAAGGCGGAAAACGACGGAGCTGTTGCAGTAAAGCGGTATCCCGACGGAGCAGTTGCAGTACCCGGAGACGGAAACGCCTCCGGATTCTTACTTTACAAGAGCAGCTGCAGATTGGCAGTCGGACAACGGTTAAGAGGTCCATTCCAGACCACGCTACCAACCTTCAGAGACTTCTAGCCGGAGTTCAACCGTACAGCAGTAGCAGTTTCCCGGAGTTTTACCGTTTCAGCTCCGGTTAAATAACAACTCACCCACCTCCCTAGAAAACCGGTTCATCAAGACGTCACAGAAGGGTGAAGAATCCGTTACAATAACGACGAAAGGGTCGAAACAAAACAGCGGAAGACCCACATTCACTCAGACTATCACTGTAGGTCTAGCCTGTGAAAAAGAACACACACGTGGAAAAAAAATCAAAAATTTGATTTTATTCAGCATATTATTACTTCCCATGCCCTGAAAAAATCACGGCCCCTACTCAATGAACTCTGAAATATCATGGCTCAACCTAATAAAATCACCCACATCTGAAAAGAGTACCCGCTTCAAATAAATTTCCCTATATTAAGTCTGTCATAATAATGCACCAGATCACCATCATACCTGAATTGGACATTATTGGTAATTATTTGTTATTTCACCAGAGCATCATGGTACCTGAATTGGACATTATTGGTAATTATTTATTTCACCAGAGCATCATGGTACCTGAATTGGACATTATTGGTAATTATTTGTTATTTCACCAGAGCATCATGGTACCTGAATTGGACATTATTGGTAATTATTTGGTATTTCACCAGAGCATCATGGTACCTGAATTGGACATTATTGGTAATTATTTGTTATTTCACCAGAGCATCATGGTACCTGAATTGGACATTATTGGTAATTATTTGTTATTTCACCAGAGCACCATGGTACCTGAATTGAACATTATTGGTAATTATTTGTTATTTCACCAGAGCATCATGGTACATGAATTGGACATTATTGGTAATTATTTGTTATTTCACCAGAGCACCATGGTACCTGAATTGGACATTATTGGTAATTATTTGTTATTTCACCAGAGCACCATGGTACCTGAATTGGACATTATTGGTAGTTATTTGTTATTTCACCAGAGCACCATGGTACCTGAATTGGACATTAATGGTAATTATTTGTTATTTCACCAGAGCACCATGGTACCTGAATTGGACATTATTGGTAATTATTTGTTATTTCACCAGAGCACCATGGTACCTGAATTGGACATTATTGGTAATTATTTGTTATTTCACCAGAGCACCATGGTACCTGAATTGGACATTATTGGTAATTATTTGTTATTTCACCAGAGCACCATGGTACCTGAATTGGACATTATTGGTAATTATTTGTTATTTCACCAGAGCACCATGGTACCTGAATGGGACATTATTGGTAATTATTTGTTATTTCACCAGAGCACCATGGTACCTGAATTGGACATTATTGGTAATTATTTGTTATTTCACCAGAGCACCGTGGTACCTGAATTGGACATTATTGGTAATTATTTGTTATTTCACCAGAGCACCATGGTACCTTAATTGGACATTATTGGTAATTATTTGTTATTTCACCAGAGCACCATGGTACCTGAATTGGACATTATTGGTAATTATTTGTTATTTCACCAGAGCACCATGGTACCTGAATTGGACATTATTGGTAATTATTTGTTATTTCACCAGAGCACATGGTACCTGAATTGGACATTATTGGTAATTATTTGTTATTTCACCAGGGCACCATGGCACCTGAATTGGACATTATTGGTAATTATTTGTTATTTCACCAGAGCATCATGGTACCTGAATTGGACATTATTTGTAATTATTTTGGCAGCATATAAAAAAGCTGGGACCCATTTCAAGAAGGCTCATTCCTACTAATGTGAAGAAAGATGAAGTTATATATAAGGATCGATCAGAAGTTTTGAATGTATGGAATACTGAATTCGAGCATTTATATAATTGTCAACCAGTATATGATTATAATGATGAATTCTATGAGGAGGTACAATTAGCCATGCAAATGATGGAAAGAGAATTGTTTCACCCTAATATGTTGAATACAGAAATTAATAAACCAATCCCATTCGATGAGATTGAGAAGGTGATTGATCAATTAAAATATAGGAAGTCTAGTGGAATCGATAGAATTCCAAATGAAATATTGAAATATTTTGATATGAAACTCCTTATACTCTGATTTTTCTAACTCGTTTACACTGTTTTTCGCTGATATTCTTGCGATGCTAAATGCTATCGTTCTATAACTTGGCATACTTCACCTGGGAGTCAAACGGCAATTATGTACCGAATTTCATACTTCTATCGCGAAAATAGAAAAAGTTGGCAGTCTACACCAATGTTAAATTTAGCCCCGTCATTTAATTTCTGGGTCCGCACAAAATTTGGTGCATTTGCTCGGTTTTGTAGTGGTTCAATCTTTTGAAATCAGCATGTTTGTGTAGAATACACCCTAATGTGTCTTCTGGTCTAAAATTACAACAATACATCGATTCCTGATCGATGTAAACAGGATCAAATCCTCGAACATGCTCAGATTCTCGAGATCCCGTTTTTGGCTGAAATTTAACATTGGGGTAGATTGCCAATTTCTTCAATTATTGCGATAGAAGTCTGAAATTTGGTAGAAAATTGCCGTTTGACTCTCAGGTGAGGTGTGCCAAGTTATCGAAGGATACGATTCAGCACCGCAAATATATCGTCAAAAACCGGTGTAAACAAGTTAGAAAAATCATAGTATATGTGGTACTTAATAAGTATTTGTTTTGAGTCTCAAATCCTACCTACGTTATGGTCATATTCTTTTATAGTACCTATTCCTAAAAGTTCTACTAAAGATCCTTTGATTCCTTTAAATTATCGAGGTATAAGTATACAGTCGTGTGTTGCAAAAGTATTTTCTTCTGTACTCAATAACAGAATATATGATTATTGTGATACACTGAGTATAATGGCAGATGAACAAAATGGCTTCAGAAAATCGAGGTCTTGTCAAGATCACATATTTGTTTTATCTAATGTAATTCGTTCCAGAAAATACAATAACCAGTCTACCTTTGTTGCATTTATTGATTTGGAAAAAGCATTTGATCGAGTAGACAGAGATTTATTATTGTATAGGTTATTATTGTGTAATATAGATGGTAATGTTTACAATTGTCTCAAAGATATGTATAAAAATACCTTCTCATGTTTGAAGGTAAATAATGATTACACTGATTGGTTTCAAGTATTAAATGGTGTAAAACAAGGTGACAATCTGTCACCTACTCTTTTTTCTTTGTTCATTAATAATCTAGCTATTACAGTGAAAGCTCTAAACCTAGGCATTCCAATAGGGAATGACAGAATATCTATATTACTTTATGCAGATGATATGGCCCTACTTGCAGAAAATGAAAATGACTTACAGATATTGTTAAACAATTTGTATGAATGGACAAGAAAATGGAGAATTACAGTAAATGTTAGTAAGACGAACATTGTACACTTTCGAAAAACTAGAAAAACTAGAAGTAAATTTGTATTTCAATATAACAACTCTGTAGTAGAAACGGTTAAATCCTATAAATATCTGGGCGTTATATTTGATGAATTTTTGAACTACAAAGAATGTGCTAAGGTTCTATCAGATTCAGGCAGCAGAGCTCTAGGTAATGTAATAACAAAATTTAAATCATTAAAAATTGTGGTTATTATACATTTACTAAGTTATTTGAAACATCTGTAGAACCCGTTTTAAACTATGGATCTGAAATATGGGGATTTGGTGATTATCCGAAAAGTGATATTATTGTACATAGAGCTATGAGATATTTCCTGGGTTTACACAGATTTGCTCCAATACCTGCTTTATATGGTGATATGGGTTGGATTTATATCAAATTTAAAAGGTATATCTCGATGTTGAGGTTCTGGAATCGCCTTATTAAAATGGATATGACTAGGTTAACTAAAATAGTGTTCCAGTATATGTATTGTAAACAGATTGGTAATTGGTGTGAAGATATACAACAAATCAGTGCTATACTTGGTATGACTAATGTGTATAAACGTAGACAATTATTTAATATTGACAGTGTAAAAAACAAACTCATGCATATAATGGCTCAAGAATGGAAAGTGTCATTTGCTGCAAAGCCAAAATTAAGATTATATTGTAAACTCAAGCCTGAATTTGGGGTAGAAATATATGTGACCAGGTGTATTCCAAGATATAAAAGATCTCTGTATGCTCAACTTAGATGTGGTATATTGGGCTTACAGATAGAAACTGGACGATACTGTAATGTCAGAGATACCGATACTGGCAAATTAAGAACGTTACACATAGATGAAAGAATTTGTAAGTTATGTAGTAAAAAATCAGTAGAGGATGAATTACATTTTATATTTGATTGTGAAGCATATTCCAAGTTTAGAGATAGTATATTTGAAAGAAATGAACCTACTTATACTAATATTTCGGACCCTGTTACCAAACTAAAGTATTTGATGGAATATAAATGTACTGAGCTCATTTATTTTATTGTACAGGCGTGGTTTGAAAGGAAAAATTTGTTATATGTGTCATAATGTATCCATCTATCGTTAGTATTCATTCATTATCATAATGTACTCACCGACCTTATCTTTTTCATATGGTTTTAGAGTCACTCATAAGTCCGCATGGGCTGGGTGTCACGCACATATATATGTTTCTGTTTTTCATGTATTATATATGGTCGACACGATGTGACTATAAAGAAATAAAAAAATATAAAATATTTGTTATTTCATTGTGGACTTTTAAATGTTTTAAGTCGAATTTGCAGTTCACACTACTGCCTACATATTTACATATGCATCATATGCCATAATTTCCCATTGATATATAAAATAAATAAATATATATATACCAGCATATACATTTTTTTTCACTGTTATTCACTAAGACAATATATGTTTTATATTTTAGATATTAGCCATTTTGTCCAGTAACCTTGAAAATAAGATCACTGGTTAAATTCAAGGTCACGAAAATATTCAGCCTATATCATTTTCTATATGTTCACAGTGGATTCCTAAGTTGTAAAGTCGATAATAAGCGAGATATTAGCCATTCTGTCCTGTTACCGCGATTATAAGGTCAAACGTCAACTTCAAGGTCATGAGAATATTCAGCATATATCCGATCCTATATGTCCACAGATGATTCCTAAGCTGTAAAGTCGATAATAAGCGAGATATAAGCCATTGTGTGTCTGACCTTGAAAATAAGGTCAAAGGTCAAGTTCATGGTCATCAGAATATTCAGCATAAAACATTTCCTATATGTCCACAATTGATTCCTAAACTCTGATCTCAATATTAAGTGAGATATTAGGAGTAATGTGTCCGATTATAAAGCATAAGATATTTTAACATGGGAAAGTCCTATTTGGGCCAAAATGGCCCACTTTCAGCGATTCAAGGGTAACGAAACCTGTACACATCACAATGGTACATATGAGGAGTCTTATGCATCAATTAGAAGAACAATTACTGAACAGATTATCCTCAAAGTCCAAAATTGGTCCTTTTTCGTCAAAAATGGCCGCCTAAGATAGGTTACCAGACATTTTGGAAATTTTGGAAAAAAACGATTCAATCCACGAAAAAAAAATTGTCCGGAGATATGGGCCCATAGAACATATTTTGTGAATTTCAGCAATATTCATCAAACAGATTTTTCACAGCGTTTGACAACGCCGATGCGGACGCCGACACCGACGGACGGCCGGACGCCGAATGCAACCTGACGACAATAGCTTATCGGACCATAGGTCCGGTAAGTTAAAAACTAAAAATTAGCCCAATGGCTGAAAACAGGTTTATCGGACAATATATGTTTCATATATTAGATATTAGCCATTTTTTCACTTTCACCTTGAAAATATGATAAGCGAGATATTAAGCGAACCATTTTGTGCTGTCCTCAAAAATAGGGTCAGATGTCAAGTTCAAGGTCATCAGAATATTCAGCGTATATCATTGTCTGTGTGTCCACAATTGATTCCCACGCTATAAAGTCGATAAGAAGTGAGATATTAGCCATTTTGTCTTGTGACCTAGAAGTCGTGGCAATATTCAGCATATACCGTTTTCTATATGTTGACAGTTCACAGTTGTAAAGCTGTAAAGTCGATAATAAGCGAGATATTATGCATATGTTATCCTGTGAGATTGAAATTTAGGTCAAAGGTCAAATTCAAAGTCACGAGGATAAGCTGTATATATAAGTTCCTATATTTTCACAATTGTTCCCTGAGCTGTAAAGTCGATAAGAAGCGAGATATTAGCCATTTTGTCCTGTGACTTTGAAAATGAGGTCAAAGGTCAAATTCAAGGCTAGACAATATTCCGCACATATCATTTCCTGTATGTTCACAATTGATTCCTGAGCTGTAAAGTCGATAGCAAGCGATATATTAGCCATTTAGTCCTGTGACTTTGAGAATTAGGCCAAAGGTTTCCTAATCTCTAAGTGAGATATTTGGAAAAATATGTCCCATTGTAAAGTTACTGAATATATTTTGAGAAAACGACCATCAAAGTCCAAAATTGGCCATTTTTCGTCAAAAATGGTCGCTATTTTGAAGAGATTGCGAAAATAAACGAACTAAAAAAATTAGCCCAAGGGCTAAGAAAGGTTACCGGACAATGTATATTTTAGATATTAGACTTTTGTCCCATGACCTTGAAATTAAGGTGGTTGGTCAAATCGAGGTCATGAGAATATTCTGCCCACATCATTTCTAGCATGTCCACAATTGATTCCTAAGCTGTAAAGTCGATATTAAGTGAGATATTAGCCATTTTGTGATCTGACCTTGAAAATGAGGTCAAAGGTCTAGTTCAAAGTCATGAGAATATTCAGCATATATCATTTCCAATATGTTCGCAATTGACTCCTAAGCTGTAAAATCTCTAACAAGTGAGATATTAACTTTTTTTGTCCTCTGCTCTTGATAATGAAGTCAAGGTCAAATTCAAGGTCACCAAAATATTCAGCATATATCATTCCCTGTATGTACGCTATGGATTCCTAAACTGTAGAGCCGAAAATGAGCGAGATATTACCAATTTTGTTCTCTGACATTGAAAATAAGGTCAAAGGTCAAATTCAAGGTCACCAGAATATTCAACATTATATCATTTCCTATATGTTCACAATTGATTGCTAAGCTGTAAAGTCAATAATAAGCGAGATATTAGCCATTTTGTGCTCTGACCTTGAAAATGAGGTCTAAGGTTGAATTCAACGTCATGACAGTATTCATCTTGTATCATTTCCTATGGGTCCACCATTGATTCCTAAGCTGTAAAGTCAATAATAAGCGAGAAATTAGCCATTTTGTGCTCTGACCTTGAGAATGAGGTCAGAGGTCAAATTCAAGATCATGAGAATATTTCCTATGAGCGCACAATTGATTCCTAAGCTGTAAAGTCAATAATAAGCGAGATATTGGCCATTCTGTACTATGACCTTGAAAGTAAGGTCAAAGGTCAAATTCAAGGTCATCAGAATATTCGGTGTTTATCATTTCCTATATGTCCACAATTGATTCCTAAGCTGTAAAGTCGATAATAAGCGAGATATTGGCCATTTTGTACTATGGCCTTGAAAATAAGGTCAAAGGTCGTATTCAAGGCATCAGAATATTCAGCGTATATCATTTCCTATATGTCCACAATTGATTCCTAAGCTTTAAAATCGATAATAAGCGAGATATTGGCCATTTTGTACTATGACCTTGAAAATAAGGTCAAAGGGCAAATTCAAGGTCATCAGAATATTCGGCGTATATCATTTCCTATATGTCCACAATTGATTCCTAAGGTGTAAAGTCGTTAAGAAGCGAGATATTAGCCATTTTGTGCTCTTACCTTGAAACTGAGGTCAGAGATCAAATTCAAGATCACGAGAATATTCAGGATATATCATTTCTTATATGTCCACATTTGATCCCTAAGCTGTAAAATCGATAATAAGTGAGATGTTAGACATTTTGTCCTGTGACCTTGAAAATGAGGTCAAAGGTCAGATTCAAGGTCATCAGAATATTCGGCATATATCATTTCCTATATGTCCACAATTGATTCCTAAGCTGTAAAGTCAATAATAAGTGAGATAATAGACATCTTGTGCTCTGATCTTGAAACCGAGGTCAGAGGTAAAATTCAAGGTCATGAGAATATTCAGCATATAACATTTCCTATATGTCCACAATTGATTTCTAGTCTCTAATCTCAATATTAAACTAGACGCTTCCGGTCGCCTACGACCGCTTGGGTGTATCCCCCGTAGCCCTATCATCTCTGTTGCCCCAAATATATCACTGTCAAGTGTGAAAAACTAGAGCAAGGGCTAAAAAAGATTACCAGAGAAATGTTAAATCTCAAGTCACAACTGTTTTCTTTTCCCCACCAAAATTGCTGCACTGATTTTCCGAGGTTATTGAAGGTCGAATTCAGAATCACCACTGATATCTCTTTATATGAATTTCCATTTCGACATGTTTGATAAAATAACGAAAATACAGATAGATCAATCTTTTCACCTATTTATATTTCAACTCAGAATATTTTACAAACTTGGTTCCAAGTTGAAATTCAAAGTAAAATTTGACCAAAAATGCATTTCAAGATGACGAAATTGGAGCCAGATTGAACTTCTCACCATAAGTTATATTTCGACTCATAATACATGTATGTGCCAAACATGGTTTCAAGTTGAAATTCAAAGTAAAAGTTAATCAAAACTGCATTTCAAGGTGACAAAATTGGAGCCAGATCAAACTTTTCGTCATGAGTTATATTTTAACTCATGATACCTGCCCAACTTGATTTCAAGTTGGAATTCAAACTAAAAGTTGACCAAAACTGCATTTCAAGATGACGAAATTGGAGCCAGATCAAACTTTTCGCCATGAGTTATATTTCAACTCATAATATGTGCCAAACTTGGTATTAAGTTGAAATTCAATGTAAAAGTTGACCAAAACTGCATTTCAAGATGACGAAAATGGAGCCAATCAATTCAAAGTAAAAGTCAAAGTAAAAGTTGATCAATGTTTTCATAAAAAGCTATTGTGATCGATAATAGACTTAACTAGCAAAAAAATAATGTTAACTTATTTGGTCACAGCGATAAAATCTCTACTGGACAAAGCCTTCACCTTGTTGAGCCCAATAATAAATATTTCTTGTCTTAACTATTTTAATTGTGGTCAATAATAGACTTAACATGTAAAAATAAAGTTAACTTATTCGGTTACACCCAGAAATTTCTACCGGACAAAACCTTAACCTTGTTGAGCTCAAAAATAATTGTTTCTCATCTTAACTATTTTTATTGAGGTCAATAATAGACTTAACTAGCAAAAAAAAATGTTAACTTATTTGGTTACAGACATAAAATGTCTACTGGACAGAATCTTTACCTTGTTGAGCCCAATGATAAATATTTCTTGTCTTAACTACTTTTATTGTGGTCAATAATAGACTAAACTAGTAAAAATAATGTTAACTTATTCAGTACACCCATGAAATCTGTACTGGACATACTTTCACCTTGTTGAGCTTAATAATAAATATTTCTCATCTTAACTATTTTTATTGTGGTCAATAATAGACTTAACTATTTTTATTGTGGTCAATAATAGACTTAACTAGTGAAAATAATGTTAACTTATTCGGTTACACCAATGAAATTTGTACTGGACAAAACCTTTACCTTGTTGAGCTTAATAATAAATGTTTCTCGTTTTAACTATTTTTATTGTGGACAATAATAGACTTAACTAGTAAAACTAATGTTAACTTATTCAGTAATATTGTCCTGTTTTCACTGAAAACTTCAGTTCTCCATTCTGAACAAGAAACCAGTGTCATTACCTTCCATTGTACAGGCTATTGGAATGATCGTACATGTCAAAATGGATATTTCAAAATTCTGTAATAAGTTAGGCTGTTAACATATTAATATTTATATGATCATTCCAAAAAACGATTGGTTTCGTGCGACAGCCCTTCCCAACAACACTCCCAAATATTATCGAGATTAGTCAAAAATTGCCATCTGTAGAGCGTTCACAAGCCATGTGTCTCAAACAGGCTGTTTTCAATGCAAAATGTGTTCCCAAACGACCAATTCAGTTGCCACGGCAACCAAAATCGATTGGTGTCGGGATCTTACCATAATATATGTGCCTGAGAAAAATAATGGTGATCGGTTGAGAATTGCGGCCTGTAGCGCGTTCACAAACCATGTGTCTCAAACAGGCTGTTTTCAATGCAAAATGTGTCCCCAAACGACCAATTCAGTTGCCACGGCAACCAAAATCGATTGGTGTCGGGATCTTACCATTATATATGTGCCTGCAAAAAATAATGGTGATCGGGTGAGAATTGCGGCCTGTAGCGCGTTCACAAGAAAATCTCTGCGGACGCGGACGCGGACGCGGACGCGGACGCGGACGACGAAGCCAAATCCATAGTATCCGCCGAACTTTGTTCGGGGGATACAATGAGATATCAGGCTTAATGTGTCCCATTATGAAGCATAGGAGAATTTAACATGGGAAAGTCCCATTTGGGCCGAGTTTGGACCCAAAATGGCCCACTTCGAGCGTTTCAAGGGCAACAAAATTTATACATGTCACAGGGGTACATATGAGGAGTGTTATGCATCAAAAAGAAAAAAAGTTACTGAACAGATTTTGAGAAAATGGCTGCCAAAGACCAGAATCAGGCGTTTTTCGTCGAATACGGCCGCCATTTTGAAAAAAATTCGAAAATCAGAAAACTAAAAAATTAGCCCAAGGGCTAAGAAAGGTTACCGGACAATATACATTTTAGATATTAGCCTTTTGTCCAGTGACCTTGAAAATAATTTTTCAACAAATATATCACTTCTAGTATGTCCACAATAAATTCCTAAGCTGTAAAGTCGATAATACGTGAGATATTAGCCATTCTGTGATCGGTGATGTGACCTAGAAAATGAGGTCAAAGTTCAAGTTCATGAAAAGATTCAGTATATATCATTCCTCTATACTCGCAATTGATTCCTAAGCTGTAAAGATGATAATAAGCGACATATTAGCCATTTTGTTCTCTGACCTTGAAAATGGGATCAAAGGTCAAATTCTAGATCACCAAAATATTCAGCATACATCATTTCCTATATGTTCACTATGGACCCCTAAGCTTTGAATTTGATAATAAGAGAGATATAAACCATTTTGTATTCTGACCTTGAAAATAAAATGACTGGCCTTGAAATTTAGGTCAAAGGTAAAAAATTCGAGGTCATGAGAATATTCAGAATATATCATTTCCTATATGTTCACAATTGATTCCTAAGCTGTAAAGTTGATAACTAGACGCTTCCGGTCGCCTACGACCGCTTGGGTGTATCCCCCGTAGCCCTATCATCTCTGTTGCCCCAAATATATCACTGTCAAGTGTGAAAAACTAGAGCAAGGGCTAAAAAAGATTACCAAAGAAATGTTAAATCTCAAGTCACAACTGTTTTCTTTTCCCCACCAAAATTGCTGCACTGATTTTCCGAGGTTATTGAAGGTCGAATTCAAAATCATCACTGAAATCTCTTCATATGAATTTCCATTTCGACATGTTTGATAAAATAACAAAAATACAGATAGATCAATCTTTTCACCTATTTATATTTCAACTCAGAGTATTTTACAAACTTGGTTCCAAGTTGAAATTCAAAGTAAAATTTGACCAAAAATGCATTTCAAGATGACGAAATTGTAGCCAGATCGAACTTCTCACCATAAGTTATATTTCGACTCATAATACATGTATGTGCCAAACATGGTTTCAAGTTGAAATTCAAAGTAAAAGTTAATCAAAACTGCATTTCAAGATGACAAAATTGGAGCCAGATCAAACTTTTCGTCATAAGTTATATTTCAACTCATAATACCTGCCCAACTTGGTTTCAAGTTGAAATTCAAAGTAAAAGTTGACCAAAACTGCATTTCAAGATGACGAAATTGGAGCCAGATCAAACTTTTCGCCATGAGTTATATTTCAACTCATAATATGTGCCAAACTTGGTATTAAGTTGAAATTCAATGTAAAAGTTGACCAAAACTGCATTTCAAGATGACGAAATTGGAGCCAGGTAGAACTTTTCATCATAAGTTATATTTTACCTCATATGTGCCAAACTTGGTTTCAAGTTGAAATTCAAACTAAAAATTGACCAAAACTGCATTTCAAGATGACGAAAATGGAGCCAGATCGAACTTTTCACCATAAGTTATATTTCGACTTATAATATGTGCCAAACATGCTTTCAAGTTGAAATTCAAAGTAAAAGTTGACCAAAACTGCATTTCAAGATGACGAAATTGGAGCCAGATCGAATTTTCCACCATAAGTTATATTTTAACTCATAATTTGTGCAAAACATGGTCTCAAGTTGAAATTCAAAGTAAAAGTTGACCAATGTTTTCATAAAAAGCTATTGTGATCAATAATAGACTTAACTAGCAAGAAATTATGTTAACTTATTTGGTCACAGCCATTAAATCTCTACTGGACAAAGCCTTCACCTTGTTGAGCCCAATAATAAATATTTCTTGTCTTAACTATTTTCATTATGGTCAATAATAGACTTTACATGTAAAAATAATGGTAACTTATTTGGTTACACCCAGAAATATCTACCGGACAAAACCTTAACCTTGTTGAGCTTACCTTGTTGAGCCCAATAATAAATATTTCTTGTCTTAACTATTTTCATTGTGGTCAATAATAGACTTAACATGTAAAAATAATGTTAACTTATTCGGTTACACCCAGAAATTTCTACCGGACAAAACCTTAACCTTATTGAGCACAATAATAATTGTTTCTCATCTTAACTATTTTTATTGAGGTCAATAATAGATTTAACTAGCAAAAAAAATGTTAACTTATTTGGTTACAGACATAAAATGTCTACTGGATAGAATCTTTACCTTGTTGAGCCCAATAATAAATATTTCTTGTCTTAACTATTTTTATTGTGGTCAATAATAGACTAAACTAGTAAAAATAATGTTAACTTATTCAGTACACCCATGAAATCTGTACTGGACATACTTTTACCTTGTTGAGCTTAATAATAAATATTTCTCATCTTAACTATTTTCATTGTGGTCAATAATAGACTTAACTATTTTTATTGTGGTCAATAATAGACTTAACTAGTGAAAATAATGTTAACTTATTCGGTTACACCAATGAAATTTGTACTGGACAAAATATTTACCTTGTTGAGGTTAATAATAAATATTTCTTGTCTTAACTATTTTTATTATGGTCAATAATAGACTTAACTATTAAAAATAATGTTAACTTATTCAGTTACACCCATGAAATCTGTACTGGACAAAACCTTTATCTTGTTGAGCTCAATAATAAACATTTCTCGTCTTAACTATTTTTTGTTGTGGACAATAATAGACGTAACTAGTAAAACTAATGTTAACTTATTCAGTAATATTGTCCTGTTTTCACTGAAAACATCAGTTCTCCATTCTGAAAAAGAAACCAGTGTCATTACCTTCCATTGTACAGGCTATTGGAATGATCGTACATGTCAAAATGGATATTTCAAAATTCTGTAATAAGTTAGGCTGTTAACATATTAATATTTATATGATCATTCCAAAAAACGATTGGTTTCGTGTGACAGCCCTTCCCAACAACACTTCCAAATATTATCGAGATTCGTCAAAAATTGCCATCTGTAGAGCGTTCACAAGCCATGTGTCTCAAACAGGCTATTTTCAATGCAAAATGTGTCCCCAAACGACCAATTCAGTTGCCACGGCAACCAAAATCGATTGGTGTCGGGATCTTACCATAATATATGTGCCTGCAAAAAATAATGGTGATCGGGTGAGAATTGCGGCCTGTAGCGCGTTCACAAGCCATGTGTCTCAAACAGGCTGTTTTCAATGCAAAATGTGTCCCCAAACGACCAATTCAGTTGCCACGGCAACCATAATCGATTGGTGTCGGGATCTTACCATTATATATGTGCCTGCAAAAAATAATGGTGATCGGGTGAGAATTGCGGCCTGTAGCGCATTCACAAGAAAATCTCTGCGGACGCGGACGACGAAGCCAAATCCATAGTATCCGCCGAACTTTGTTCGGGGGATACAATAAGCAAGATATTAGCCATTTTGTCCTGTTGACCTTGAAAATGAGGTCAAAAGTCAAATTCAAGGTCACTAGAATATTCAGCATATATCATTTCCTATATATTCACAATTGATTCATAAGGCGTAAAGTCACTAATAAGCAAGATATTGGCCATTTTGTCCTGTGACCTTGAAAATGAGGTCAAAGGTCAAATTCAAGGTCACAAAAATATTCAGCATATATCATTTCCTATATGTTCACAATTGATTCCTAAGCTGTAAAGTCGATAATAAGCGAGATATTAGCAATTTTGTCCAGTGACCTTGGAAATGAGGTCAAGGTCAAATTCGAGGTCACGAGAAAATTCAGCATATATCATTTCCTATATGTTCACAATGTATTGCTAAGCTGTAAAGTCGATAATAAGCGAGATATCAGCCATTTTGTCATGTGACCTTGAAAATGAGGTCAAAGGTCAAATTCAAGGTCATGAGAATATTCAGCATATATCATTTCCTATATGTTCACAATTGAATCCTAAGCTGTAAAGTCGATAATAAGCGAGATATTAGCCATTTTGTCCTGTGACCTTGAAAATGAGGTCAAAGGTTAAATTCAAGGTCACGAGAATATTCAGCATATATCATTTCCTATATGTCCACAATTGATTCCTAGTCTCTAATCTCAATATTAAGTGAGATATTAGGCTTAATGTGTCCCATTATAAAGCATAGGAGAATTTAACATAGGAAAGTCCCATTTGGGCTGAGTTTGGGCCCAAAATGGCCCACTTCGAGCGATTCAAGGGCAACGAAATTTATACATGTCACAGAGGTACATATGAGGAGTGTTATGCATGAATTAGAAAAAAAGTTACTGAACAGATTTTGAGAAAACAACAGCCAAAGTCCAAAATTGGCCATTTTTCGACGAAAACGGCCGCCATTTTGAAATAATTGCGAACATCAAAAAACTAAAAAATACCTCCCTCTCGAAATATTTTTAGGCATTTTTGTGCAAAATTTCAGAAAGATTCGATCGTAAACTTTAAAGATAAAAATGTAGACGGACGACGACGGACGACGACGACGGACGACGGACGCAACGCCACGGCAATAGGTTATCGGACCAAAGGTCCGGTAACCTAAAAAGATAAAAATGTGGACGACGACGACGACGACGGACGACGACGGACGACAACGGACGCAACGCCATGCCAATAGGTTATCGGACCATAGGTCCGATAACCTAAAAAACCTTTTCTGGAAATATTTTTAGGTATTTTTGTGCAAAATTTCAGAAAGATTCGACTGTAAACATTAAAGATAAAATTAGCCCAAGGGCTAGAAAGGTTACCGGACAATATATATTTTAGATCTTAGCCTTTTGTCTGGTGACCTTAAAAACAAGGTCATTGGTCAATTCAAAGTCGTGAGAATATTCACCATATATCATTTCCTATATGTTCGCAACAAAGCTGTAAAGTCGATAATAAGCGAGATATTAACCATTTTGCGCTCTGACCTTGAAAATGAGGTCAAAGGCCAAATTCAATGTCACAAGAATATTCTGCATATATCCTTTCTATATGTCCACAATTGATTCCTAAGCTGTAAAGTTAATAATAAAAGAGATATTACCCATTTTGCGCTCTGACCTTGAAAATGAGGCCAAAGGTCAAATTCAAAGTCACAAGAATATTATGGATATATCATTTCCTATATGTCCACGATTGATTCCTAAGCTGTAAAATCGATAATAAGCGACATATTAGCCATTTAGTGGTATGACCTCTAAAATGAAGTCGTAGGTCAAATTTGAGGTCATCAGAATATTCAGCGAATATCCTGTCCTATATGTCCACAATTGATTCATAAGCTGTAAAGTCGATAATAAGCGAGATATTAGCCATTTCAGGCTCTTGACCTTGAAAATGAGGTCAGAGGTCAAATTCAAGGTCACGTGAATATTCAGCATATATCATTTCCTACATGTCCACAATTGATCCCTAAGCTGTAAAATCGATAATAAGTGAGATATTAGCCATTTTGTCCCGTGACCTTGAAAATGAGGTCAAAGGTCAAATTCAAGGTCATGACAATAATCTGTATATATCATTTCCTATATGTTCATAATTGATTCCTAAGCTGTAAAGTCGATAAGAAGTGAGATATTAACCATTTTGTCCTGTGACCTTGAAAATGAGGTCAAAGGTCAAATTCAAGGTCATCAGAATATTCGGCATATATCATTTCCTATATGTGCATAATTGATTTCTAAGCTGTAAAGTCGATAATAAGCGAGATATTTGCCATTTTGTTCTTTGACCTTGAAACTGAGGTCAGAGGTCAAATTCAAGGTCACGAGAATATTCAACATATATCGTTTCCTATATGACCACAATTGATTCCTAGTCTCTAATCTCAATATTGAGTGAGATATAAGGCATAATGTGTCCCATTATAAAGCATAGGAGAATTTAACATGGGAAAGTCCCATTTGGGCCAAGTTTGACCCGAAATGGCCCACTTCGAGCGATTCAAGCACAACGAAACTTATACACATCACAGGAGTACATATGAGGAGTGTTGTGTATCAAAAAGAAAATATTAGCCCAAGGGCTAAGAAAGGTTACCGGACAATGTTTTACATTTTATATATTAGCCATTTTGTCCCGAGACCTTAACAACAAGGTCAAATTCAAGGTCACAAGAATATTCAGCATATATCATTTCATGTCCACAATTGATTCCTAAGTTGCAAAATTGACAATGAGCAAGATATTAACCATTTTGTGTTCTGACCTTGGAGATGAGATCAAATTCAAGGTCATGAGAATATTCAGCATATATCATTTCCTATATGTGCTCAATTGATTGCAAAGCTGTAAGTTCGATAATAAACGAGATATTAACCATTTTGTGCTTTGACCTTGAAAATGAGGTCAAATGTCAAATTCAAGGTCATGACAATATTCAGCAATTATCGTTTACTATTTGTTCACAATTGCTTCCTTAACTGTAAAAATGATAATAAGCGAGATATTAGCCATTTTATGCTCTGACCTTGAAAATGAGGTCGAAGGTCAAGTTCAAGGTCATGACAAGATTCAGTATTTATATCATTTCCTACATGTGCACAATTGATTCTAAGCTGCAAAGTCGATAATAAGCGAGATATTAGCCATTTAATGCTCTGACCTTGAAAATGAGATCAAAGGTCAAGATCAAGGTCATGACAATCTTCAGCATTTATCACACACTATAAACTGCAATGCTAGAGGAATCAAAAAGGTGTGATAACCTTTTCTGTATCACCCTACTTCAAATATAATCTGTATCACTCGCTGAGCCACATCGGGCCGAAACTACTTTTTACCCCGGATTACGTAAAGACCGTTATTGCGTAAAAGAACAATGTAATGCCGTATGAAAACGACTCTAGTAACCTAGAGTCACTTACCAAGCCCAGACTTAAGATTTTTTCGGACATCACATGCATTTTCATGAATATAATTAAATTAATTTATTTATTAATGATCATTCACAATGTTCGTATAATAACGGCAGTATTTAATATCATGTCTGAATAGTAGTGTGTGATAAAATAAAAACCACGCTCGTGTGTTTTCCGCAAAAATATATCAGTCTCGTTTGGTCTGGCGGATGAACACAGAACACACTCGTCCTTCGGACTCGTGCATTCTGAATTCATCCGCCATACCAAACTCGACCGATATCTTTTTGCGGAAAACACACTCGCATGATTTTATATATATATATCACTTCCTACATGGCCCAAATTGATTTGTAAGCTGTAAAGTCGATGATAACTGAGATTTTAGCCATTTTTTCCTATGACCTTGAAGATGGAGAACAAGGTCAAATTCAAAGTCATCAGAATATTCGGCGAATATCATTTCCTATACATCCACAACTGATTTTCTAACCTGTGAAGTCGATAATAAGCGAGATATTAGCCATTTTGTGCTCTTCACTTTGAAAATTAGGTCAGAGGTCAAATTCAAGGTCACGGGAATATTCGGCATATATAATTTCCTATATGTCCACAACTGATCCCTAAGCTGTAAAATCGATAATAAGTGAGATATTAGCCATTTTGTCCTGCGACCTTGAAAATGAGGTCAAAGGTCAAATTCAAGGTCATGACAATAATCTGCATATATCATTTCCTATATGTTCATAATTGATTCCTAAGCTGTAAAGTCGTTAAGAAGCGAGATATTATCCATTTTGTCCTGTGACCTTGAAAATGGAGTCAAAGGTCAAATTCAAGGTCATGAGAATATTCGGCATATATTATTTCCTATATGTCCACAATTGATTTCTAATCTGTAAAGTCGATAATAAGTGAGATATTAGCTATTTTGTGGTCTGACCTTGAAACTGAGGTCAGAGGTCAAATTCAAGGTCACGAGAATATTCAGCATATATCATTTCCTATATGTCCACAATTGATTTCTTGTGTCTAATCTCAATATTGAGTGAGATATTAGACATAATGTGTCCCATTATAAAGCATAGGAGAGTTTAACATGGAAAAGTCTCATTTGGGCCAAGTTTGGGCCAAAATGGCCCACTTCGAGCGATTCAAGCGCAACGAAATTTATAGACATCATAGAAGTACATATGAGGAGTGTTATGTATCAAAAAGAAAAAAAGTTACTGAACAGATTTTGAGAAAATGGCCACCAAAGTCCAAAATCAGGCATTTTTCGTCGAAAACGGCCACCATTTTGAAAAAAATGCGAAAATCAAAAAACTAAAAAATACCGCCTTCCTGAATTATTTTTAAGTATTTTTGTGCAAAATTTCAGAAGAATTCGCCCGTAAACAAAAAAGATAAAAATGTGGACGACGAGATTTATAGACATCATAGAAGTACATATGAGGAGTGTTATGTATCAAAAAGAAAAAAAGTTACTTAACAGTTTTTGAGAAAATTGCCGCCAGTCCAAAATCAGGCATTTTTCGTCGAAAACGGCCGCCATTTTGAAAAAATGCGAAATTCGAAAACCTAAAAAAAACCTTTCCTGGAAATATTTTTAGGAATTTTTGTGCAAAATTTCAGAAAGATTCGACCGTAAACTTTAAAGATAAAAATTAGCCCAATGGGCTAGAAAGGTTACCGGAGAAATATACAGAGTTAAGCCGAGAAAGTTGAAGGTCAAATTGAAGGTGACCACTGAAATCGCCATATCTCTAACCTTGAAAATGGGATCAAAGGTTAAATTCTAGATCACCAAACTATTCAGCATACATCATTTCCTATATGTTCACTATGGACCCCTAAGCTGTAAATTTGATAATAAGCGAGATATAAGCCATTTTGTAATCTGACTTTGAAAATAAAATGACTGACCTTGAAATTTAGGTCAAAGGTCAAATTCAATATCATTAAAATATTCAGAATATATCATTTCCTATATGTTCACAATTGATTCCTAAGCTGTAAAGTCGATAATAAGCGAGATATTAGCCATTTTGTCCTGTTGACCTCGAAAATGAGGTCAAAAGTCAAATTCAAGGTCACTAGAATATTCAGCATATATCATTTCCTATATGTTCACAATTGATTTCTAAGCTGTAAAGGCGCTAATAAGCAAGATATTGGCCATTTTGTCCTGTGACCTTGAAAATGAGGTCAAAGGTCAAATTCAAGGTCACGAGAATATTCAGCATATATCATTTCCTATATGTTCACAATTGATTTCTAAGCTGTAAAGTCGATAATAAGCGAGATATTAGCCATTTTGTCCTGTGACCTTGAAAATGACGTCAAAGGTCAAATTCAAGGTCATGAGAATATTCAGCATATATCATTTCATATATGTCCACAATTGATTCCTAGTCTCTAATCTCAATATTAAGTGAGATATTAGGCTTAATGTGTCCCATTATAAAGCATGGGAAAATTTAACATGGGAAAGTCACATCTGGGCCGAGTTTGGGCCCAAAATGGCCCACTTCGAGTGATTCAAACGCAACGAAATTTATACATGTCACAGAAGTACATATGAGGAGTGTTATGCATCAATAAGAAAAAAATTAGCCCAAGGGCTAAGACAGGTTACCGGACAAAATATGTTTTATATTCCTGTGACCTTGAAAATAAGGTCACTGGTCAAAATGCAAAGTCATGAGAATATCCAGCAAACATGTATATGTAAGTATCAATCTATTACAACCAATAGTCAGATTTTGATGATGCCAAAAACAAACGTAAAATAGAACATTTTGGAATTGAAACAAAGCCCGACCAAATAGTTTATCCAAAGACACACTGGTGTCATCAGGGGCAGACAGTGTGTTAAATGTAGTTGTTTCTACTGTACACCTGATGGAATTAGTATACAACTGCCCACAACCTATGAAAATAATTTAGAAATCTGAAACAAACCCCATGGAATAGATATATGACAAATACATAAGTACCTAATCACAAGCCAGAAGGCTACTGAGTTGATGGTATCCTCGGGGACAGATTCAACGTCCGCCAGCAGTGACACTGACTCAGTGATATGAAAGTAAGTATCAATTTATTACCACCAATAGTCAGATTTTGATGATGCCAAAAACAAACGTAAAATAGAACATTTTGGAATCCCGATATGTCCATTGTTTGCTAAGCTGTAAATTCAATAACAAGTAAAACAAAATAGCAATTTTGTTCCATGACCTTGAAAATAAGGTCGAAGGTCGAATCAATGGTCATCAAAATATTTGGCATGTACACATCATTCCCCATAGGTGCACAACTGATTCCTAAGCTGTAAAGTCAATAATAAATAGGGCCTGCACGATTAATGGGTTAACCGCCGACGGCTAGCATTTTTTTAATAACCGCGAATAACCGGCTGTTAAATCTCCAAACGATTAACCGGTTAACCGTCAAACACCGGTTAACTGTCTTTTATAACCTTGATCAGTGATCACCAAACCGTCTGCTCATGCTCCTGAGGCATGCTTTTGAGGGCATTTAAACTCGTTAACTTTGTCGCCATGGGGCCAAAAAGCAATCTGTGGTTTGTTGCGGTCGCGTGGATGCATGCCACCTGTTAAAGGGATTGTGTGTGCATCTTTCACAGATACACAGGCTCGCGGCCTTCTCTCATATTAATACCGAAATTAACGAAGTTAAATAGGGGAAATACAAGTTTTCTTAAATGAAATATAAAGACACCTACACACACATAGACATATAGCAATCAAAACCATTCGGGGGACGTATTAAGAAGTGAACCCCGAACACTTCGCCTCAGGCTTAACTTCGAATGGTAAGGATTGTATATGTGAAAGAATGTGCAATGTCAGGTATAACGCAATCAGAACTGGAAAGAGAACATATATTCAGTGATATGCAAAATATGTACAGTTAATACATCAATAAGAAAAAAAGTTACTGAACAGATTTTGAGAAAACGACCGTCAAAGTCCAAAATTGGCCATTTTTCGATGAAAACGGCCGCTGTGACCTTGAAACCGAGGTCAGAGGTCAAATTCAAGGTCACGAGAATATTCAGCATAAATCATTTCCTATATGTTCACAATTGATTCCTAAGCTGTAAAGTCGATAATAAGCGAGATATTAGCCATTTTTGTCATGTGACCTTGAAAATAAGGTCAAAGGTCAAATTCAAGGTCACGAGAATATTCAGCATATATCATTTCCTATATGTTCACAATTGATTTCTAAGCTGTAAAGTCGATAATAAGCGAGATATTAGCCATTTTGTGCTCTGACTTTGAACCCGAGGTCAAAGGTCAAATTCAAGGTCACGATAATGTTCGGCATATATCATTTCCTATATGTCCACAATTGAATACTAGTCTCTAATATTAAGTGAGATATTATGGCTTAATGTGTCCCATTATAAAGCATAGGAGAATTTCACATGGGAAAGTCCCATTTGGGCCGAGTTAGGGCCCAAAATGGCCCACTTCGAGCGATTCAAGGGCAACGAAATTTATACATGTCACAGGGGTACATATGAGGAGTGTTATGCATCAATACAAAAAAAAGTTACAGAACAGATTTTGAGAAAACGACCGTCAAAGTCCAAAATTGGCCATTTTTCGACGAAAACGCCGCTCTGACCTTGAAACCGAGGTCAGAGGTCAAATTCAAGGTCACGACAATATTCAGCATATATCATTTCCTATATGTCCACAATTGATTCCTAGTCTCTAATCTCAATATTAAGTGAGATAAAGCATAGGAGAATTTAACATGGGAAAGTCCCATTTGGGCCGAGTTTGGCCCAAAATGGCCCACTTCGAGCGATTCAAGCGCAACGAAACTTATACACATCACAGGAGTATATATGAGGAGTGTTATGTATCGAAAAGAAAAAAAGTTACTGAACAGTTTTTGAGAAAATGGCCGCCAAAGTCCAAAATCAGGCATTTTTCGACGAAAACGGCCGCCATTTTGAAAAAAATGCGAAAATCAAAAAACTAAAAAATACCTCCCTCTCGAAATATTTTTAGGCATTTTTGTGCAAAATTTCAGAAAAATTCGTCTGTAAACAAAAAAGATAAAAATGTTAACAGACGGACGACGGACGGACGGACGACGGACGCAACGCCATGGCAATAGGTTATCGGACCATAGGTCCGGTAACCTAAAAAGTTACTGAACAGATTTTGAGAAAACGACCATCAAAGTCCAAAATTAGCCATTTTCGACGAGAACGGCCGCTATGACCTTGAAACCAAGGTCAGAGGTCAAACTTAAGGTCACGAGAATATTCAGCATATATCATTTCCTATATGTCCACAATTGATTCCTAGTCTCTATTCTCAATATTAAAGTGTGGCTATACCCTGTTGTTCGTTCCGTTTTTTGGGCAAAACTGTCATTGAATGAAGCAATTTCAATCAGCTCTGTGCAACTTACTGAATCAAATCATATATATCGATGGAAAATCAATGCTTATAGGCAGCAAAATTGAGCTGTTCGGTAAAGTCGCGCGATGGCGCCACTGTTGACCCTGTGACGTCATTTCGAGAACATCTCGTGAAGCGTTGTTGACATCACTGTGGTTCACAGCAGCGTTACAGCGAACATCTTTCTCGTTTGACTAGCGGCGGAAAAGTTTGTTTGAGTCTTCGCATCACTCGTTTTTGGATTGCATAGTGTGCAGCATGCCTTCTAGGTGTGTCGTGGCCGGTTGTAGCGGCACGAGAGTGGCCAACGTTCGAGCCGTACACCAGATTCCTCTGGTGAACGGCGAGCCGAGTCGTGACTGGGAGAAGTTCGTGAAAGTATGGCGGCAGGGCTGGAAGGCGTCTGACACGAGCATGATATGTTCTGATCACTTCCGCCCGGAAGATTACTTCAACTGGCACCAGTTCAAGCATGGTGAGTAGCATTATGGATAGATTCTACAGTTCAGCTAACTTTTAGTAAACAATCCAGATTCCAATTTGACTGTCAATGTCAACATGAGTGACAATCATGACATGTTGTTGTTTTGACAATGTGCCCCTGCCCCTGGCTGGGGCACATGTCAAGTTGTTGTTGTGTGATTGTCAATGTCATGTGACAAGTAGCCCCACGGCCCGAAAACAAGGAATTGACAATCTGATATCTAGCTGTTGTGCTGAAAATCAGATTGTCAATTCGTTGTTTTCGGGCCGTGGGGCTAGTGACAAGCAGTCATGATGTGTTGTAGTTGTAGGCCTAACATAGTCAGTGGTACTCCCCCCCCCCCCCCCCCCACACACACACACACTTCATCCCCCCCCCCCCCCCCTCCCCAACCACACCCACCCACCCGCGAACACACATGGGCAACTCTTAACTAAACTCGATTAGCACCTGAATCTTGTGGGCAATTTTGTTTCACTGCGTAGAATCTAGACCTAGTTCAATCAACGGGACTATGAATAAGATTGCCCACGAGACCGACAGGTAAAGTAAACGTTATTTTCGGATGTGAACATCACTGTGACTCAGGGGGCATATGACACATTGAAGTGGTGCACACTTTCTGTGCACAGCATTGTATTGAATATACATGTATATTCATTACAGCGCTGCAGTGAGATGCAGTCTCTTGCAAAGGGTTTTGTTATGAACGTATGGTACTGTAGCCGTGCTGGTTTGTAAAATGACCCAATAACAGATACTTAGGTCAGGTCAGCATGGTCAGCCCAGGTGACACGGAGCGCATCCAACTTGGCCCACATTGGTGCTCGAGACGAATGCAAACAAATCATGATTATGCAAGTTTTCAAGAAAGGTGCACTCTTTTTCGCTCAGAGGCATGCTATTCTGCCATGTTGGACAATGTATATTTTGAACCAATAATTTGCTATTTCACGCTATTTTCCTGCTACTGCTGGTCTGGTCTGAGAGCTGGTCACTACTGCCATTGCTACTGCTAGTTCGCTCAGCCCTAGTCTGAGAGCCACACGCTAGTACTGCTATCGCTACTTCTCCCATTCCTGGTCTGAGAGCCGGACGCTACAGCTATTGCTACTGCAACTCCTCACATGCAGTGTGTAGGAACCGGACGCTACTGCTACCGCTATTGCTACTGCTACTCTTGTGCGTGGTCTGGGAACCGGGCGCTACTGCTATTGTTACTGCTACTCTGCCCAGTCCAATCTGAGAGCTGGACGGTACTGCTACTGCTACTCCTCCCAGTCCTGGTGTGGGAGACGGATGGTATTGCTACTGCTACTCCTCTGCGTGGTAATTCCCATCCAAGTCTCCATCCCATTGGGCCATCTTGTCCCCAACCCATCCGGCCGTCCCATCCCCATCCCATTGACCTGTCCCGTCCCCATCCCATCGTCCCGTCTCGTTGCCATCCTATTGGCCCGTCCCGTCCCGTCCCCATCCCATCGGCCCAGCTCGTCCCCATCCCATTGGCCCTGCCCGTGCCGACCCAATCTTTTTTGGTTCATATGATTGCACAATTATTTTCTTTGTTCTCAGCGAAACTACCTGGTGCCACCATTTCGAAAGCGTGGGATGACGAGAGAGCTGCACTGATCCAGGAACTCAAGGAGAAAGGTCAGCCACTACAGCTCAGTGGTGATGGTCGCAGTGACTCCCCAGGATTCTGTGCCAAGTTCGGGGCATACACAATCATCGAGTGCTCCATCAACAAGGTCCTAGACATAGAGTTGGTTCAGGTAATACAGATTGTCCAGCTTTCATTTTATTGTGGAAAATGGAAAACTGTCTCAGAGAATTAGAATTAAGGCATTTCGGCAGAAATGCCTTTATGGTTTTAGCAGATTTTTTTTTTTTTTTTTTTTTTTTTTTTTTTTTTTTTTTTTTTTTCTTCTTCCGCCACTTTTGGTTTCCGGACGATAACTTTAGATTGCCTTGACGGATCCTTGTCAAATTTTCACCGCAAGTCAGAAATGATATGAGGAAGAACCCTATTCTTTTTGAGCCGGATCGGAGGTCCGTGAGGTCCGTGAGGATGAAATCAAGGCTAATTTTAAGACTTGGTTTCCGGACGATAACTGGAAAAATATTTATGCAATAGTTGCAGAACTCGGCATGAAGGTTCATATGCCACCAGGGAAGAACCCTATTGATTTTGGGATCGATCCGTCAAACGACCTTTGACCTAGAGGTCAAAATAATTTTTTGCTGATTCATCCTTGAGGCTTCCTGCATATCTCGGAAACCGTGCGTCGTAGAGCGAAACGGACGTTATTTTCGGACTCGTCGCCCTAGACAAACATCTCTAGGGTGTACTTTTTTTTTTGATCCGGCTCCGAGGTCCGTGAGGTCCGTGAGGATGAAATCGAGGAACTTGGTTTCCGGACGATAACTCAAAAAATATTCAGGCAATAGTTGCAGAATTTTGCACGGAGGTTTATATATCACCAGGGAAGAACCCTATTGATTTTGGGATCGATACCTCAAACGACCTTTGACCTAGAGGTCGAAATAATTTTTTGCTGAGTCATCCTTGATTCATCCTGCATATCTCGGAAACGGTGCGTCGTAGAGCGAAACGGACGTTATTTTCGGACTCGTCGCACTAGACAAACATGTCTAAGGGGTATTATGGATGAACTTTGACCTTGACCCGAAATTTTTTTGCCGAGTCGGCATTTTTCGTTTTCGTCGATATCTCGGAAACGGTGCGTCGTAGAGCGAAACGGACGTTATTTTCGGACTCGTCGCACTAGACAAACATGTCTAAGGGGTATTATGGATGAACTTTGACCTTGACCCGAAATTTTTTTGCCGAGTCGGCATTTTTCGTTTTCGTCGATATCTCGGAAACGGTGCGTCGTAGAGCGAAACGGACGTTATTTTCGGACTCGTCGCACTAGACAAACATGTCTACGGGGAATTATTGATGAACTTTGATCTTGACCCGAAATTTTTTTGCCGAGTCGGCATTTTTCGTTTTCGTCGATATCTCGGAAACGGTGCGTCGTAGAGCGAAACGGATGTTATTTTCGGACTCGTCGCACTAGACAAACATGTCTAAGGGGAATTATTGATGAACTTTGACCTTGACCCGAAATTTTTTTGCCGAGTCGGCATTTTTCGTTTTCGTCGATATCTCGGAAACGGTGCGTCGTAGAGCGAAACGGACGTTCTTTTCGGACTCGTCGCACTAGACAAACATGTCTAAGGGGTATTATTGATGAACTTTGACCTTGACCCGAAATTTTTTTGCCGAGTCGGCATTTTTCCTTTTCGTCGTTATCTCGGAAACGGTGCGTCGTAGAGCGAAACGGACGTTATTTTCGGACTCGTCGCACTAGACAAACATGTCTAAGGGGTATTATGGATGAACTTTGACCTTGACTCGAAATTTTTTTGCCGAGTCGGCATTTTTCGTTTTCGTCGATATCTCGGAAACGGTGCGTCGTAGAGCGAAACGGACGTTATTTTCGGACTCGTCGCACTAGACAAACATGTCTAAGGGGTATTATGGATGAACTTTGACCTTGACTCGAAATTTTTTTGCCGAGTCGGCATTTTTCGTTTTCGTCGATATCTCGGAAACGGTGCGTCGTAGAGCGAAACGGACGTTATTTTCGGACTCGTCGCACCAGACAAACATGTCTAAGGGGTATTATGGATGAACTTTGACCTTGACCCGAAATTTTTTTGCCGAGTCGGCAGTTTTTGTTTTCGTCGATATCTCGGAAACGGTGCGTCGTAGAGCGAAACGGATGGTATTTTCGGACTCGTCGCCCTAGACAAACATGTCTAGCGGGTATTATGGATGAACTTTGACCTTGACCCGAAATTTGTCGACATTTTTCATTTTCGTCGATATCTAGTATAAATTATTCATCACACCGAAATGCCTCCAAGGCATCTTTAGGCCTTGACGTCTAGTTGTTTACCAAAAACTGCAATGTATGACACAATTTATGAACACATTTTAGGCGGATGTGACAAAATTTACAATATGATTCCTTTACCAATCACATAAAAAGCATTTTGTTTTAACTTTCATAAGAGCAACGAGGTTGGTAACTCAGCCAGATGTGAGTTGGAAGGCCTCAAGCGCTGTTTCCAACATGTAGAGGACAACGACCTGGTGGTTGGAGCTCTAATCACGGATCGGCACAAGTCAATCGCCAAGTGGGTCAGGGAGACTCATCCGGACACCGATCACAGGAACGACGTATGGCACACTGCCAATGGTATGTCAATTTAATGTAATCTCCTGCGAGGCAATGATATCAAGTTTGGCAATAATTATGTTTTTGGTAAAAAATGCATCTTTACAGTTAGAGATGAATGTAATAGGCTTAGGCCATGTTACTGTATTCTTCCTGATACATGTTTTGTAAAATATGCTAAAGTGATATTTTACTGATGTAGAGCATGAACTGTGAAGACGGGCTTGATGAGAATGTGCACATTATTTCTATTCGCATATGTAAAGATAACGTCTAGTTTATGAATTGCTCATGAAAAGTTTATTTTCATTGGATACAGGGCTTCGCAAGAAACTAGATGCCCTAGGTCGTAGTATTCCCTTGCTTGGAAATTGGAAGAAAAGCATCATTAACCACTTGTACTGAGTTGCTTCCTCCACCCCTGAGGGTGATGGGGCTGTCATGGAAGCCAAGTGGGTGTCTCTACTTGACCACATCGTTGACCAGCATGACAACTGCTATCATGATGACCTGGAGGGAGAAGACCGCAACAAGGAATGGTTCTCAAACTGTAAGTATATCTGTCTCTTCTCCTTGTTGTATCATGTTTCTGTTTCCAAGTTTCATAATTTCATTAGTAAGTGTACATACCGATAGGTTATTTGCAATTGTTCAATGTTGACATCTCTGTTTTTGCAGTTATTTCCCTTGTAGTTAAGCATTCGTTGTACAGTTCCCTGTTGGAAGTTTTGCTATGGAGCCTAACATGAGGTAAGGTACTCTCTGAGTTTTGAAACAAGTGAACTATTCCATATATGCGATATGTAGTATCATAATGTGTACATGTGATTTATGAAATGAAGGGGTCAATGATTTATTATCACAAATATTAAACACAAACACGCAGTTTGTAAGTCAGTTTGTGTAAGTGTGAACTTTTCTTGTGTCTCGAGACTACATGAAGGTGGAGGACAAGCTGTTTGACAAAAGATTGATCAAGGATGTCCGGAATCTGTCCACAAAGTTCCAAACCTCTCACCTCGAGGCCTTCCACTCTTTGATCCTGAAGTTTGCCCCCAAGAGTGTTTGTTTCTCCTATTCAGGAATGAGAAGTCGGTAGGTGCCCATGTCCTATGGTAACCATACAACTGACACAACTAAATATTCTTATAAATTCGATTCTATTATTAGGGCATTTCGGCCCGAAATGCCCTTATGGTTTTGTCTGGTTTTTTTTTTTTTTTTTTTTTTTTTTTTTTTTTCTTCTTTTTTTTTTACTTTCCGCCGTTTTGGTTTCCGATCAATAACTCGGGAACGCCTGGACGGATCTTGTCCAAATTTACACCACTGGTCAGAAATATTACATGGAAGACCCCTATTGTTTTGGAGGCGGCTCCGGCGTCCGTGAGGTCCGTGAGGATGAAATCAAGGTTGATTTCGAGACTTGGTTTCCGATCGATAACTCAAAAAGTATTCATGCAATGGCAAGTATTCTCTGCACGGGAGTTCATTTACCACCAAGGAAGAACCCTATTGATTTTGGGATCACTCCGTCGAACGACCTTTGACCTAGAGCTCGGAAGAATTTTTGCTGATTCATCCTTGAGGCTTTCATGCATATCTCGGAAACGGTGCGTCGTAGAGCGAAACGGAGCTCAATTTCGGCCTCCTGGCACTAGACAAACTAGTCTAGGGGGTATCTTGGGTCGAAACGACCCCTGGTGTCGATTTTTTTTTTCGCCGACTCGGCACTTCCTGTTTTGCCGTATCTCGGAAACGGTATGTCGTAGAGCGAAACGGAGCTCAATTTCGGCCTCCTGGCACTAGACAAACTAGTCTAGGGGGTATCTTGGGTCGAAACGACCCCTGGTGTCGATTTTTTTTTTCGCCGACTCGGCACTTCCTGTTTGGCCGTATCTCGGAAACGGTATGTCGTAGAGCGAAACGGAGCTCAATTTCGGCCTCCTGGCACTAGACAAACTAGTCTAGTGTGTATCTTCGGTCGAGACGTCCCCTGGTGTCGAATTTTTTTTTCGCCGACTCGGCACTTCCTGTTTGGCCGTATCTCGGAAACGGTGCGTCGTAGAGCGAAACGGAGCTCAATTTCGGCCTCCTGGCACTAGACAAACTAGTCTAGTGTGTATCTTGGGTCGAAACGACCCCTGGTGTCGAATTTTTTTTTCGCCGACTCGGCACTTCCTGTTTGGCCGTATCTCGGAAACGGTGCGTCGTAGAGCGAAACGGGGCTCAATTTCGGCCTCCTGGCACTAGACAAACTAGTCTAGGGGGTATCTTAGGTCGAGACGACCCCTGGTGTCGATTTTTTCGCCGACTCGGCACTTCCTGTTTGGCCGTATCTCGGAAACGGTATGTCGTAGAGCGAAACAGAGCTCAATTTCGGCCTCCTGGCTCTAGACAAACTAGTCTAGTGTGTATCTTCGGTCGAGACGTCCCCTGGTGTCGAATTTTTTTTTCGCCGACTCGGCACTTCCTGTTTGGCAGTATCTCGGAAACGGTGCGTCGTAGAGCGAAACGGAGCTCAATTTCGGCCTCCTGGCACTAGACAAACTAGTCTAGTGTGTATCTTGGGTCGAAACGACCCCTGGTGTCGAATTTTTTTTTCGCCGACTCGGCACTTCCTATCTCGGAAACGGTGCGTCGTAGAGCGAAACGGGGCTCAATTTCGGCCTCCTGGCACTAGACAAACTAGTCTAGGGGATATCTTGGGTCGAGACGACCCCTGGTGTCGATTTTTTTTTTCGCCGACTCGGCACTTCCTGTTTGGCCGTATCTCGGAAACGGTGCGTCGTAGAGCGAAACGGAGCTCAATTTCGGCCTTCTGGCACTAGACAAACTAGTCTAGTGTGTATCTTCGGTCGAGACGACCCCTGGTGTCGAATTTTTTTTTCGCCGACTCGGCACTTCCTGTTTGGCCGTATCTCGGAAACGGTGCGTCGTAGAGCGAAACGGAGCTCAATTTCGGCCTCCTGGCACTAGACAAACTAGTCTAGAGGGTATCTTGGGTCGAAACGACCCCTGGTGTCAATTTTTTTTTTCGCCGACTCGGCACTTCCTGTTTGGCCGTATCTCGGAAACGGTGCGTCGTAGAGCGAAACGGAGCTCAATTTCGGCCTCCTGGCACTAGACAAACTAGTCTAGAGGGTATCTTGGGTCGAAACGACCCCTGGTGTCGATTTTATTTTTCGCCGACTCGGCACTTCCTGTTTGGCCGTATCTCGGAAACGGTGCGTCGTAGAGCGAAACGGAGCTTAATTCCGGCCTCCTGGCACTAGACAAACTAGTCTAGTGTGTATCTTCGGTCGAGACGACCCCTGGTGTCGAATTTTTTTTTCGCCGACTCGGCACTTCCTGTTTGGCCGTATCTCGGAAACGGTGCGTCGTAGAGCGAAATGGAGCTCAATTTCGGCCTCCTGGCACTAGACAAACTAGGCTTATGGGTATTTTGGGTCGAGACAACCCCTGGTGTCAATTTTTTTTTCGCTGAATCGGCACTTCCTGTTTGGCTGTATCTCGGAAACTGTGCATCATACAGGGATACGGAGCTCAATTCCGGCCTTCTGGCACTAGACAAACTAGTCTAGTGGGTATTTTGGGTCGAGACCACCCCTGGTGTCGAATTTATTTTCATCGACTCGGCACTTCCTGTTTGGCTGTATCTCGGAAATGGTGCGTCGTAGAGCGAAACGGAGCTCAATTCCGGCCTCCTGGCACTAGAATAACTAGTCTAGAGGGTATCTTGCATCGAGACGACTTCTGGTGTCGAATTTTTTTTTTGCCGACTCAGCACTTCCTGTTTGCCATATCTCAGAAACGGTCCGTCGTAGAGCGAAACGCAAAGATGCCTAAGGACGGGGTATGTCACTTAAACTTTGACCACGGACAGATTCAGAGTCATTATGGTTCTAGACGCGGTCTCTTAGGTAAATGTTAGGTAGGAATAGAACTCACACGAAATGCCCCAAGGCATCTTCAGGCCTTGACGTCTAGTTATATTCATCAGGCAGTGGAATTGGTTGTGAAGTTGTCGAATTGGCTGATAAACTGGTTGTCAATCTGATATGGGTGTTGATTAAGGCATTTCGGCAGAAATGCCTTTATGGTTTTAGCAGAATTTTTTTTTTTTTTTTTTTTTTTTTTTTTTTTTTCTTCTTCCGCCACTTTTGGTTTCCGGACGATAACTTTAGATTGCCTTGACGGATCCTTGTCAAATTTTCACCGCAAGTCAGAAATGATATGAGGAAGAACCCTATTCTTTTTGAGCCGGATCGGAGGTCCGTGAGGATGAAATCAAGGCTAATTTTAAGACTTGGTTTCCGGACGATAACTGGAAAAATATTTATGCAATAGTTGCAGAACTCTGCATGGAGGTTCATATGCCACCAGGGAAGAACCCTATTGATTTTGGGATCGATCCGTCAAACGACCTTTGACCTAGAGGTCAAAATAATTTTTTGCTGATTCATCCTTGAGGCTTCCTGCATATCTCGGAAACCGTGCGTCGTAGAGCGAAACGGACGTTATTTTCGGACTCGTCGCCCTAGACAAACATCTCTAGGGTGTACTTTTTTTTTTGATCCGGCTCCGAGGTCCGTGAGGATGAAATCGAGGAACTTGGTTTCCGGACGATAACTCAAAAAATATTCAGGCAATAGTTGCAGAATTTTGCACGGAGGTTTATATATCACCAGGGAAGAACCCTATTGATTTTGGGATCGATACCTCAAACGACCTTTGACCTAGAGGTCGAAATAATTTTTTGCTGAGTCATCCTTGATTCATCCTGCATATCTCGGAAACGGTGCGTCGTAGAGCGAAACGGACGTTATTTTCGGACTCGTCGCCTTAGACAAACAGGGGTATTATGGATGAACTTTGACCTTGACCCGAAATTTTTTTGCCGAGTCGGCATTTTTCGTTTTCGTCGATATCTCGGAAACGGTGCGTCGTAGAGCGAAACGGACGTTATTTTCAGACTCGTCGCACTAGACAAACATGTCTAAGGGGTATTATGGATGAACTTTGACCTTGACCCGAAATTTTTTTGCCGAGTCGGCATTTTTCGTTTTCGTCGATATCTCGGAAACGGTGCGTCGTAGAGCGAAACGGACGTTATTTTCGGACTCGTCGCACTAGACAAACATGTCTAAGGGGTATTATGGATGAACTTTGACCTTGACCCGAAATTTTTTTGCCGAGTCGGCATTTTTCGTTTTCGTCGATATCTCGGAAACGGTGCGTCGTAGAGCGAAACGCACGTTATTTTCGGACTCGTCGCACTAGACAAACATGTCTACGGGGAATTATGGATGAACTTTGACCTTGACCCGAAATTTTTTTGCCGAGTCGGCATTTTTCTTTTTCGTCGATATCTCGGAAACGGTGCGTCGTAGAGCGAAACGGACGTTATTTTCGGACTCGTCGCACTAGACAAACATGTCTAAGGGGTATTATTGATGAACTTTGACCTTGACCCAAAATTTTTTTGCCGAGTCGGCATTTTTCGTTTTCGTCGTTATCTCGGAAACGGTGCGTCGTAGAGCGAAACGGACGTTATTTTCGGACTCGTCGCACTAGACAAACATGTCTAAGGGGTATTATGGATGAACTTTGACCTTGACCCGAAATTTTTTTGCCGAGTCGGCATTTTTCTTTTTCGTCGATATCTCGGAAACGGTGCGTCGTAGAGCGAAACGGACGTTATTTTCGGACTCGTCGCACTAGACAAACATGTCTAAGGGGTATTATTGATGAACTTTGACCTTGACCCGAAATTTTTTTGCCGAGTCGGCATTTTTCGTTTTCGTCGTTATCTCGGAAACGGTGCGTCGTAGAGCGAAACGGACGTTATTTTCGGACTCGTCGCACTAGACAAACATGTCTAAGGGGTATTATGGATGAACTTTGACCTTGACCCGAAATTTTTTTGCCGAGTCGGCATTTTTCGTTTTCGTCGATATCTCGGAAACGGTGCGTCGTAGAGCGAAACGGACGTTATTTTCGGACTCGTCGCACTAGACAAACATGTCTAAGGGGTATTATGGATGAACTTTGACCTTGACCCGAAATTTTTTTGCCGAGTCAGCATTTTTCGTTTTCGTCGATATCTCGGAAACGGTGCGTCGTAGAGCGAAACGGACGTTATTCTAGGGATTGAGCCTGCTTTCGAGGGCATTGCAGTCCTACAAACAATCGAGGGGAAAATGACAACGTCAATAGCCCGATGGAGCGAAGCGACGGAGGGCTTTTGACATAGTCATATTACCCGAGATTGTTTGTAGGACTGCAATGCCCGAGAACGCAGGATTAATCCCTATTATAACATAAACCACTCCTTCTTGATTTTATGCCTGACAAAACAAAGAGAAGAAGAAAATACAACCGATTTTGGGCAGAAATACCCTTCTACTAAGAACCAAAAAATCGTTGAATTCTCCGCTACGATCAGCATGACCGCCCCAGAGCCGGACCGCTGGCCAGAAAACGTAATAACGTAGAATTATTGATCGACCGTCAAGATGCAGCTGTTCCATTTGACTCCCCCTGCCGCCTGGCAATGCAGCATTGAGGGATCGCTTTTCATGTGGATATTTACAGTCGAAATTCAGCAAAAAATACGAGCTGTCATGCGGTTCTGTATACACCAAGAGGAAATAGAGTGTATGGACATGTTCAAAGTGTTTTAGTTCCACTGGAAATCGGAGGGATCATGTATATTTTGGGTGACATTTGTTGCATGCGTGTGCACACCGTTCCGCGGAATTTGGAAAGATGTCGGGTCCGCGCCAACACTGGCTGATGGCGATGGCCGGTATGATGCTCGAACTTCGAAGACGGCTAAAAAGTTTTAAAATCTGGGCTTCTACAGATGATAAACACATATGAGGTTAGTATTCTTGAGAAGACATTATGTAGATTTTATTCTTCGATTAGTGTATATGAAACAGAGATTATTTTGTTCGTACTGGCGCCGCAAATTATATACATTTCCGCATGCATGTCGAATCGTACACCTACGTCGCCATGATATTTATGGATCGATTTTCTCTTTCTAGGTCAGCGCGCGGATCTCCAGGCGGATCTGCTTGCAACATGGACCCGAGCTACGACTTCCTCGTCGTCTTGGGAGTCCCAACAATTGTTGTTGTAGACATCTACGGCACATCCAAGTAATCCTGTCTCAGGAAGTCCAGTTATAAATCTTCATCCGCAATTCAGACATTTCAGGACAAGATCATCAGCGCTGGCAGCATGACAAGTGATCAGCCTGCTTGCTCCATACCTTGACTTGGCCCGTTGACAATCGGCACGGGAATCACCAATGTTTTGTGACAGTGTACAGTACGGACTCCTTGCAAATATATAACACAAGGTTAAAAACACATGTCTAGCCAAAATCTCAGGATGGAAAAGTACATAGTGACTGTTGTGTCATGTGTGTCACAGTGATTTTGCTTACTTGTTCACTGCAAAACTGTATAAAACCCTTAATTTTTTAAAATAAATTATATATTTTTATTGATTCTCAATCATTCTGCCCAGTCTATACTATATAGATCTACTTACATTGAAAAAATATTTGAAATGTTCTGTTTTCAGTATGGTTTACAAAATATTCTGGATTTAGGAGGGAGGTGAACGGAACGGCGTAAACAAATCCAGGAGGGCTTTCGATGGGATCGAAAAGCCCTAGGGCTTTCGATCAAATCGAATGCCCGGTTGAATGTATATCAATGCTAGAATGCTTACAAGGCATTGGTTGTCTGACAAAGTCTATCCTCATCAAACTACTGTGTATAAGCAGAGATTGACCATGTATGTTATAATTTCGGACTCGTCGCACTAGACAAACATGTCTAAGGGGAATTATTGATGAACTTTGACCTTGACCCGAAATTTTTTTGCCGAGTCGGCATTTTTCGTTTTCGTCGATATCTCGGAAACGGTGCGTCGTAGAGCGAAACGGACGTTACTTCGGACTCGTCGCCCTAGACAAACATGTCTAAGGGGTATTATGGATTAACTTTGACCTTGACCCGAAATTTTTTTGCCGAGTCGCCAGTTTTTGTTTTCGTCGATATCTCGGAAACGGTGCGTCGTAGAGCGAAACGGATGGTATTTTCGGACTCGTCGCCCTAGACAAACATGTCTAGCGGGTATTATGGATGAACTTTGACCTTGACCCGAAATTTGTCGACATTTTTCATTTTCGTCGATATCTAGTATTATAAATTATTCATCACACCGAAATGCCTCCAAGGCATCTTTAGGCCTTGACGTCTAGTTGATCATTAAATGTCAGGCATGGTACTACATTTCAAATAATGTCCTGTTTTCAATATAAACTATTTTGGTATTGTCTCCTCTTACAGCTTGATGCTAGCTGGTCTGCACTACAACGAAAATTCCAACAGGCAGCAAGCTGTGAAGGCAGACGGTGAAAAGCGGTGGAACATCACATACCGCAAATACATGTCAGGGATGCCAAGTGTGAGAGCAGTGAAGCAGAAACCAACTTACAGTATGCTACTTTTCATTCTTCGTTTCGATGGATAAATGTGTGATTCTCAGCTTAATGTGGCCATTGTCTATTCCCATTGTTCTTATCTTCCTTCTTACTTTTCTTCGACTGTTCCTAATCCTGTCATTAATTGAATCGCTCATCAAAAATATCTGTTTTGGTTATTTATATGCAAGTACTGTACATGTAGTCATTTAATGTAATTTAAATGTATATATCTACTGGAGTATATCGTGTTTGTGTCCGTAGACTACACGGGGAAGCTGATGGAGCAGCTCCACTCTCTGTATGAGTCTGACCCACGGGACCTCAAGAGCCTGTCACAAGACCTGAAGGACAAGGAGCCCCCCACGCTGTCTTCTGTGTTCTTACACTTGGACAAACAGGAAGTGGTGTCGAACTACACGTCTCGCTTCAACACACTCACGTTACGTTAAATCAACTGGTTTTGTCAGAATTCTTCTCATTTTCAAATTCCTTCAGCTATCGTAGGCCTTTTTATATTCTTTGAAATCTCAAATGGTGCATTGTAGCGAAATGAAAACTATTTTTTTTTAGAACGAACAAGTCCCGGAGGTCTCGGGGGTATCTTTGCCCTCAGTAAAAATTTTTATTGCTAAGGCAGCATTTTGTATTGTTATACTTTGCACCGAAATTCCTCGAAGGCATCTTTAAGCCTTGATGTCTAGTTGTATCCCTAGCACGGTCACCACTAATCAAGGCTGTGTTCCCCTGTCTCAACAGTGCTAGATACTTCAAGTGATTCAGTACTCTAATGAACGAGTTTGTATGGCAGGGCCAAACAGAAAACCTAACATTGTCAGTATATATATATGTGTGTGTGTGTGTGTGTATTATGACAAGGTAGATAGTAAATTGATAACATGATTGTCAGGGTTTTCTGAGCTTTGACGGAGAATTTATGTTTCATGTGAACCCAATTTTTACACGAATCCATCATGGTGAGGTACCTTGTATCATTGTATGGTACCCATTTTGTGTAACTATCAGATTCTCAGCAATCAGTGAAATGCATGTACATGTACACAGTAAACCTCACATATCGTGAGATCAAATGGGCTATCAAGAAATCTTAGGCCTTGACAGCTGAATTTTTGTAAACAGCTGATCATACCATTTGTTCAGTATGGATTTATAACATCATGATACATGTACCACACTAGTATCCTTAGTGAGTGATCGCTGGTACTGAAAAGTATGGGAATGTTTGTCATATTCTTATGGTTGTTTTTTGAGAGTGAATCCAAGTTTCCATTCAAATTTTGCATGTAGGTAAAGGTAAAGTTAGCATTTTTATATACAATAGTCGGTCATGTTTGCTGAATTATAAACAATATTATATAGTTTTTATAACTTCTCAGTATTGACAATTTGTATAATTATATTTAACTTTGTCACCAATATTTATTTACTTTCCAAAATGCTGCATATATATTGGCAAGATTCTGTTGATGCTCGGTACGTTTGACGGCCTCTGCTTCCAGAATCCCAAATAAGTATTTGATAGATTTTCAAGCACAAGATAGATCTATATCTTCATGTGAGTTGTATTATGGTTTCCAAGCATACTGCTGGTGAATTGTCTCATTTTTTCAGGTCAGATTCACTCTTCCTTGTGGTGTAGTATTGTTTGGATAAGAGGAAGACAAACTATTCATGGAAAGTAGCACATACAGTCCTGTGTGTTTGACAGTTCTTCACTTGCTGTTATGATTGGTGGGTGCGTCTCACGCACATCTGATTGTTGATTAAATTAATCCGCACGTTTCATACCACTGATTACTTTTTTTGATGAACATTAATGTTTCATCAAATTCATCCTTGAACCTTTTGATTGAAAAGATTACTTTGATTACATTAATCAGAGTGCATGAAATGCGCCCCATGATTCCTGAGGATATTAATTTCAATGTGCCTGATGTGAAATAATAAAAATTAGCCCAAAGGCTAAGATAGGTTACCGGACAATTTTGGTTTGGCCATGGCAGCATTGGCAGGTAACAGACCTTGAGATTTACCAATCAAGGTTCGCAGTGTAAATATATGATTTACCAATCAAGGTCATCCGTATGAACTTCGATGTAACCATTACATGTATGTGTGCGGCATTTGATATTCTATATGTTGGGTGGAATCGTTTAGGCCGCTCAGGTCAATTTACACATTCCAAGTCAGACATTTGGCACTCAAGGTCATCTGACGTCAAGTTCAAGGTCATCATTAGTTGTGCCATATATGTCTTCCTATATGTTCATAATGCAAACAGGAGCTCTATCTGCAAGCATTTCATCTACAAAGGCAAATCTGGGCATTTTTTGACCCCAAAATGGCTGTTTTGACCTTTCAAGGTCATCCAAGGTCAAATTCAAGGTCACCACACAAGTCGCCATATATGACTTCCGATTTGAAAGTGCCAATTTCTAAGCTCTATCTTCAAGCGTTCTATGAGTACAGTCCTGACAGCTCCCATTATGAAGGAAAAAAGTGCCGAAAATTTTCTAAGTCCAAAATTTTTTTCAAAGGGTGAAAATTTTTTTTTGCCTAGAAATGGCCCAAAATGGATAGTAATGTTATTTGGGGCGAAAAATTTTTTTTTCGCCGACTCGTCAAAAATTCAAAATGGCCGCCACACTGAGATCGGCGATTCAAGGGCAACAAAACTTATACACGTCGCAGAGGTATATAAGAGGAATCTTTTTAAGCAAAAATCTCAAAACTGATCCGAGAGTTTTTGAGAAAATACAGACCAGGTGCAAATTTGAGCGTTTTTCGACCCAAAAATGGCTGTTTTGACCTTTCAAGGTCATCCAAGGTCAAATTCAAGGTCACCACACAAGTCGCCATATATGACTTCCCATTTGAAAGTGCCAATTTCTAAGCTCTATCTTCAAGCGTTCTATGAGTACAGTCCGGACAGCTCCCATTATGAAGGGAAAAAGTGCCGAAAATTTTCTAAGTCCAAAATTTTTTTCAAAGGGTGAAAATTTTTTTTTGCTCTAGAAATGGCCCAAAATGGATAGTAATGCGATCTGAGGCGAAAAAATTTTTTTTCGCCGACCCGCCAAAAATTCAAAATGGCCGCCACACGAAAACCGGCAGATTTAGGGCAACCAAACTTATACATATCACAGAGGTATATGAGGGGAATCTTTTGAAACCAAAAACTCAAAACTGATCAGACAGTTTTTGAGAAAATGGCCGTCAAAGTCCAAAATTGAGCGTTTTTCGACAAAAACGGCCGCCATTTTGAAAAAAATGCGAAAATCAAAAAACAAAAAAATACCTCCTTCTCAAAATATTTTTAGGCATTTTTGTGCAAAATTTCAGAAAGATTCGATCGTTAACTTTAAAGATAAAAATGTTAACGCCGGACGGACGGACGGACGGACGGACGGACGGACGGACGACGGACGCAACGCCATGCCAATAGGTTATCGGACCAAAGGTCCGGTAACCTAAAAAATAAAATATAATGCAGTTTTCGGTGTTCTCGTCATTTTTTTTCATTACTGATACCCGAAACACATAATCTTATGGGTTTCTGCTGATAGTACAAAAAAAAATTACAATTTTCACAAATACAACAATGATCTACCATCAAATGATACACGACACAAATATTCTGTTATACATATGAGGGTGGGAAATACAATGGAATGTTCTATTGGATGCAAATACCTCAATCACACTTAGTCTACCTGGTAGCCTACAATACCATTTACTGGTACCATATATTTGTAAATGTGGGAATGGTTGTACTGAAAATTTGTAGATCTATGAGGGAAACGTGTTGTTTGTCCCTCACTAGGCCAGTAAAAATTGTACCAGGGGTAAAAAATGTACGTGACATCGATGTGTGTGTGGGGGGGGGGGGGGAGGAGAGGGGGCAGATCAAGCGAGCGGAGCTCGCGTCGCTTGGACTGGGAGGGGGGAGGGAGGGGGGAGCTGTTCAGCTAATGCAGGGCTGAAATTCTCTCAGGATATCGCCGATGGAGCTTCATATTACGAATGTGTACTGCTCATATCTTCCGTGATCAGTCTGATATCCCAACGCAGGTCACCAGCTGGTCACAGGCGAGAGTTCTACGCACATGCGACACTTCACAGATCAGATGCCTGGCAGTCTTGTACGACCAGACATCAGCCATCTGTCAACAAAGTACACCTGTAGCGATGTCGTCTTTGACATTTGCCCTGGTCCGCCCCATTGCTTTTACAAGATAGCTAGATAAATAAATAGATAAACAGGAAAGTATTAGGCATGCAATTTGAGCTTGATCACGACACTTTCAAAGGAAAACAAACTTGCAAAACGTCAACAGCTGTCAAACTCGCTCTGCAGTTCTCGTTCTCGAAATGACGTCACAAACATGGCGGCGCCCTGACGTCACGTGCTTTTGTTTACATTTACACTTAATGATCGATTATGCTCATCGATCAACAGATATCTCTTGTCATCGAGTGCATTCCACATCAGTAGACATAAATACAGCATATTAACCAAAGTACCCCCCACAGAGTAGAGCAACACTTTAAGTGAGATATTAGGCTTAATGTGTCCCATTATAAAGCATAGGAGAATTTAACATGGGAAAGTCCCATTTGGGCCGAGTTTGGGCCAAAATGGCCCACTTCGAGCGATTCAATCGCGACGAAATTTATAGACATCATAGGAGTACATATGAGGAGTGTTATGTATCAAATAGAAAAAAAGTTACTGAACAGATTTTGAGAAAATGGCCGCCAAAGTCCAAAATTGGCCGATTTTCGACAAAAACGGCCGCCATTTTGAAAAAATTGCGAAAATCAAAAAACTAAAAAATACCTCCTTCTTGAATTATTTTTGTGCATTTTTGTGCAAAATTTCAGAAAGATTGGTCCGTAAAGAAAAAAGATAAAAATGTGGACGACGCCGACGGACGCCGGACGCAACGCCATGCCAATAGGTTAGCGGACCAAAGGTCCGGTAACCTAAAAATGCGAAAATCAAAAAACTAAAAAATACCTCCCTCTCGAAATATTTTTAGGCATTTTTGTGCAAAATTTCAGAAAAATTCGATCGTAAACTTTAAAGATAAAATTGTTGACGGACGACGATGACGACGGACGACGACGCCGGACGCATCGCCATGCCAATAGGTTACGGACCATAGGTCCGGTAACCTAAAAATGTGAACGGACGATGGACGGATGGACGGACGGACGCAACGCCACGGCAATAGGTTATCGGACCAAAGGTCCGGTAACCTAAAAATGTGAACGGACGGACGACGGACGCAACGCCACGCCACGCCAATAGGTTATCGGACCATAGGTCCGGTAACCTAAAATTTGCCCAAAGGCTAAGATAGGTTACCGGACATTTTTGGTTTGGCCATGGCAGCATTGGCAGGTAACAGACCTTGAGATTTACCAATCAAGGTTCGCAGTGTAAACATATGACCTTGAGATTTACCAATCAAGGTCATCCGTGTGAACTTCGATGTCACCATTACATGTATGTGTGTGGCATTTGATATTCTATATGTTCATAATACAAAGATATATCTGGGTGGAATCGTTTAGGCCGCTGAGGTCAATTTACACATTCCAAGTCAGACATTTGGCACTCAAGGTCATCTGACGTCAAGTTCAAGGTCATCATTAGTTGTGCCATACATATGTCTTCCTATATGTTCATAATGCAAACATGAGCTCTATCTGCAAGAATTTCATCTATAGAGGCAAATCTGGGCATTTTTTTTACCCCAAAATGGCTGTTTTGACCTTTTAAGGTCACCGAAGGTCAAATTCAAGGTCACCACACAAGTCGTCATATATGACTTCCCATTTGAAAGTGGCAATTTCTAAGCTCTATCTTCAAGCGTTCTATGAGTACAGTCCTGACAGCTCCCATTATGAAGGAAAAAAGTGCCGAAAATTTTCCAAGTCCAAAATTTTTTTCTAAGGGTGAAAATTGTTTTTGCCCTAGAAATGGCCCAAAATGGATAGTAATGCGATTTGTGGCAAAAATTTTTTTTTTTTGCCGACCCGCCAAAAATTCAAAATGGCCGCCACACGGAGACCGTAACTAATTAAACTAGACGTCAAGGCCTAAAGATGCCTTGGAGGCATTTCGGTGTGATGAATAATTTATAATACTAGATATCGACGAAAATGAAAAATGTCGACAAATTTCGGGTCAAGGTCAAAGTTAATCCATAATACCCCTTAGACATGTTTGTCTAGGGCGACGAGTCCGAAAGTAACGTCCGTTTCGCTCTACGACGCACCGTTTCCGAGATATCGACGAAAACGAAAAATGCCGACTCGGCAAAAAAATTTCGGGTCAAGGTCAAAGTTCATCCATAATACCCCTTAGACATGTTTGTCTAGTGCGACGAGTCCGAAAATAACGTCCGTTTCGCTCTACAACGCACCGTTTCCGAGATATCGACGAAAACGAAAAATGCCGACTCGGCAAAAAAATTTCGAGTCAAGGTCAAAGTTCATCCATAATACCCCTTAGACATGTTTGTCTAGTGCGACGAGTCCGAAAATAACGTCCGTTTCGCTCTACGACGCACCGTTTCCGAGATATCGACGAAAACGAAAAATGCCGACTCGGCAAAAAAATTTCGGGTCAAGGTCAAAGTTCATCCATAATACCCCTTAGACATGTTTGTCTAGTGCGACGAGTCCGAAAATAACGTCCGTTTCGCTCTACGACGCACCGTTTCCGAGATAACGACGAAAACGAAAAATGCCGACTCGGCGAAAAAATTTCGGGTCAAGGTCAAAGTTCATCAATAATACCCCTTAGACATGTTTGTCTAGTGCGACGAGTCCGAAAATAACGTCCGTTTCGCTCTACGACGCACCGTTTCCGAGATATCGACGAAAACGAAAAATGCCGACTCGGCAAAAAAATTTCGGGTCAAGGTCAAAGTTCATCAATAATTCCCCGTAGACATGTTTGTCTAGTGCGACGAGTCCGAAAATAACGTCCGTTTCGCTCTACGACGCACCGTTTCCGAGATATCGACGAAAACGAAAAATGCCGACTCGGCAAAAAAATTTCGGGTCAAGGTCAAAGTTCATCCATAATACCCCTTAGACATGTTTGTCTAGTGCGACGAGTCCGAAAATAACGTCCGTTTCGCTCTACGACGCACCGTTTCCGAGATATCGACGAAAACGAAAAATGCCGACTCGGCAAAAAAATTTCGGGTCAAGGTCAAAGTTCATCCATAATACCCCTTAGACATGTTTGTCTAGTGCAAAAAATTATTTCGACCTCTAGGTCAAAGGTCGTTTGAGGTATCGATCCCAAAATCAATAGGGTTCTTCCCTGGTGATATATAAACCTCCGTGCAAAATTCTGCAACTATTGCCTGAATATTTTTTGAGTTATCGTCCGGAAACCAAGTTCCTCGATTTCATCCTCACGGACCTCACGGACCTCGGAGCCGGATCAAAAAAAAAAGTACACCCTAGAGATGTTTGTCTAGGGCGACGAGTCCGAAAATAACGTTCGTTTCGCTCTACGACGCACGGTTTCCGAGATATGCAGGAAGCCTCAAGGATGAATCAGCAAAAAATTATTTTGACCTCTAGGTCAAAGGTCGTTTGACGGATCGATCCCAAAATCAATAGGGTTCTTCCCTGGTGGCATATGAACCTCCATGCAGAGTTCTGCAACTATTGCATAAATATTTTTCCAGTTATCGTCCGGAAACCAAGTCTTAAAATTAGCCTTGATTTCATCCTCACGGACCTCGGATCCGGCTCAAAAAGAATAGGGTTCTTCCTCATATCATTTCTGACTTGCGGTGAAAATTTGACAAGGATCCGTCAAGGCAATCTAAAGTTATCGTCCGGAAACCAAAAGTGGCGGAAGAAGAAAAAAAAAAAAAAAAAAAAAAAAAAATTCTGCTAAAACCATAAAGGCATTTCTGCCGAAATGCCTTAATTAATATTAACTTATTGGGTAATATTGTTTTGTTCTCACCAAAAACATCAGTTCTCTATTCTGGACAAGAATCCAGTGCCATTTGCTTTCATAGTACAGGCTATTGGAATGATCAAGATGTCAAAATGGATATTTCACATTCTGTAATAAGTTGGACTGTTAACATATTAATATGATCATCCTGAAAAACTGATTGGTTTCACGTGCCAGCCCTATCCAACAAAGCCACCAATAATATTATTGAGATTCCTATTATTGAAACAGGCTGACTGGTGTTGTGGCTATATAAAAATAATAATAAAGGTGATCGGGTTAGAAATGCGGCCTGCAGCGTGTTCACAAGAAAAGTATCCACCAAAATTTGTTCAAGGGATACAATTATTTTTAGGTATCTTTCCCACATTTTCAGGAAGATTCGTCTGTAAACTTTATTGATAAAATTGTTCACACTTTTTGGCCAGACAATGAATGCTATGCCAATATATTATCGGACCATAGATCTGGATTGAGGTAATATTGACAAGGTTTTTCTAGAAAATAATCCAACTTTATTCATAATTCCTCTTTAATCATAACAATCTCCATTATACAAGTATTCCTGAACAATGTTTCATACATTCGAAGTCGGTCTGAACATTCAAGACCTAAAGAGTGAGTACAATATCCTCTTCTCGCATGTCTCATGACAATTACACAAAAGTTTTACAATGGAGCTCTTTCTCTGTGCAAACAAATACAACAGTGAAGTCATCTCTGCAAGTTAACACCAAGAAAAACAATATTTTTTCAGTTTACAAAATTTAGGGAAGACACAGCAACATCACACTAAGATATGTTGGCCAAATTCTTCTCTTTGACATGTGCTGAAGGGGAACATTGCTCACCGGGCATCTTGAGTTTGAACAATCAGTTCACCTAAAGTTTAGTTCAAGATCACTCAAACATGCAGCACATTGGACATCCTATATGCTCATAATACAAACTATCTTCAAACCTAATTTTCAAATGGCCTCTAATGGTCAATTTACACATACCTTGTTGTAACCATAGCCAGGGATTTTAGCATTAAGGCCCTAAAGATGAAAATGGTTGTTTTGGCCAAAATATACGAAAGCCTGTTGTATTCACTACCTTATGTTTAAAACTATACAGCATTCCGTATGAGAATGATGAAAATCCACAAATGTACCTTTCACATGGTGTCTACAGATTCAGCTTTTTGTTCCAGTTTGTTGAAAATTACCTGATATAATCATCAGTCATAACCCTGTGCAGCAGTTTCTCAAGATATTTTTCCAATGGAAGTTGGAAAATATCACTAACAGCGCACTATCACTTCGCCAATTCACAAACACTGTACATTATTCACTAAAATCACGTAGCTAATCGGATCGTAAGTCCAGTAACCTAAAATAATAAAGTTTACATATTTATTTCTCACCTAATTTTCAAGGAAGCAAAATTGGAAAATAAATTTTCCCTGAACTCCCATTATTCCTGATGATTCCATACCCAATACTGAATACATGTATATTCCAATTGTGGTATTACAAATATAGATAGTAACCAATTATTACTTTATACTACCATTAAGGTAGTCCGCTCCAAACAGTGAGGGGAGGGGGTCAAAGAGTTTTTTAATATAAATAACTGTGTCAACAAAATATAGAGCTTCAAAATGATATATTTTATAGAGTAACTGTTCAGCATCCTAAAGCTGAAAAGAAAATAGGGGGTCACCGTACCCGTTCGCATGGAAAACACGATGCAAGATGTGAATATGGACGGAAAAATGTGTGAAAATGCCATATTTTATGTCATTTTAGGTAAATGTGTGTGATTTCGATCGAATATGTAGAAGAAACAAGCACGGTGACCCCCTGTTTTCAGTATTAGGATGCTGACCATTTACTCTATAAAATATGTCATTTTGAAAAGATAATATTCAAGAAATGACTTTTAAATTTTGACTTTTCGTTACCTCACGGTTTGTAGCGGACTACGTTAAATCTTGAGTGGACGATCACAAATCCATAGTATCGCCAAACTTTTTAATGCTTTTAGGGATACGTTCCTACCAGAAACCTATCACACACTACTACTGTACATTAGGAGAACTCAGGAGATATGATACAAATGCAAATGAAAGTAATGAACGAATCCTGTTTGACGGAGTATTGCTAGGTGTCCACAGACGGCGCTCTGTATTCCTCCAACTCCTCGAAATGTTGCTTTGTGGACAGAACTTTCAGCGACATCGTGTCGATGGCATTCGCTAGAGTTCCCTTCAACGATATCTCCACGTTGTAATTGTTTGCCTGAAAATTTCCAATTTGTATGTATTGAATTTGCATTGTATTGAATTTCACTTAAATTTCAAAATTCTTACATATCCAAAACCAGATGCTTTCCGGTCACCGAAAACCGTCTTGGTGTATCCCTCTCATGCCCTATCATCACTGTCCAAAATAATGTTACATGTAATTCAGACAAAATATCATTACTGTTGGGCCAGTGTTGTTCATTGATGTCACATATAAGAATTCCCAAGTCTTAACTATTTCACTCCAAGCAGTGATACTATCAATAACTAAAATAAGCACAAAATCGTTATTTCTAAGTAGTTTCCAGAAAAGTTTGTTATAAAATTTGAACAAGAAAACTTGCTCAATCACATCATTACGAGTGATTTCAAACTCTACATTTGCTAATACTGAATACATTTTAAATGTAATAAGTTCGTAATATTACCTAATTAATATTATTATTACAGCTCTTAAATCTCTACCACACAGATGCTTTGCCTTTTGTCCAAAAATAACTCATTCACTTATTAGTATTTATGCAATCTTTCCGCAAAGCAATAGGATTCGTGTCTGAGCTTTGCTCAACACGCCCTACAAAATTGAAGCGATGCCTGTAAAATGACCACCCCTAAAGCATTCACAAGCATTGTATGTTAAAACAGCTTATTTCGTCACAAAATGTCGCCAACCGGCCATCTTGGTTGCTATGGCAACCATAAGTCAATATAAAATATTATCAGAATCAGTTCAGATTCACAACCTGTAGAGCATGTAGAGTGCTCGCAATAAAGTGACTGACGCGGCACAATGACTGCAAATCCATAGTATCCCCCTGACTTTGTTATTTTTCCCAAATTTTCAGGAAGATTCGACCGTGAAGAAAACAATGTGGCCTGAACCAACGCCACAATAATAGGTTATTCATGTGTTATTGGACCATAAGTGTGGTAACGTAAAATCTTCCAGTTTTTGGGGTCAGACAAGGTAAAACTGACCAGAATGGTCCAATGTTACCGTACAATCGCGCATATAAGGACACTGTCTTTATATTCGAGCCTGTCCTTATATTCGAATATAAGAACATATCCCTATATTCCGAAAGGTTTACTTTTTTCGCGCCATAAAGCAATATTAGTTTATAAGGAAACTCATGTCCTTATATCCGAGACACTTAGGTTTTCGTGCCAAAAACGTAAAGGTGCCCCGAATATAAGGACACCCATTGCACTTGCTATCACATGCTGCCAGGCTTACGACCATTTTCGGTAATATACACGAGGTTATTGGGGGCTCATTGAAAATAGGCCTACACATACACAGGCCTGTCTTCAATGGCAGATCATGACTATAGTGCATTTATGCACGTGGAATTTTTTAATGACTTAATAGTAGTAAGTTGTCGGCATTGACGACCACGGCTAGGGAGAACACTGAGTTGGTGATGCAAAGGGCAGCCATGGTGATGTTAACGGACAGGTCGGGGCAGATAATGGTAACGGACCGGTTGGGTTGGTGAAGCAGAGGGCAGCCATGATGACGGTAATGCACTTGGTGCTAGTCAGAAAACGACTCAAAGATTTTGACATCCATTTTTCGTAACGTCGTTACCAGTAAAGCAATCACTTTGAAATGAGAATGACATCGAACTGAATCCAACAGGACCGCATTATATAAAATTAGCCCAAGGGCTAAGAAAGGTTACCGGACAATGTTTTACATTTTATATATTAGCCATTTTGTCCCGAGACCTTGACAACAAGGTCAAATTCAAGGTCACAAGAATATTCAGCATATATCATTTCATGTCCACAATTGATTCCTAAGCTGCAAAATCGACAATGAGCCAGATATTAACCATTTTGTGTTCTGACCTTGGAGATGAGATCAAATTCAAGGTCATGAGAGCATATATCATTTCCTATATGTGCTCAATTGATTGCAAAGCTGTAAGTTCGATAATAAACGAGATATTAATCATTTTGTGCTTTGACCTTGAAAATGAGGTCAAATGTCAAATACAAGGTCATGACAATATTCAGCATTTATCGTTTACTATTTGTTCACAATTGCTTCCTTAACTGTAAAAATGATAATAAGCGAGATATTAGCCATTATATGCTCTGACCTTGAAAACGAGGTCGAAGGTCAAGATCAAGGTCATGACAATCTTCAGCATATATCACTTCCTACATGGCCCCAATTGATTTGTAAGCTGTTAAGTCGATGATAAGTGAGATTTTAGCCGTTTTTTCCTATGACCTTGAAGATGGAGATCAAGGTCAAATTCAAAGTCATCAGAATATTCGGCGTATATCATTTCCTATAAATGCACAACTGATTTTCTAACCTGTGAAGTCGATAATGAGCAAGATATTAGCCATTTTGTGCTCTTGACTTTGAAAATTAGGTCAGAGGTCAAATTCAAGGTCACGGGCATATTCGGCATATATCATTTCCTATATGTCCACAATTGATCCCTAAGCTGTAAAATCGATAATAAGTGAGATATTAGCCATTTTGTCCTGTGACCTTCAAAATGAGGTCAAAGGTCAAATTCAAGGTCATGACAATAATCTGCATATATCATTTCCTATATGTCCACAATTGATTTCTAATCTGTAAAGTCGATAATAAGCGAGATATTAGCTATTTTGTGGTCTGACCTTGAAACTGAGGTCAGAGGTCAAATTCAAGGTCACGAGAATATTCAGCATATATCATTTCCTATATGTCCACAATTGATTCCTAAGCGGTAAAGTCGATATTAAGCGAGATATTAGCCATTTTGTCCTGTGACCTTGAAAATGAGGTCAAAGGTCAAATTCAAGATCTTGAGAATATTCGGCATACCGTATTTATTCAATTAGTTCGAACAGCTAAAAATAATTAAATTTTCAAATGTTCGAATTATTAGATTCACGATAAAATCACCCCTCAAAACAGAAAAACCAATAACCAAGAATCGGCGAATGGGCAGACACGAAAATTGACAGATGCTGCCATGACCCATGATGCTTTGAACTAGGGCCCTGCACGATTAATAGGTTAACCGCATACGGTTACCATGTTCGAAATAACTATGAATAATCGGATGCAAAATCGCCGGCTTATTGTCATTTATAACCTAACATTGATACTTGATTTCAGTGAATTTACACGCACACTCGAGTCACTTTTGCCGGAAAACCCGAGCCGTGTGCCACTTAGAAGTCCGCGCTTTACTTCTATACATAATCCCATGACGTCATTGACTATTGTGCACATAATTGACATAATCGCAAATACTGCCACCTGGCGAATGATATCACTACTAATAGTTTATTCCGTAGTGCTGCCGCCTGGTGAGTTGTAAGTTTTGGCAGCTGACAAGTTGATTTCGTTCGTTGTTTCAATCGAAATTTCGATCGTAAATTTGCGTGTTCGAACTAATAGAGTCAATTTAAAAATTATTATCTTGAATAATTTTTGGTGTTCGAATTATTAGAGTGTTCGAACTAATTGAATAAATACGGTATATATCATTTCCTATGTGTCCACAATTGATTTCTAGTGTCTAATCTCAATATTGAGTGAGATATTAGGCATAATGTGTCCCATTATAAAGCATAGGAGAGTTTAACATGGAAAAGTCTCATTTGGGCCGGGGCCAAATGGCCCACTTCCAGCGATTCAAGCGTAACGAAACTTATACACTTCACGAGAGTACATATGAGGAGTGTTATGTATTAAAAAGAAACTTGAAAATGAGGCCAAAGGTCAAATTCAAAGTCACAAAAATATTATGGATATCAGGGCTCCCGATAGCGTAAAATAATGCGTAATTACGCATGACTTTTTGGAATTTACGCAGTGCTATCACGGCCAGTGCGTATGATTACGCACTCGAAAGATTTGTGGAATCTAATTTAAAAACAATGACATCGATTTATTAGCTCAAAAAACGAAGTTCTAGAAAATAATCAAAAAGTCAATTTCCGCCCAAGTGACGCATGCGCAATGCACTCGCTGGCGAATAATTTGTGTGACACGTCATCAAAATTCGAGCACAATAAACTACAGCGCCCCCGTGCGAATGGCTGCAACATCGAAAGCCTATGTGTGCGCCCTCTTGCGAATATAAATTTAAGGAATGGATTTCCCCACTTTCGTTTCTTCAACACGACTCTACAATGAATCGACGAACTATTCGAGAGTAAAACAAGTGCGTTTTCTGCAATAGAAGACTTTCAGAAAGCTACTGTGGGCAAGGGCTATCGTTGACTATTAGGATTGTGCTGAAATGTTGAGAAAAACCTGGAGGATTTGCGAGATTTGTAAACATAATGGAAGCTGTCACTTTGACTGGAAAAAAAAATCACTGTACATCCTTTTTTGAAAATTACCCCTTCATTTCAAAATTTACCCCTTGTAATTTGACCCATGGGGTACGGTACTCCTTCGAAAAAATCCTACCGGGAGCCCTGGATATTTCATTTCCTATATGTCCACGATTGATTCCTAAGCTGTAAAATCGATAATAAGCGAGATATTAGCCATTTTGTGCTATGACCTTGTAAATAAGGTCAAAGGTCAAATTTAAGGTCATCAGAATATTCAGCGTATATCCTTTCCTATATGTCCACATTTGATTCCTAAGCTGTAAAGTCGACAATAAGCGAGATATTAGCCATTTTGTCCCCTGACCTTGAAAATGAGGTCAAAGGTCAAAATCAAGGTCACGTGAATATTCAGCATATATCATTTCCTACATGTCCACAATTGATCCCTAAGCTGTAAAATCGATAATAAGTGAGATATTAGCCATTTTGTCCCATGACCTTGAAAATGAGGTCAAAGGTCAAATTCAAGGTCATGACAATAATCTGCATATATCATTTCCTATATGTTCATAATTGATTCCTAAGCTGGAAAGTCGATAAGAAGTGAGATATTAGCCATTTTGTCCCGTGACCTTGAAAATGAGGTCGAAGGTCAAATTCAAGGTCATCAGAATATTCGGTATATATCATTTCCTATATGTCCATAATTGATTTCTAAGCTGTAAAGTCGATAATAAGCGAGATATTAGCCATTTTGTTCTTTGACCTTGAAATTGAGGTCAGAGGTCAAATTCAAGGTCACGAGAATATTCAGCATATATCATTTCCTATCTGTCCACAATTGATTCCTAGTCTCTAATCTCAATATTAAGTGAGATATAAGGCATAATGTGTCCCATTATAAAGCATAGGAAAATTTAACATGGGAAAGTCCCATTTGAGCCAAGTTTGGCCCAAAATGGCCCACTTTGAGCGATTCAAGCGCAACGAAACTTATACACATCACAGGAGTACATATGAGGAGTGTTGTGTATCAAAAAGAAAAAAAGTTACTGAACAGTTTTTGAGAAAATGGTCGCCAAAGTCCAAAATCAGGCATTTTTTGTCGAAAACGGCCGCCATTTTGAAAAAAATGCGAAAATCGAAAAACTAAAAAAAACTTTCCTTGAAATATTTTTAAGTATTTTTGTGCAAAATTTCAGAGAGATTCGATCATATACTTTAAAGATAAAAATGTGAACGGACGACGGACGGACGACGGACGCAACGCCATGCCAATAGGTTATCGGACCATAGGTCCGGTAACCTAATATATCATATCTCCAGTATCTGTCTAAGCCAACACATATAATGTAATTTGACACATCAGTGGTGTTATGACTTGTCTCTAGAGGCTACTTGCCCACGAAAATTAATGTGGCTATTATTAATTTAGCTTACCATGTTCTTAAATGAGGGTTATTGGGGGTGTCCTTATATTCGAATATAAGAACATGTCCCTATATTCGAGACACTTTGGTTTTTTGGTGAGAGCCCCAAAACGCAATATTCCGGATATAAGAACATGTCCTTATATGCGCAATTATGCGGTAGATGTGGAGGCGGGTAGTTTGGACTCACCAATTGTAGCGTTGCCAGAAAGAGACGACACACTTCGTAGCTCGGTCTGCCAGAACAAACCCGACGAAATGGAATGCTCTCGGTAAAGCTGCGGGCGTCCTGGGACTGTTTGCTGACACTGTCCAGGACATTTGTACCATACTCGTGAATGTCAAATGGTCTGTGCTCGTCCTACAACATAACGATGTCGAGTAAACCTTGTGTCGGTCATTCACTCAACAGTCCAACAAGACACGAACATCTACACAGCAGCGCTTTTTCTGTAGTATACTCACCTCTTCCTGGAGTTTGGGCAGAATCTTCTCCTCCCATTCTGAGACACGCCGTGACAGCTCTGTGATCTGTGCGTATTGCTGAGCACTTGCCATGTAACCTTCCTGTCAACATTAATCACTTGAATTACTCCCCAGAATCCATCAGAATTACAATATGCAGATTTGGCCAGGTGTGCGGTGAACAGTTCCTGCCAGACTTCATGGGCCGCCAGATTTCACTCACCACGTGTTGCCGGACGAGCTGCTCGTAAGAACTGATGATTGGTGGATCCCCGTCATCGTCCTGACCCCCCCAGGGCCCGCCCCCGGCGATGTCCCCGCCTTCAAACTCCTCCAGGGGGTCGGGGATTGGCGCCAGCGGACCGAGGTCCGTCACCTCTGGGATCTGGAAGTCAACTCTACGAGCCACATTGTCTGCGTCCAGGTCATCTGCAGCATCGTCCCCGGCAACCACCTCAAACCCTGGCAGTGAAGTGAGTCATGTTACAGAGGCCTCGCTACAGCAGGTCAAACTCAGAAAACAGCACCAAGGGTAACCGTAGCTTACCGAAAATTTGATCAGATTGTTCCTTAATCGAGGAAAATAAATAGTCAACATGATCCTGAACACTCTCGTGTTTGTTATCTGATAACCAATTCACACACTTTTCAAATTTTTAGGGTTATCCGTCCTGAGTCCCTAATCACTGTTTGTTAGGGCAGCAAGATGGATGACAAACCAGAAACCACAATAGATTATCGGCCCATATTTAATTAAGGTAATAGTAAGCTCCAAAACAGTGAATTCTAATACTAATTTCATCAGACCTTCAGCGCTGTTCTCGTGATCATTGTCCTCTGCATCAAACATCAAGGCAGGACCTTGCTCCACCTGGAGTGATACATACACAATATTACCGGGTTTTTCCTGTACAATGTATGTGACCTGATATTTGCCCGATATAGATATCGAGTATTAGCCCGAGGCCGAAGTCAAATGCCACGATCAAGGGCAAATATCGGGGCACTTGCTGGAAATCCACGTGATGTTGTGTTCATTATATACCGTGAAAACAATGACGTAAAGGATAAGAGCACATTAGAGGTGTTCTTATGGCAATGTATTTCGATGCGCATGAGCGATCGTTGTCAGCGGGCAGGATACCGGCCAGTATTTGCCCGCGTATTTGCCCACTGAGCGTTGTTATCGTACAGGGAACAAACAGTGTTATGCGGACAAATAACATGGCGGGTATATAATAACCAGCAGTATTGATGGGTGTACAATGTCAATCAATCTATGTAGACATACAGTGGATCCTGTGGTTTAAGACCACCCAAGGGACCCCAAAAAGGTGGTCTTAACGTTGTCCGCTACAAACATGGAGGTAATGGAGAGTCAAAATTTAAAAGTCTTTTCTTGAATATTATCTCTTCAAAATGACATTATTTTATAGAGTAAATGATCGGCATCCTAATACTGAAAAGAAAATAGGGGGTCACCGTGCTCGTTTCTTCTACATATTTGATCAAAATCACACATATTTACCTAAAATGACATAAATTTTGGCCTTTTTGCACATTTTTTCGTCCATATTCACATCTTGCATAGTGTTTTCCATGAGAATGGATACGGTGACCCCCTATTTTCTTTTCAGTTTTAGGATGCTGAACAGTTACTCTATAACATATATCATTTTGAAGCTCTAGATTATGTTGACACAGTTATTTATTTTAAAAAACTCTTTGATCCCCTCCCCTCACTGTTTGGAGCGGACTACCTTAAATGGCAGGTGGTCTCTCATGACAGGTTCATTTACATGATAAAAGGCCACTTGGGACCAAGTGCAGTGGTCTTAAAACACAGGGTGGTCTCTCAAACCAGGTGGTCTTTAACACAGGATGCACTGTACAACAATGCTTGTAATACACCATATGCTACATGAAGATTATAATTGGTACAGCATAGACAAACCAGTTTTCTCCTCTCCTGTTTCAGTCTGGCTTGTCGCAGTTTAAACTCTCTCCAGTAGAGATTTTCAAACTCTGGGAACGTCGGCACCTTGAGCGGGTTCTTTGGAAACTGTGCCGCACGCGAGTAAACTGGCAAAGATCAGCACAAAAGTTTATACAACCAGCCTTGTATACACAAAACATCAAGGTCTTTAGATAGATAACTTCTCAACATCCTCAAAGATATACAAGCTAATGACAACCATCTGCCGTAATGTCCTGAATATATCTGTGAATATTAGCTACATTACAGTGAGTTGAGTGGAGCAGGAGTGTCTGCTGCTTACAAGCTTTAGTACAGAAGTCTGATATAGGCAGGAGTGGCTCCTGAGGCACGGTCGTCACTTTCTTGTTTCTCTTGCGTTTTCTTCCGTCATCAGAATCCATCGCCATCAGAAGTTTGTACGTCTTTTCTGCAACAGTTTGTTATGTTCTGATCACCACACAAGTTCTGTTCCTTGTTCAGTATTCACAGACAGATTGCAAACAAAGATAAAGTCACGGAAGACAGAGGCATGCGCCATACAAACTTTTTTTGAGTAACTTGTCCGCCGACAGCTTTTGATGCGGTTCCAAATGAGTCCAAGGATCTTCGTCCTGTCCACAACAAATCTCATGAATCACAACATCAGAACTGCAATAAACTGGACATCTTACACAGAATAATTTTGATACATCGACAGCGATCCTGCCCAATATTACACGGTGTTATATTGTGCAGAGCTGTAGTTGAGTTACCGGATGCACTCGGACTTTGTTGATGATATTTTTATTTCTCTCCTGTCTTGTTCTCAGGCAATCCTGCAATACAGGAAAAGTTTTATGTTCAAAGCTCCACTTTCACCATATATGTGTTATATCTACAACAAATCTTACATTAATCAATCAATGTCAGGTCTGATACCCGTTTCTCGGTGATTACAGCAGCAGGTAGCTCGCTGACATCACACTCGTGGCCGGGGTTGAAACTCAAGTTGTCTTCTGCTTCCACTGTACAAACACAGCAATATATTGTGAACAAGCACAGCCTGGGCCAATCAAGTCTACATTCAAAGTCAAAATCACAGGGATAATGATGTGTATATCAACTACAGGTAAGTTGAGAGACGTATCCCATTCTAGAACCATGTTTTGTTCATTTGACATGCAGCTGGTTATGTAATGAAATAAAATTCATCAAATTATCATTTCTTCTCTAGCAGCTGGTGGCACTATAGTCAAGGTCGACCGCATGGGTGAATCCGTTTAATGCTCCATCATCCTTGCCCACCCAAAACACGTGAATCAAACAAAATATGTTTGTTGCACAACTAGTGATGTCTAGCGTTATGGTTGAGTATAAAACCTTCTCGAATAGGACTACATGTATTGTGACTGTCTTTCCCAATAAGCTGGTACAAAATCAAATCATTGTTATTCATTGAAAAACAGTACAGGGTTCAAAAGCCATGCGTCCCAAACAGGAGGGGGCCAAACTCAAATCCACATTTTCTGTCAAACTTTGTTCGGGGGTTACTATACAACAGAACATGATTGACAAAAGTGGGGGGAACTGACTGCTGACATCCAGAGGCAGACCCTCGTCCACCGGGAGTCCTGTCTGGTCACTAGGGGGCAGCTCAGTCTAGAGAACTTACTGCTGACATCCAGAGGCAGACCCTCGTCCACCGGGAGTCCTGTCTGGTCACTAGGGGGCTGCTCAGTCTGTGTCGGCGCCGCTCCTGAGGACAAAGGTCTCAGTGTCATTGTTGAAACCAGGAAACACAACAAGCATTCATTGAGAGCCAAATTTGATCAAAGATCAAGTTGTCACTTGTGTGATATAGTTGATTTGTATATTTGTTGGTTCTAGAACGTACCGGTACGTGGCACAAATGGAGTGGAGGTCGGTATGTTCCTGAAGGAGAGTTCCAATAGATCCAGATGTGTCAGATCCAGAAGCAGCGTGCCACGGGAGAATATGTTGGACGTGTTCATGTTGAAATCTTTCCGGCTTCCCAAAACCTCTCCTTTGTGACTGGAATGATTCAATACAAATTTATGACACCAAAGCGTTCTGTTGCGAGGAAGCCAGTCCACATCCTCACATCCTCAGCTTCACTTGTTGACCGTAGTATTTGTATCATAGAAATCAACTGTAAAAATATTCTAGAACAGACCAGGGCGTGTCTGTGAGCAAATCAAGTGGCAGCATACCTGAGGAGTCGGCTGTCCCCTTTCTCTCCTTCCTCCAAGGGAATGAGGGACAACGTTACCCGCGGCAATCCATGTGCTCCCTGCAAACAACTAGACGTCAAGGCCTAAAGATGCCTTGGAGGCATTTCGGTGTGATGACTAATTTATAATATATACTAGATATCGACGAAAATGAAAAAAGTTGACTCAGCAAAAAACATTTAAGGTCAAGGTCAAAGGTCCTCCCTAATACCCCTCAGACATGTTTGTCTAGGACGATGAGTCCGAAAGTAACGTCCGTTTCACTCTACGACATACCGTTTCCGAGATATCGACGAAAACAAAAAATGCGGACTCCGCAGAAAATTTCAAGGTCAAGGTCAAAGGTCATCCATAATACCACTCAGACATGTTTGTCTAGGGCGACGAGTCCGAAAATAACGTCCATTTCGCTCTATGACGCACCGTTTCCGAGATATCGACGAAAACGAAAAATGCCGACTCGGCGAAAAAATTTTAGGTGAAGGTCAAAGGTCATCCCTAATACACCTTAGACATGTTTGTCTAGGGCGACGAAGCCGAAAATAACGTCCGTTTCGCTCTACGACGCACTGTTTCTGAGATAGCGACGAAAACGAAAAATGCCGACTCGGCAGAAAAATTCAAGGTCAAGGTCAAAGATCATCCCTAATACCCCTCAGACATGTTTGTCTAGGGCGACGAGTCCAAAAATAACGTCCGTTTCGTTCTTCGACACACCGTTTCCGAGATATGCAAGAAACCTCAAGGATGACTGGGCGAAAAATCTTCCGACCTCTAGGTCAAAGGTCGTTCGACGGATTGATCCCAAAATCGATAGGGTTCTTCCCTATCCTTCCCTTCCCTATATGAACCTCCATGCAAAGTTTTGCAGCCATTGCCTGAATGGTTTTTGAGTTATCGCTTGGAAATGAAATTAAAAAAAATGACCTCAATTTCATCCTCACGGACCTCAGATCCGGCTTCAAAACTATACAGCACATCTTCCTGACATGTCTGAACAGTGGTGAAAATTTCAAGTCGATCCGTCGAGGCATTCTCGAGTTATCGCGCGGAAACGAAAACTGCGGAAGAAAAAAAAAAAAAAAGAAAAAAAAAAATAGCCCAAAGGCTAAGATAGGTTACCGGACAATTTTGGTTTGGCCATGGCAGCTTTGGCAGGTAACAGACCTTTTACCAATCAAGGTTCGCAGTGTAAACATATGACCTTGGAATTTACCAATCAAGGTCATCCGTATGAACTTCGATGTTACCATTACAAGTATGTGTGCGGCATTTGATATTCTATATGTTGGGTGGAATCGTTTAGGCCGCTCAGGTCAATTTACACATTCCAAGTCAGACATTTGGCACTCAAGGTCATCTGACGTCAAGTTCAAGGTCATCATTAGTTGTGCCATATATGTCTTCCTATATGTTCATAATGCAAACATGAGCTCTATCTGCAAGCATTTCATCTATAGAGGCAAATCTGGGCATTTTTTGACCCCAAAATGGCTGTTTTGACCTTTCAAGGTCATCGAAGGTCAAATTCAAGGTCACCACACAAGTCGCCATATATGACTTCCCATTTGAAAGTGCCAATTTCTAAGCTCTATCTTCAAGCCTTCTATGAGTACAGTCCTGACAGCTCCCATTATGAAGGAAAAAAGTGCCGAAAATTTTCCAAGTCCAAAAATTTTTTCAAAGGGTGAAAAAATTTTTTTGCCTAGAAATGGCCCAAAATGAATAGTAATGCGATTTGGGGCGAAAAATTAGTTTTTTCCCCGACTCTTCAAAAATTCAAAATGGCCGCCACACGGAGATCGGCGATTCAAGGGCAACAAAACTTATACACGTCACAGAGGTATATAAGAGGAATCTTTTTAAGCAAAAATCTCAAAACTGATCAGACAGTTTTTGAGAAAATACAGACGAGGTGCAAATTTGAGCATTTTTCGACCCAAAAATGGCTGTTTTGACCTTTCAAGGTCATCCAAGGTCAAATTCAAGGTCACCACACAAGTCGCCATATATGACTTCCCATTTGAAAATGCCAATTTCTAAGCTCTATCTTCAAGCCTTCTATGAGTACAGTCCTGACAGCTCCCATTATGAAGGAAAAAAGTGCCGAAAATTTTCCAAGTCCAAAATTTTATTCAAAGGGTGAAAAATTTTTTTTGCCTAGAAATGGCCCAAAATGAATAGTAATGCGATTTGGGGCGAAAAATTTTTTTTTCGCCAACTCTTCAAAAATTCAAAATGGCCGCCACACGGAGATCGGCGATTCAAGGGCAACAAAACTTATACACGTCGCAGAGGTATATAAGAGGAATCTTTTTAAGCAAAAATCTCAAAACTGATCAGACAGTTTTTGAGAAAATACAGACGAGGTGCAAATTTGAGCATTTTTCGACCCAAAAATGGCTGTTTTGACCTTTCAAGGTCATCCAAGGTCAAATTCAAGATCACCACACAAGTCGCCATATATGACTTCCCATTTGAAAGTGCCAATTTCTAAGCTCTATCTTCAAGCGTTCTATGAGTACAGTCCGGACAGCTCCCATTATGAAGGAAAAAATTAGCCCAAAGGCTAAGATAGGTTACCGGACAATTTTGGTTTGGCCACGGCAGCATTGGCAGGTAACAGACCTTGAGATTTACCAATCAAGGTTTGCAGTGTAAACATATGACCTTGGGATTTACCAATCAAGGTCATCCGTATGAACTTCGATGTAACCATTACATGTATGTGTGCGGCATTTGATATTCTATATGTTGGGTGGAATCGTTTAGGCCGCTCAGGTCAATTTACACATTCCAAGTCAGACATTTGGCACTCAAGGTCATCTGACATCAAGTTCAAGGTCATCATTAGTTGTGCCATATATGTCTTCCTATATGTTCATAATGCAAACAGGAGCTCTATCTGCAAGCATTTCATCTACAAAGGCAAATCTGGGCATTTTTTGACCCCAAAATGGCTGTTTTGACCTTTCAAGGTCATCCAAGGTCAAATTCAAGGTCACCACACAAGTCGCCATATATGACTTCCCATTTGAAAGTGCCAATTTCTAAGCTCTATCTTCAAGTGTTCTATGAGTACAGTCCTGACAGCTCCCATTATGAAGGAAAAAAGTGCCGAAAATTTTCTAAGTCCAAAATTTTTTTCAAAGGGTGAAAATTTTTTTTTGCCTAGAAATGGCCCAAAATGGATAGTAATGTTATTCGGGGCGAAAAATTTTTTTTTCGCTGACTCGTCAAAAATTCAAAATGGCCGCCACACTGAGATCGGCGATTCAAGGGCAACAAAACTTATACACGTCGCAGAGGTATATAAGAGGAATCTTTTTAAGCAAAAATCTCAAAACTGATCAGAGAGTTTTTGAGAAAATACAGACCAGGTGCAAATTTGAGCGTTTTTCGACCCAAAAATGGCTGTTTTGACCTTTCAAGGTCATCCAAGGTCAAATTCAAGGTCACCACACAAGTCGCCATATATGACTTCCCATTTGAAAGTGCCAATTTCTAAGCTCTATCTTCAAGCGTTCTATGAGTACAGTCCGGACAGCTCCCATTATGAAGGGAAAAAGTGCCGAAAATTTTCTAAGTCCAAAATTTTTTTCAAAGGGTGAAAATTTTTTTTTGCTCTAGAAATGGCCCAAAATGGATAGTAATGCGATCTGGGGCGAAAAAATTTTTTTTCGCCGACCCGCCAAAAATTCAAAATGGCCGCCACACGAAAACTGGCAGATTTAGGGCAACCAAACTTATACATATCACAGAGGTATATGAGGGGAATCTTTTGAAACCAAAAACTCAAAACTGATCAGACAGTTTTTGAGAAAATGGCCGTCAAAGTCCAAAATTGAGCGTTTTTCGACAAAAATGGCCGCCATTTTGAAAAAAATGCGAAAATCAAAAAGCAAAAAAATACCTCCTTCTCAAAATATTTTTAGGCATTTTTGTGCAAAATTTCAGAAAGATTCGATCGTTAACTTTAAAGATAAAAATGTTAACGCCGGACGGACGGACGGACGGACGGACGGACGGACGACGGACGCAACGCCATGCCAATAGGTTATCGGACCAAAGGTCCGGTAACCTAAAAAGTGCCGAAAATTTTTTAAGTCCCAAAAATTTTTCAAAGGGTGAAAAAATTTTTTTGCCTTAGAAATGGCCCAAAACGGATAGTAATGCGATTTGGGGTGAAAAAAATTTTTTTTCGCCGACACGCCAAAAATTCAAAATGGCCGCCACACAAAAACCGGCGAATTTAGGGCAACCAAACTGATACATATCACAGAGGTATATGAGGGGAATCTTTTGAAACCAAAAACTCAAAACTGATTAGACAGTTTTTGAGAAAATGGCCGTCAAAGTCCAAAATTGAGCGTTTTTCGACAAAAACGGCTGCCATTTTGAAAAAAGTACGAAAATCAAAAAACAAAAAAATACCTCCTTCTCAAAATATTTTTAGGCATTTTTGTGCAAAATTTCAGAAAGATTCGATCGTTAACCTTAAAGATAAAATTAGCCCAAAGGCTAAGATAGGTTACCGGGCAATTTTGGTTTGGCCATGGCAGCATTGGCAGGTAACAGACCTTGAGATTTACCAATCAAGGTTCGCAGTGTAAACATATGACCTTGGGATTTACCAATCAAGGTCATCCGTATGAACTTCGATGTAACCATTACATGTATGTGTGCGGCATTTGATATTCTATCTGTTGGGTGGAATCGTTTAGGCCGCTCAGGTCAATTTACACATTCCAAGTCAGACATTTGGCACTCAATGTCATCTGACGTCAAGTTCAAGGTCATCACTAGTTGTGCCATATATGTCTTCCTATATGTTCATAATGCAAACAGGAGCTCTATCTGCAAGCATTTCATCTACAAAGGCAAATCTGGGCATTTTTTGACCCCAAAATGGCTGTTTTGACCTTTCAAGGTCATCCAAGGTCAAATTCAAGGTCACCACACAAGTCGCCATATATGACTTCCGATTTGAAAGTGCCAATTTCTAAGCTCTATCTTCAAGCGTTCTATGAGTACAGTCCTGACAGCTCCCATTATGAAGGAAAAAAGTGACGAAAATTTTCTAAGTCCAAAATTTTTTTCAAAGGGTGAAAATTTTTTTTGGCCTAGAAATGGCCCAAAATGGATAGTAATGTTATTTGGGGCGAAAATTTTTTTTTTCGCCGACTCGTCAAAAATTCAAAATGGCCGCCACACTGAGATCGGCGATTCAAGGGCAACAAAACTTATACACGTCGCAGAGGTATATAAGAGGAATCTTTTTAAGCAAAAATCTCAAAACTGATCAGAGAGTTTTTGAGAAAATACAGACCAGGTGCAAATTTGAGCGTTTTTCGACCCAAAAATGGCTGTTTTGATCTTTCAAGGTCATCCAAGGTCAAATTCAAGGTCACCACACAAGTCGCCATATATGACTTCCCATTTGAAAGTGCCAATTTCTAAGCTCTATCTTCAAGCGTTCTATGAGTACAGTCCGGACAGCTCCCATTATGAAGGGAAAAAGTGCCGAAAATTTTCTAAGTCCAAAATTTTTTTCAAAGGGTGAAAATTTTTTTTTTGCTCTAGAAATGGCCCAAAATGGATAGTAATGCGATCTGGGGCGAAAAAAAATTTTTTCGCCGACCCGCCAAAAATTCAAAATGGCCGCCACACGAAAACCGGCAGATTTAGGGCAACCAAACTTATACATATCACAGAGGTATATGAGGGGAATCTTTTGAAACCAAAAACTCAAAACTGATCAGACAGTTTTTGAGAAAATGGCCGTCAAAGTCCAAAATTGAGCGTTTTTCGACAAAAACGGCCGCCATTTTGAAAAAAATGCGAAAATCAAAAAACAAAAAAATACCTCCTTCTCAAAATATTTTTAGGCATTTTTGTGCAAAATTTCAGAAAGATTCGATCGTTAACTTTAAAGATAAAAATGTTAACGCCGGACGGACGGACGGACGGACGGACGACGGACGCAACGCCATGCCAATAGGTTATCGGACCAAAGGTCCGGTAACCTAAAAATGTTAACGCCGGACGGACGGACGGACGCAACGCCATGCCAATAGGCTATCGGACCAAAGGTCCGGTAACCTAAAAAAAGAAGAAGAATTCTGACAAAACCATAAAGGCATTTCTGCCGAAATGCCTTAATAAGACACTGGTCATAGACAAGACGAGTCTATATAGTTATGTATATGCACAAGACACTGGTCTTTACAAGTCAATACCTTTTCTGGTTGGTCAGCATCCAACTTTATGTCAATATTTTTGTGATCCTTCACATCATCCAAAGACAGAAACTGCAAGAACAGGAAGAAGAGGAAAGATCTACAGAAATGTAAGAGAAATCTGCTGTAGGTGATAACCTGACGATGTAACCTCCATGTTCATATAAACTTAAAGATAGAGTCTGGTCATAGTAGGAAATTTATTAGTTTTGCCACATGAAAATAGAGTGAAACGTATGAATTAACGTGGTTTTTACAGCATGTTGATATCTTAATGGGTTCCAAAGTTATGATGATTTATTCAAATTATTTCCCGCCAAAATTAACACCTAATTATGTATTATAATTAGTATTCATGACGTCACACCAGTATAACTGTTTTAGTTAGTTATATTCGGATGCTAAATCTGTGTCCTTTATATATATTATCACGAAATATATTGTTGTATGGCATCCCAATGAAAAATATACCATAAATATGTGTAGTCGAACATCGCCATACCATCCATTCCTTAGATACTGTCCATAGCAACGCTGTTGCTAGGGACCTTTGCTCGTAACTAAAGAGAGTTATAATGATGAAAAGGCATTTATTTCATGTTTTAAATAAAATACATGAATGTTATAATGTACTTTTGACGAAAAATTAGCATATTCATGAAGTTTGGGCCCGTAGCAACCACCGTTGCTAAGGGCAGTATTTCGGGCGTTGTTCACTTGGTGACGAAATTAGGTTATTAAATTCTGATTATGTTTAATACCAAACACGACAAAATAGTTAAGACTAAAAAAATGGTAAACGAAAGGTGAAATATCAAGAGTTATATGTTGCTAATTATCTTAAAGTACTGGTGTGACGTCATGAATACTCATTATAATACTTAATTAGGTGTCAATTTTGGCGGGAAAGTACTACACAAATGTTGTTATAACTTTTTACCAAATTGAGATATCAACATTCTGTAAACATAGCACCAAGGGTGCTGTAGCTTACCGGCAATCATGAGAAACGCAGAGTATTGATTTTCCAACATATACATTGTTACACTGATCTTGAACTCTAATTGTCAAAAAATGTTCGTAAATGTTGCTGGAAACACATTTTCTGTATGGACTATAGTACGAAATCAAATTACACATCACAAAGGTACATAAAGAGAATCTTATACATGATTTTGAGAAAAACTGTCTGAATAGATTTAGACAAAATGGCCACCAAAGACAAATTTCATCGTTTTTGACCTTCCAAGGTCATTATAATAATGAGCATTTTATAGTCTAGGATCACCAACTCAAGTCGGTCTCTCTGACTGCACAATTATTATCCCCGGCAGACCTGTTCACTCCGACACATACTCAACCTCCTGGGAGGCATACAGCTCCATGTGCAGCCATTATTTGGCGCAGGGAAACTGTGCATACACAATTGCCATCTCTGTCTATTGCCAGGTGCCCAATTATACTGTTTGGGTGAACAGCATACAGCAGCGCAGGTGAATGCACAAACAGGGTCACCCATCCATGTATTACCCACGCCTAGCGTTGCTTAACTTCGGTGATCTTACGGGTACCGGTGTGTCATGCGCTACAAGGCCGTCATTGAAGGTCAAATTCAAGGTCATCACTCAAACCGCATTATATGATTTCCCATTTGAATGTGCCAATACTTAGGCTCTATTTTGAAGTCTTCTATGAGTTTACTCCGCACAGCTCCCATTATGAAGGAAAAATTGGGTGAAATTTTCTAAGTCCAAAAAATTTCTCAATGGCCAAAAAAAATTTTTTTTTTTTTTTTGCTGCAAATGGCTCAAAACGAATAGTGACTTGATTTTGGACAAAAAAAATTTTTTTTGCTGACCCGTCAAAAATTTAAAATGGCCGCCACACGCAGACAGGCGATTCAAGGGTAACTAAACTTATACACGTCATAGAGGTACATGAGGGGAATGTTATAAAACAAAAATCTCGAAACTGATCACACAGTTTTTGAGAAAATGGCCATCAAGTCCAGAATTGGTCATTTTTCGACAAAAAAGGTCGTTTTGACCTTCCAAGGTCATTGAAGGTCAAATTCAAGGTCATCACTCAAACCGCAATATATGGTTTCCCATTTGAATGTGCCATTACTTAGGCTCTATCTTCAAGTGTTCTATGAGTTTACTCTGCACAGCTCCCATTATGAAGGAAAATTGGGTGAAATTTTCTAAGTCCAAAAAATTTTTCAATGGCCAAAAAAAAATTTTTTTTTTTTTGCTGGAAATGGCTCAAAACGAATAGTGACTTGATTTGGGACAAAAAAAATTTTTTTCGCCGACCCGTCAAAAAATCAAAATGGCCGCCACACGCAGACCGGCAATTCAAGGGCAACGAAACTTATACACGTCATAGAGGTACATGAGGGGAATGTTTTAAAACAAAAATCTCAAAACTGATCAGACAGTTTTTGAGAAAATGGCCATCAAGTCCAAAATTGGTCATTTTTCGACAAAAAAAGGTCGTTTTGACCTTCCAAGGTCATTGAAGGTCAAATTCAAGGTCATCACTCAAACCGCAATATATGGTTTCCCATTTGAATGTGCCATTACTTAGGCTCTATCTTCAAGTGTTCTATGAGTTTACTCTGCACAGCTCCCATTATGAAGGAAAATTGGGTGAAATTTTCTAAGTCCAAAAAATTTTTCAATGGGCAAAAAAATTTTTTTCTTTTTTTTTGCTGGAAATGGCTCAAAACGAATAGTGACTTGATTTGGGACAAAAAAAAATTTTTTCGCCGACCCGTCAAAAAATCAAAATGGCCGCCACACGCAGACCGGCGATTCAAGGGCAACGAAACTGATACACATCATAAAGGTACATAAGAGGAATGTTTTGAAACAAAAATCTCAAAACTGATCAGACAGTTTTTGAGAAAATGGCCTCCAAAGTCCAAAATTGGCAATTTTTCGTCAAAAATGGCCGCCAAATCGGCAAAAACGATTCAATCAAAAAAATTTAAAAAACGTCTTTAGATACTGGCCCAAGGTATGTTCTGACAAATTTATGGGGAAATTCATCACGTCAAAAAAAAGTTACAGACCCGGACGGACGACGGACGACGGACGGACGACGGACGACGGACGAAATACCACGACAATAGCTTATCGGCCCAAAGGGCCGGTAAGCTAAAAACTGCCTTAATCCATGAGTTGCACTTTTTCACATGTCAAAATTGAGACACTTTTCATTTTGAATGGACCCCCACTTTAATCATGTTAATACCCCTCCTTGCTTGGCTAGCATGATAACCAGAGTACAGTAGTTGCCGGTGGCTACTAACCTCGTCATCATCCTGCCGGCGTCTGTTCAGTGTGGTCGTGTCCTTGTCATTGCCATCCGCGTCCACCGACGCCACCTGCTGCAGCTTCCTGTAAAATGGCAACGAGAAATGATTTATGTAGACTTGTGCAGACCTGTGTGGACTTGCACAGTGGTACAATATCGATGACACTGGTGTGTTTCTGTTGTGTGACAATGCAAGATACATCAACATTTAATGCTCTGAGAATTGTGACTTGAGAATTTCAGCTGGAGTCATGAAGAAGACTAACTTTTTGCTTGCGATGAGATCGAGGACTTGATAGACGAGGGCGTGAAGGTACTCGACTTTCCGGCTGTACACGCACACAGAGCCTTGGATCAGAAGCGCAGCCTCCGCAAAGTTCAGGGTTGTCTGCCCCCCGTCAAAGCTTATAGCAATGGCTCCGATCTACAGCAGCATGCAACAAAACACAGCTCACATTATGTGAGTGCTGCTTTTAGAACTCTGACAACGTTTTGTGTAGGCTCTATATTATACAATACATTGTTAACACTAGACACAGTATAAACAAACAGAGTCATGAGAATATATGGTAATTCAATATTCATGGGAACTGAGACAGAGTTGATGTTTTAGGCCTAAAAAAATTAATTTTCTGTTCTCGTCCTCCTATTTTTTCAAAACTGGGTAGGGAGGGACTTTTTATTTTTTTATTTTGCAAAATTCCCAAATTTTAATTGTAAATTTGCCGTTTATTGTTATTACTCACCTCTAAACTACTACATGCTCCTTTTCGATCCTTTGGATCGTTCTGGATAGAAATTCGCGTACTGAAAGCAAGGCACGATCGTCTGCCTGCATGACTCGAGCGCTCCTTTTGCCGCCAAAACCGCCGCGCATATGCGCGCGCAGCTGCGCAGAAGCTTCACTTTTCTGTCCAAAAAACGACAAAAGGAAGCCCCTAGCACACAACTGGCGGGGATGGATGGGAGGGCCTTTACTGTAGTAGTTTAGAGGTGAGTAATAACAATAAACGGCAAATTTACAATTAAAATTTGGGAAGTTTATTTTATACATCACCAATCTAAACTACTACATGCTCCTTAGAATCAAAGGATAGGCGGTGGAGCAGTAGTGCTAGAGAGTCATGAAAACAGACGATAGTCTTGATTTCAAGCGAATCGCTAAAATGCTACATTTTCGATATATCTTTAGTAATAATATAATAAAGATACTCACCTAGCGGTGCGATCGCTTGCCTCCGAAATGCACGAATTTCTTCTTCACCCATCGGTGGAAAACGGAACTCTACTTGAGACCGTAACATAAAGAAACTCAAACACAAAAACACAAAGTGTTGCTTATATACACGTGCACGTTAAAACCAAGACTTTTCTGTCCAGCTGGTTCAAACAACAGCTTGCGCTACGACCAGCGGACCCAGTCTAAATCTGGACGACTGGTCCTGAAGTTCGGCAGCATTGGACAGATAGAACCCGATGAATGTCGTAGAATTAGTCCACATTCCAGCCCTCACGATATATTCCAACGGAATATTCGACCTGGCCGCCAAAGACATCGAGATGTGTCGGATTTGGTGGGACGATATTTTGTAAGTGACTCGATCGTCAGCACCTGATTCCGCATAGACAGTCCTCACTACAACCTTCACCCATCGGGATAGTGTAGCTGTGGAGATATCCGTAGCCCTGTTAGGCTGATAGGAAATAAATAATCGCTTGCGATCTTTCCTGATCGATCTGGTACGATCGATGTAGATTTTCAGCGCTCTTACTGGACACAATAGAGCGTCCGGCTCATTCCGTCCTACGTAACCGCCCAGTGACGGAATTACGATAGGGGAGAACGCTTTCCCGCCCTCAACTGCAGCACGTGTTTTAGGCATAAAATCACGTACTGGGTATAAGGAAACGGACCCATCCGCGCCAAATGCGACTCGCGATACGTCGATCGCCGCGACATCTGAGCGTCTTCGACCACTTGCTAGCATAACTAGCAGGAAAGTCTTAAGAGTTAACCTCTGCAAGGAAACTTCCTTGAGAGGCTCCCACGGTGCTTTAGTAAGACAATATAGCACAAAAGCCATGTCCCAATCCGGTAGAGTAGGAACTCCACGTGGCCTTTGCGTCCTAAAGGACGCCAAGATATCAGCAAGGATACGATTATTAGTTAAATCGATCCCCCTAGCACGGAATACAGGGCCCAGCATGGACCTGTATCCCTCGATCGTAGTAGGCTTCAAATTAAGCCTATCAAAGAGATAGCAGAGAAAGTCTAGCACTGCATTCAGAGGGGCAGAGAGCGGATCAATGCGCCTTCCGTTACACCAACGTACGAATACTCTCCATTTAGCCTCATACGTTTTAGAGGAGGATCTCCTATTCTTTCTCGCGAGATGTACGGACACCTGCTGAGAAAATCCTGCCTCCTGGAAGGATCGCTCGATAGCCTCCAGACGTGTAATTTGAGCACGTGGACGGAATCGTGAAATATATCCCGCCCCGGTTGCTTCAGCAACCTGTCCTCGATCGGGAGAACCCGTGGTACATCGATCAGGAGGGACAGTAGCAGGGGGAACCACGCCTGCATCGGCCAGCATGGCGCCACCAACAGAATCTCGCACTGAGACCTGGCTACTTTGTGCAGCACTTCTGTTAGGAACCGAGTTGGCGGGTACGCATACCCGAACATCCCGTCCCACGACTGAGACATCGCGTCCACAGCCAGTGCCTCGCTCTCTGGCAGAGGTGAGAAGTAGACCGGGAGCTTGTGATTCCGAGAGGTTGCGAACAGGTCTATGTTCGGTGTCCCGAACGCCTGACAAACGCGCCGAAACACCCCCGGATGTAGACTCCACTCCGTGCCTATGATCTTGTCCGGTCTCGACAGAGCGTCCGCTAGGACATTCCTGTGACCCGGCAGGTGCCTCGCCCTGATAAACAGACGGTACTTGAAGGCAAACCTGATCAGACACTCGGCCTCCAAACAAAGCTGACTCGACCGAGTTCCACCTTGTTTGTTTATGTGCGCCACTACTGTGCTGTTGTCTGTGAAGACCAACCACTTCGTCCCTGGGGGACTCTGAGGCCCCCAGATCTCGAACGCACGTCTCACCGCTCGCAGCTCTAGGACATTGATGTGCAACGCCCTCTCGCTCGTGTTCCACACAGCAGAGAGTTCGTGCTCGTCCATATGAGCTCCCCAAGCCAATTCTGACGCATCGGTGAAGAAGGTCCGATCGGGCAGATACTCCGCGAGTGGCATCCCTCGGAAAAGATTCCGATGGTCCCGCCACCAATGCATTGCTTCCCGAGCACGATCGTCCACCGATACGACTTGGTCTAGTCGATCGGTGAGGATCCGCCATTGCAACGCTAGACACCATTGAATGGGTCTGAGGAAGCACCTGCCGAACGGCACCTGTTTCTCCATCGACGCCAACAGACCGATGATAGACAGAAACTGTCGAGCTGTGATCGACGACTGCGTCAGCGCGACCTCCATCGCCGCAATCGCCTTGAGAACTCTCTTCCGCGGAGGAAGAGCTACTCCTCGCTCTAGATCGTAATCTACCCCGACATACTCGAACCTCTGTGTCGGGGACAGATGAGACTTCGCCCAATTGGGGATCCAGCCGAGGCTGGTCGCCAACCTGAGGACGAACCCGGATTGCTCTATAGCCTGAGACGGGGAGTCGGCTATGATTAACCAATCGTCGATATAATGGTGGAATTGAATTCCAACCGATCGAAACCTGGCTGCCATCGTCCTTACGATACGGGTGAACACGTAAGGGGCGGTGGCTACTCCAAAGGGAAGTACCCTGAACTGATACACCGAACCTTCGAAGGCGAACTTGAGGTATCGCCGATCGGCTGGGTGTATTGGCACATGTAAGTACGCGTCCTTGACGTCGATACTGACTGCCCACTTCCCCTTGGACAGAGCTTTCTGGACGGAAAGCGCCGACTCCATCTTGAACCTGGGTATGATCAGGAATTTGTTGAGGTTTGACAGATCGAAAACGGGACGCCACCCGCCTGTCTTTTTCGGCACCAGGAAGATGAGAGAATAGAATCCTCTCTCGTCCTTGACCACCTCGATCGCACGTTTCTCTAGCAACTGCTGCACCTCGTGCTGCAGAAGCTGAAACTTTTCCCGATCGCCGGGCACAGGGAAGAACCACGCTTTGGGTCTGATCGGTGGTTTTCCAGCCTCCCATCTGAAGGTGAGACCGAACTTCACCCATGCCACGACTGAATTGTCTGACGACGCCAGATCGCTCCAGTTCTGGACGAACTGAGCCAGGCGTCCCCCGACTGGACCAGGTTGTGGAAGATCGAATTCCGATAGAACTGACCCTTCCACAGAGCCTACGCTTTCCCGCAACGAGTCACTTCTTACCAGAAGCTTTCCCTTTGCCCTTGAAGCGTCCACCCCCTTTGCCTCCGCGCTTGCCATCCCCCTGGGGAGGGGGAGGCTGCGCCCCACGAAAGGGCGGCTGCGTAGAAGCGGGTGCATGTGGTGCCTGAGGTTGGGCAGGCTTCTGACCCTTGGTGTTCTTGCCTGTCCCAGACCCCGCCGACTTCCCAAGCAAAGCCTTGGCCATAGCCTCATCCCGGAGATGTTCCCGCATGACGGAAATATCCGATCGAGAGAGGTTGGCGTAGGTATAGCCTGAGAACAGCGGCCTCCCACGTAGCTCAGCGACGTCCGTAGCGGACACGTCAAGCAGACGGAGATCGGCATCACGCATGGTGAGATCCAATTGTGCGCCCAGGTGCGCACTGTCACGCTCAGCAGCATGGACCACTCCGGCCAAGACGCCGAGTGTTGCATGTATGTTGGCGCGACTCCCCTCCTCCAGATCCGCCTCGTCCACAAACTCCTGAACCAAGGTGGTCAGGTGATCTGTCAACGAGAGCTGCCCCATCAATTGATGAGACAGCGTCTGCCAGTGAGAAAGGCGAGCCTTTTTCACATAAGCTGACCAGACCGTACCCTGCTTCCGGGAAAGCAGGTGAAGGTTAGGGTCTTCGACCGGGACGGCAGTCTGATGTCCACCCTCGGACTCTACAGTCCGATAGGTGTCGATCGACTCAGGTCGAACACGGCTAGTCGGGAATGTCGACTCCGTACGAGCCACATCCTTCTTAGCCGTAACTCCCTTGTTGATCTTGTCGAAGGACTTGACCAACGCGGGAGCCACAGGGAGCCGGATCGGCCGACGAACTGGCGCCGACGCGAACCTACCGGTTCCCCGTGAGGGCCCTGGAGCATCGATCGGCAAGTCCATTCGCCTTGCGACCGACTCCAAAGCCCACCGGAAGTTAGAACCCCCGGCCTGATCGGAAGTCTCATCCTCCGAGGAGGACGACTCCTGATCAGCTTCCACTCGACCCCCCCGATCGTTGGACCTCACAGGTCCGATCGAAGACCTCGATGACCCCAAGGGTACATCAAAGGACGGGCGAGGGAATGCCTGCTCAGCGATCGCGCCCGTCCGGCGACTTACATCCGCGTACACAGGACTTGAGTGGCCCTGAGGAACGACCCCAGCACCACCCGCCCGATCGTGCCCTGATCGAGGACCAGGAGCACGACCGCCAAGTGAAGACTCCCGATCGCACGAACGATCGAGAGCCTCACCCCCAAACAAAGGGAACTCTCCCCCCTCGAACCTCGAGACCGAGGACCCGAAAGAGCCATCCAAGCTGCCCCGCCGATCGAAGCCCGAAGCCTGATCGTCGCCCACCGAGAGGTCGGACGAAGCCTGAGCCACATCGAAAATCGATGTGGTCTCAGCACCACGGCGCTTAGAGGAAGCACGCTTCCTCTTCTTGGAAGGCCCCGGGGAAGAGACTACGGACCCCTCCACCTCGATCGGCCCCGACTGAGGGACGACGAAGGTGGAGTGCGGTTCCTTGGCTGCTTTCGCCTTGGCAAGAACTGAAACCTTCTTCTTAGAAGATTTCGACTTCTTGCCAGCAGGGGGAGCAAGCTCTCCCTGCGACGAAGGGGCAGCCGAAGAACCGGCCGGGACTCCCTGTCCAAGCAGGGAAGAGAGACCCGGCAGGAGGGGACCCTGAAGGGACGATAACGACTGTGCAAAGAAAGATTGCACAGCCGCGTTGACCATGTCCTGTGTTAGCCCCAGGGGCTGGCTAACACCGGACGTAATCTGTGCTGTCACAGGCGGAGTCTCCACCTCCATGGGCGACTGGCGGACTTGCGGAGCCGAAGCTTCCGCAAGCCTCAAAGCATCCCGACGAGCCAACGAGGCTTCGGAATACTTTGCAGTCGCCTGCACAAAGGAAGAGGGACGCCAGAAACGACACAGATCACACCTCAAATCCTCCATAGATACCGGGCCATGGTCTAAGCAGTCGAAACACACACTGTGTTTCTCCCCTCCTCGGAGGGTATTGACCAGACACTTCGGGCATGGACGTTCGTCCATGGCACCGGTACCAAGGGAGGATTGTGAAGTCATGATCACACAAGGGAACTAACCACACACAGTAACAGGGCGGGCAATAAATGCAAACCTGAGACCGCGCTGAAAAAAGAACCCTAAGAGGACTACGAATATATAAACTACAGTATACGTATACACAATATATACAGTAGAAAATTAACGTAGAACTATTGATAGATGTAAACAACAAGTACACTATCAAGTACGACGGATGGACGATAATAGGGTGAACTGGCTATACAAATCGCTGACGATCTAGCAAGTAACAAACTATCGACCGATACTTATCCAAATAGACACAAAACGATGTCTATGAACGTGGCAGGTGAAATTCCGTAAGAATATATCGCAAAAGTCTAGTTTGCAGACTAAATTCTACGAATTCACCGGGAACCAAAATCCAAAGCTGCCAAGCAAAAATGGCGGTGGACAGAAAAGTGAAGCTTCTGCGCAGCTGCGCGCGCATATGCGCGGCGGTTTTGGCGGCAAAAGGAGCGCTCGAGTCATGCAGGCAGACGATCGTGCCTTGCTTTCAGTACGCAAATTTCTATCCAGAACGATCCAAAGGATCGAAAAGGAGCATGTAGTAGTTTAGATTGGTGATGTATAAAATAAACAATACCGTCCTCAGTTCCTGATAAAATTGGGTAGGGAGGCCCTTTTTTATTTTAAATTTTTGGTGGGACGACATTTCATACTTATGAAATAAAAAAAATTAGCCCAAGGGCTAAGATAGGTTACCGGACAATTTTGGTTTCAAGCATTGTACGTGACATATGATTTTGAGATTTACCAGTCAAGGTCATCTTTGTGAATCTCAATGTCACCATCAGGTATGCTGCATATGACTTCGTATGTTCATAATACAAACATATAAGTTTTATCAACAAGTATTTCGTGTGTAGAGGCCAATTTCAGATTTTGAGATTCGCCCTTCAAGGTCTTTAAGGTCAAGTTAAAAAAATGTGAAAAAAAAAATGTGCCATTTATACATGACCTTTTTACAGGCTTATACACAATCCTAAACTGTATGTGCAAAAGTTTATGCTTCAGAGGCCACTTTCAAGATTTCAAGTCAGACATTTAGCACTCAAGGTCATCCAAGGTCAAAATCAAGGTCATCATTAGTTGTTCCATATATGACTTCCTATATGTTCATAATGCAAACTGAAGCTCTATCTACATGCATTTCATCTGTAGAGGCAAATTTGGGCATTTTTTCACCCAAAAATGGCTGTTTCGACCTTTCAAGGTCATCAAAGGTCAAATTCAAAGTCCCCTCCCAACTCGTTATATATGACTTCCTATTTGAAAGTGCCAATATCTAAGCTCTATCTTCAAGCGTACTATGAGTACAGTCCTGGCAGCTCCCATTATGAGGGAAAAAAGTGCCGAAAATTTTCGAAGTCCAAATTTTTTTTCAAAGGGTGAAAAATTGTTTTTTTGTCTAGAAATGACCCAAAATGGATAGTAACGCGATTTGGGACCAAAAAAAATTTTTTCACCGACCCGTCAAAAATTCAAAATGGCCGCCACACGGAGACCGGCGATTCAAGGGCAACAAAACTTATACACATCATAAAGGCACATAAGGGGAATCTTTTGAAACAAAAATCTCAAAACTGGCCGCCATTTTGAGAAAAATGCGAAAATGAAAAAACTAAAAAATAACCCCCTCTTGAAATATTTTTGGGCAACTTTGTGCAAAATTTCAGGAAAATCCGCCTGTAAACTTTAAAGATAAAAATGTGGACGGACGACGGACGACGGACGCAACGCGACGGCAATACCGGTAGGTTATCGGACCATAGGTCCGGTAACCTAAAAACACTCGCGCACAAAGGCATTCAAGCCCAAATCAATCAAGCCTTTAGAACACATGTAACACATGACATTAATGATTTCATTTCTAGAGGCTTGATTTATTCAAGCAGATTCAAGCCCAAATAAATCAGGTCTTTAGAACTGAAATCATGTGGTACATGCGGTCCTAAATGCTTGATTTATTTGGGCTTGAAAGCCCTTGGGCACCTTGGCACCACTAGTGTGCCGTCATTCTAGCAGTCAGCACAGACAGGGTGATTCTGTGTACCGGTAGTATTATTATCAAAAACCGTCAGTTGATAATTTGTTGTTTCAATGATGAGTAATTATGGAAAACCGAATCGTGATTACAATTTTCTGTGTATTATTACACGCATGTAATCACATGGAATAACTGTTTTTGCAAACTGGTAGTGTCTTTGTCTCATTTGGCGGTGAGTGAAAACAAGGTGGTAAGTTAAAGATATGGATATACCTAAGTTGCATGCTGTAATTCAGTGTCTCGATCATTCCCTATCCTCAAAATAGGGGCGGGAACGCTTTCTTTTTTTATTTTGAGAAATTTGCAAATGAAAAAATCCGGGAGGCTGCTTTTGAACACAATTAATTAAGGCATTTAGCAGAATTTTTGTTTTCCTTTTTTTTCTTCTTTTTTTTCCGCCGTTTTGGTTTCCGACCGATAACTTTAGTTTGCCTCGATGAATCTTCATCAAACTTTCAGCATTGGTCAGACATATTATGTGGAAGAACCCTACTGTTTTTCAGCCGTATCCGAGGTCCGTGAGGATGAAATCCATGTCGATTTTTGGACTTCGTTTCCGCACGATAACTCAAAAAGTATACGGGCAATGGCGGCAGAACTTTGCATGGAGGTTCATTTATATACCAACAGCGAAGAACCCTGTTGATTTTGGGATCAATCCGTCAAACGACCTTTGACCTAGAGGTCGGAAGAGTTTTCGCCCAGTCATCCTTGAGGTTTCCTGATATCTTGGAAACGGTGCGTCGTAGAGCGAAACGGACATTATTTTCGGACTCGTCACCCTAGACAAACATGTCTAAGGGGTATTATGGATGAACTTTGACCTTGACCTGAAATTTTTTCGCCGAGTCAGCATTTTTCATTTTCGTCAATTTCTCGGAAACGATGCGTTGTAGAGCAAAATGGACATTATTTTCAGACTCGTGGGACTAGACAAACAATTTTTTTGCCGAGTCGGCATTTTTCGTTTTCGTCGATATCTCGGAAACGGTGAGTCGTAGAGCGAAACGGATGTTATTTTCGGACTCGTGGCACTAGAAAAACATGTCTTAAGGGTATTATGGATGAACTTTCACCTTGACCTGAAATTTTTTCACCGAGTCGGCATTTTTCGTTTTCGTCGATTTCTCGGAAACAGTGCGATGTAGAGCGAAACAGACATTATTTTCGGACTCGTGGCACTAGACAAACATGTCTAAGAGGTATTATGGACAAACTTTGATCTTGACCTGAAGTTTTTTCACGGAGTCGGCATTTTTCGTTTTCGTCGATATCTCGGAAACGGTGCGTAGTAGAGCGAAACGGACGTTATTTTCGGACTCGTGGCCCTATACCACCTGTATACAAACATGTCCAAGGGGTATTACGGATAAACTTTAGACCTTGATCTGAAATTTTTCTGCTGAGTCAGCATTTTCCATTTTCGTCGATATCTCGGAAACGGTGCGTAGTAGAGCGAAACGGACGTTATTTTCGGACTTGTCACGCTAGACAAACATGTCTAAGGGGTATTATGGATGAACTTTGACATTGACCTCAAATTTTTTTACTGAGTCGACACTTCTTATTTTTGTCGATATCTTGGAGCAGTGTGTCGTAGAGCCCATGGTATATTATAAATTAGTCTTAACACCGAAATGCATATAGGGGACCATCTAGGCCTTAACGTCTAGTTTTATAAGGCCATACTCTGGGTAAAAACAGTGTTAGTATCTAGAACTTTTTGCTACATCACTGAAAACCTGACCTCCTCCAGATAGTCCTCCAGCTGACTTGCGATGTCGACGTTCCAATTACGAGTGAGGTCTCTGATTGGCTGAATCAAGTGCGCGAAACGAGCTTCCAGCTCCTGACTGCTGCTAATCACCATGACGATGGATGTGCTCTACTGTACTCGAGATATTGACGGTCACAGAACTCCAGGGTCACTAGACATAGGGAGCGAAGTTAACGTATGATACAGTCAGTAGATTATTGATCATTCAGTAATACCAGCAATCCAGGAGATCTGGTAATATATAGGTGTAAAGTTCGGCTACCCCACAATAAAGAGGTATACCCCATTACTGGAGTGTCAGCGAATGTCTTATAAACCTACCAGCACGTTCACGCTATAACCATGATAACCGTGGTGTCACTACTGTGTAGCTACAACGTCACATCGCTACAGTGCCTTCCCCTTTCAGAGAAACCTCGTCCCCGAGGTCATCTCTATCCCACTGTTGAGCCACATCACCCTGGTCAAGTTAATCACCCATATGGATGCCCCAGACAAGTGCTATACCCGTCTGCGGTCAGGGACCAGGAACCCGATATTTACATGTGATGTGAGTCAACAGCGGGGGCCAGCCCAGGACCGACGCCGAGAAAAAAACAGTGGTTCGAAAGGTCAGACACCAATGTAAAGTTCAGCGACCCCACGATAAAGAGGTGTACCCCATAACTGGAGTGTCAGCGAATGTCTTATAAACCTACCAGCACGTTCACGCTATAACCTTGGTGTCACTACTGTATCATGTGTATAGCTACCACATCACAACGCTACATAGGTTATCACAAAATTTGTATCATACCCCCAAGAGTCAACCTGAGACCAATGTCATACCAAAGGCAAACTATGTGCTGAAATATTTATTGATCACATAAATATTAGAACAAAACTGTTTTAAATACTGGATCATTGCGAGTATGCTTCCAGTAAACAGAGAATTCTTGCCTGTTTGACTGGCTATTTCACACAGGCATCTGGCCATTCAACCAACCCTAAAGCCTTCAATCGATTGGCTCTGACTCTGAGTCAGAATACTGACGAGGTCGAGGACAGAGCGAGGCCCCGGGATGCACCTCAGTGCATGCCCCCCAGTGAGACGATGAGTGACTCCTGAGACCCAACATCCCCCCCCCCCCCTCCACCTCTCTCTCTGCCTCCACCCCACGGTCACGGACGGACCAAAAACAACGAATCGTTACGTTATATTTGAGTAAGCAGTTCTCGTGGTATTGAGAAAAAACGTCCCGTTGCATAGCAACATTGGTGGATAATTTCAAAATACAAACAGAAATGTTATTCTAGTTGTCCTTCATATTTCCCATCCATAAGACAACATTATATAGGTTTCCACGCAAACGGATGCCAGGAAGAAGGCACAACGGCTTGGATGTACAATAACGTGGGCGATTTTATTACCAACCAATTTCACATACCTAGGACCCGGAATGACAATTGGTTATGATAGAAGAGTGTTCTTTATTACCGGTACACACCAGATATTCTTTTTATCTGTATTCATCATTTTGTGCCACTGATAAACACGTCCTTGTCATTGATTATCATAGAGAAAAAGATTTGCCCACTGGCACTAAATTGTATGTGCTCCGGCAAAACATTATTTGAGTAACCAAAATCTGATGTTGCGCCATGAAAATATGTGCATATGGTAAGCAATGGGTATTTATTGAGGGGATGAATGAAGCGGATCACATATTTTCCAAATATTTTGCACAATATTACCCACGTAATATTTTATGAATGAGGCGAGTTACAAAACACACCCTCTGAAGGATATAATGGTATGCTGCAGTTATTTACCACGAGAACTGCTGACATCACCACATAATGTGTGCCTCGAATATCTTACAAGAAATGTTCCCTGCTCTGCTTCAAATTCCACAAACATTTGTTTTCCATTCACATTTAGTTGTGTCAGGTGTTGTAGAAGTTAAACACAGAAGCATTTTTGTTTTGTTTCTTTTCTTGCTATTTTATAGTGGACAATATTTCTTAATATAGGGGTCTACTCTGATTTTTCTAACTCGTTGACACTGTTTTTCGCTGATATTTTCGCGATGCTAAATGCTATCGTTCTATAACTTGGCATACTTCACCTGGGAGTCAAACGGCAAATATTTACCGAATTTCAGACTTCCATCACGAAAATCGAAAATGTTGGCAATCTACACCAATGTTAAATTTAGCCCAGTTGTTTAATTTCTGGGTCCGCACACAATTTTGTGCATTTGCTCGGTTTTGTGGTGGTGCAATCTTTTGAAATCAACATGTTTGTGTAGAATACACCCTAATGTGTCTTCTCGTCTAAAATTACAATAATACAGCGATTTCTGATGGATGTAATAATGATCAAATCCTCGAAATATGCTCAGATTCTTGAGACCCCGTTTGCTGAAATTTAACATTGCAGTAGATTGCCAACTTCTTCAATAATTGCGACAGAAGTCTGAAATTCGGTAAAAAAATTGCCGTTTAACTCCCAGGCGATCACTGCCACCTGGCGAATATATCGCTGATTACTCATTTCGTAGTGCTGCCACCTGGCGAGTTGTAAGTTTTGGCAGCTGACAAGTTGATTTCGTTCGTTGTTAATTTCGATCGTAAATTTGACTGTTCGAACTAAACGAGTCAATTTGAAAATTATTTTTTTGAATAATTTTTGGTGTTCGAATTATTAGAGTGTTCAAACTAATTGAATAAATACGGTATGCCAAGTTATAGAACGATACGATTTAGCACCGCAAAGATATCGTCAAAAACCGGTGTAAACAAGTTCGAACAAGGGCCACTGGCCTCAAAGGAAGAGCTTCGAAAATGTTTGCATAGAACTATTTAAAAACCCTTGAATATTGTATTTGATTTGGTACATATATGTTGTGGCCATATTGTAACTCTACTGGGCAGAATCTATACCTTGTTGGGCCAATAAATTTGTCATGTAACTATTTTCTTGTCATGTAACTATTTTTATTGTGGTCAATAATAGACTTAACTAGTAAAACTAATGATAACCTATTCGATTAATCATGACTGGATAGAACTTTTTAGGGCCCGAGTGAGTCGGAAATTTCCGAACCGGGTACCTGTGTCGTCTGTCCCGACCCGTCCAAATATATAGCAAAATTTGAATGATACTCACTGAAGCAATTTGTAACACGTAAACGCCAGACATTGATCTTTGACACATATTATTTGTTTCGTCAGTAATTACCGGTATTTTCAAGTTTGAGAAAGATCACAATGTCATGACCTCATAAAACTATCGTTTTTTTTCCTGATGATTTCCTTGTCATTCTTGTGATTTTACTAGTGTTTATCACAAATATTCAAAACTATATCTTTATTTGTTCTCAAATACGAGTAACAAAATTCCGATCCAGGTAATTGTATGACCCGCCCCGAATTGGGGTACCTGTCGACTCGTCTGGGCCCCAGAACCTTTACATTGTTGAACCCAATAATAAATGTTTCTTGTAATAATTATTTTTATTGTGGCCAATAAGACTTAATCAATAAAACTAATGTTACTTATTCCGTTACAGCCATGAAATCTCTACAAGTCAGATGCTTTACCTTGTTGAACACGTTTGAAAATCACCCGACTATTTTTGGGACCAATGTGTAAGATTTTCAAGGTTCTGATTATGTTTTTCTGATTTAAGAGGCACAATGTTTTTTGAGCTTTAGTCTTAGATTTAAATTTCTTTATGGATTTTTTTTCAGTGTTTTGATTTGTACTGCAGAGACATTTCAGTAACTTGTCTGCATTTCCAATAATTCATGACATGCATGAAAGCTTTTTTCATCAATGCGATCATGTTTCTCCTTGCCCAAATGTTGGTTTGAAGATCAGCGTACATGTTGTGTCAGTGTGCAGTGTGTAGTGTCAGCTGCCAAATACTGAAGTAGCCCAGGCACACCCCCCACCCCGAATCGCCGCTCGTGTGACTGCTATCAAAATCAGCACTGACAATTCTCGTCGGCAATATGAAACTATCATAAACATGATAAAGTGCTAGATCTAGTATCCATTTGTTTCTGTTTATTTTAGGAGGAAACTAAGTTTTTTCCCGTGTAAAAGCTCCGCAAATCTGCCAAGTTTTGTTTGTTTCCTACCGTTCCTTTTAGTCAAATCTCGTTGAAATCTCGCTTCACTTCAATGGCATTTTTAATTAAATTCCCCCATAAACAAGCTTTCGGTGGTGATATTTTTATGAAGTATTACCAGTGAAGTAGGAAAGAGTCATAGAAAAGACCATTTATTTGGGTATTTCCACAAATACCGCACTCAGTTGGACGATCTCTTGGCGGCTGGCATTTTGACCTTGACCCTGCAGCAATTTTTTTGGGGCAGTACGCTAATTGGCGGGACTCGCTCACGTGATCATTTGCATATCGTTATATCCACGTGTATTTCATAAACATGTGGGTGTGTCCGCCAAGACAGCTTCCCGATTGGACAATTCAGTGACTCTCTGGCTGGCGGGCCGACTGCCGTGACTGCTTATCGGGGCCACACGAGAATTGAATTTGCCCACTGGAATACGGAATACCACCACTAACACATAATTATTATGTTGCCGTATCAACTTGTTTTTCATTGTTGCAATACCATACTGTATCTATATATTGTGCGGAATGTATATCCAAAACTTTGAGTGCATATGATTGCAAGAAAGCACTGTTCCAGTGGAGATCAAAACGGGAGTGGTGATGGGTATGAAACGGTGACATACAAAAAAAAAAACGGTCGGAACACACGTCTCCTGGGATTATTATCGCTAATAACTTATTACATTAACCATGATTAGGTACACGGGCGTCAATTTCCTCCCAACGGGCCCCGGGCCCTCCCAATTAGCCACAGTTGAATAGCCTGTTGTGGTTCCAAGTGGCACTTTCAAGAATGTAAACAAAAGAAAAAATTCAAAAATCCAAAAAAAACCAACATCATAGAGGAAGAGCCCTGCTCTTCCTAAAAATCCTATCTAGATCTAGCACGGAAACTGCTAGTCCAGTACAGCTGTATGGGCCGGGGTGAAACTGCCCTGCCATTCTCAACTTGTTGTTGCGCATTGTGTTATTTAAATTAATAATCTACATACTTACATGACTGTGTACGGCCTAAGGCTACGGCTGATGAAGAATATGAAATCAAACTTAACAACTTTAACAGCTGATGAAGAATCCCGCTCAAATTTTCAAAATATTAGCTCCGCATCGAATGTAAATAAACACCTCCAGTTGTTACAACTATTTTCATTGGTCCATTTAGTTGCACCGTCGGAACCCCTATTACCGCTATGAGCCTGTCGGAAGCATGTACCATATTTACATTTTGTCATAACCACTGTCCGGAAGGTAACAGGACGTGGAATTGAGATTAGGAATCAATTGTGGACATAAAGGAAATGATATGTGCTGAATATTCTCATAACCTTGAATTTCACATTCGACCTAATTTTCAAGGTCACAGGGCAAAATGGGTAATATCTCGCTCCTTATCGACTATATGGCTTGGGAATCAATTGTGGACATATAGGAAATGATATACGTCGAATTTTCTGATGACCTTGAATTTGGCCTTGATCTCATTTTCAAAGTCAGAGCACAAAATGGCCAATATATTGCTATCGACTTTACAGCTGAGGAATCAATTGTGGACATATAGGGAATGATATATGCTTAAAGTTTTCGTGACCTTTGATCCTATTTTCGAGGTCAGACAACAAAGTGGCTAATTTCTCGCTTATTATCAACTTCAGAGCTTAGGAATCAATTGTGGACATATAGGAAATGATATATGCCGAATATTCTCATAATCTTGAAGTTGACCTTTGACCTTATTTTCAAGGTCAGAGCACGAAATGGCTAATATCTCGCTCATTATCGACTTTCCAACTTCGGAATCAACTGTAAACATATAGAAAACAATGTTCCCCTTGGGCAGACATTGTTGAAAAATTACCTTTGCAGACTTTGAGACCTTAACACTGTACAATTCTCGGGTAACATTTCTTAGCCTTTGGGCTAATTTTTCCGTTTCCTCATCCACAGCGGGTCTCAGTATAGAAAGGGTTTTTTTCTTAGTGTTTGTCAAATGAGTGCTTCACAATGTGGTTAGAGTCTTCAAACTTGGAATGACAGTTATAACACCTGGCGTTGAAGCCGCGAGACGCCATCTGTTGGAAGAAATAATGAGTATGAATGAATAATAGCCAAAAGCGAGCCCTAACGGGCCCTAACGGGCTGAGATGGCTCCTCAACTATAGTGAGGCCGATGGCTTGGTGGCGCGGTGGCTCGTCAAACTCCAGGAGTATGACATGAAGATTGAGCACTGTGCCGGTAAGTTGCACGGCAACGCGGACGGCCTGTCCCGCTGTCATAAGTGCAAGAATCCTAACTGTGCCGGGATGGCTCTGTCCCCGCACGACGTGGATTCCTCCTCAGACTCGGAATTTGACCTTCCGGGAAGACCGCAGGCTGCCGCCCCCTATAACAACACGGCGGCCGGAGCATCCAGGGCTCACCTCCGCGCGCCGACCCGCCGGCAACGGCGAGGGCGTCCCGCATTTGAACCGGGGGTGCGGTCCAGCTCCAGCGAGTCCTCCTCGAGTCCGGCGGTGTACTCCTCGTGGGTACCCTCTGCGTCCTCGGACGAGTCTGAGTATGAGCGGTCCTTACCCCCAGGGGTGATGGCCGCTGCTGCGCAGTCAGACGTGCCGGATCCGGAGGAGCCTGCCTACTTGGGTGGCTACTCTCCGGCACAGTTGATTGCGAAGCAGAGAGCTGACAGTGCTCTGGCACCGGTAATCCCAGCCCTTGAGGCCGGCCAGAAACCTTCGAAGGATGAGCGGAAAACCTACCGGGAGGAGACCAGTGGGAAAGACTCTCTTTGAAGGATGGCCTTTTATACTGGCGCTATGAGCCACCGAGACCACTGCCACCGGTTTGGCAGTTGGTGCTTCCGGCGGAGCTGCAGAAAGAAGTGCTCCATCAGTTGCATGACCTCCGGGTGACCGGTCACTTGGGAATCCGGAGGACCGTACATAGGCTACAACAGCGCTTTCACTGGCCTGGTAGCAGTTTGGACGTGCAACGATGGTGCGCAGCCTGCCCTCGGTGTCAAGCTCGTAAAGGAGTTCCGGCTCCTGGACGCCACCCCTTAACCACGGTTAAGGCTGGCGCCTCGTTCGACCGGATAGCGCTAGATATACTGGATACCCATCGGGTCACCCCACGTGGTTTCCGGTACATTCTGGTGATATCCGACTATTTTACCAAATATACCGACGTGTACCCACTCTGCCGCCAGACTGCGGTCGAGGTTGCTCGGTTGCTGGTGAATAGGTGGGTGGTGTACCATGGTGTACCTAAGCAGGTACATTCGGATCAGGGCACGCAATTTGAAAGCAACCTGTTCCGGAGCCTAGCACAGATGCTAGGGAGTACCAAGGTGCGTACCACCTCGTACAGGCCCCAGTCGGATGGACAGGTTGAACGCTTTAACCGGTCTGTCCTGAACATGCTGGCGGCCTTTGTGAACGATCGTGCGAATGATTGGGATGACCACCTCCCGTATGTCTTAATGGTGTACATGTCGTCGGTCCACTTTTTGACTGGAGTTACTCAGCACGCAATGTTGTACGGCCGGGAACTCAATCTGCCCGTGGATATTATGTATCCAACTGCGGCGGAGACCGGTGCGGTACCTCAGTGCGGTCCGGAGTACATCGAGTGGGTTCGCCGCGCCCTGGCGAACGCCCATGATTTCGCGCGAGCGCGCCTGGACAAGTCTGCTATCCAGCAGAAGCGTGCCTATGATGCCCATGCCAAGGCTAGGCCCGCGTTTGCGGTAGGAGACAAGGTGCGTTATTTTTATCCACCGCTGAAGCAAGGCAACAAGTTTGCTAAGCCGTGGATAGGCCCGTTTACAGTACTGAAGCAGGTTACAGACGTGGACTACCGGATCCGGAGGGACTCCGACCCGGATAGGGTTCTAGTGGTTCACATAGACAACCTGAAGAAGTACGAGGGCCCGCTTGTCATGGATCCGCTAGTTCAAGATGCGGAACCGGATGACGCTCCCTTAGGGGATCCGTCCGGTCAGCATCCGCGGACTCCGGACGAGCGTGTGCGCCGGATGGTGGGTCTCCCGGACCTCTCTGACCCGTCAGATGACGGTCCGGATGTAGAACCACCATATCTTGGCGATCCGCAGGTACCCCCGCTCCCTCCACCACCTGCGGATGACGGGCGACCACGCCGGAAACCTCGTGCGCCGTCCCGATATGGGTGGGACTAACGTTCCGCCCATGCGGATGCATATGCGGTATCCATCTAGCACACCAGGGATGGATTTCAGGTCGTTCAGTGAGGATCCGCACGACTTTCCTCCGTGAGCAGCTACTTTGTGGCTATCTCCGGAGTTGAGGTCCGCGGATATCTTTGCGTCGTAACGCCGCCGCTCCGCATCCGCCCTCCCGTAGTTTTCAGCGCTAGGGATGTGCGACAACCCTATCCGCATCAGTTCACCTGCTGTCCGGTGTAGTTAACACAGGGGCTACACTGGCCGGACGACTTTTGTGGATCTGCCGGACGCCCCTGGTCCCGGAACAACCTCTTATATGGCCAGACTGAGGTTGGGATTACGTCCGCTGCGGGAGAAGCGCTTTCCCACAGATTTGGGGAACTGGCTCTGGACGCGGGGTTAGTATCCGGATGTGAGGACTGATGTCCGCGGTTTGTCCGCAGGACTCATCCGGCACTCCAGACGCTTTAAGATAACGCATTTCGGTGTGTTATCCCCCGTGAGCCACTACTGTACATAGCTATGGTAGTTTAAGGTTTCTAACGGCAGGAAACCGCTTACCATTTTGCGAAATGGACCGGCTGTTAAGCCCGTGTGTGCGGACCAGCCGCGGCAGTGGGGGACGCTCATTTTCGTCCGGATCGTACCTTATAATACGCGGTCCGGCCGGAATGACCGAAGTGCCGGCCTCCTTTCGAGAAGGGGGTCGTATTTTACATGTGTAGCATACTTTGTGGCTTTTAATCCGGATTCATATCATTGGATAAGGTCAATATGCCTTCTTTGGTAATCGTCCGGCCTGGACTCCGTTCGCGGGCAGCTCCGGACGACCGCCGGCTATTGATTTCACCATGTTTGGGATCCTCTAGTTTGGGCGCCGTCATGAATGGTTCGCCCCCTAACCATTGAGGTTATGGCCCATGCCCGCCCCGCGTCTAATCTATTGGTTCTGCGCTCCGGTAGTCGTTTGCTTTGGCTCTGGGTTTGACCGGACACCGCTCCGCGGCCGGGCTGGACGTTGGGGTTGCTAGTGGGCGCGTTGCAAACGCTCATAGGGCACCCAACTGTCCGTCCGGCTGTCCTGGGCATGTCCGATCGCCTTGTAAGCGTAACAGCGGCTATGGGGAGTGATTTTGTTTATTTTCCATCTCATGTTATAATTTCTTGAGTGGATTATATAAGCCACAAGTATGCGTGCATGCCGTGGAAACGCTATTCTTATTTATTCAATCGTGCATTGAGATAAGTTTAGTGATATATCTTATTCCTGGTGCTTAAGAGGGGTTTAAGAGATTGTGTTTTGTGTATCAGAAGCTTGTTGGGCCGTGATCTATGAAAAAGCAGGCGAACGGTGATGGATTTGTTTTCATCACTGGTGCGAACAGTGTAGATTTATTGACATTGTTGTAAGGTGGACATACTCGTTACATCCACAAATAGATCGACTTCTGATACATTGTATACAATCTCTATCCTGCTGTTGTGATTAACTTCATGTCATTCACCGCCAGTGCGGTAGCATAAGCTAATGACTGATTTTAATTACTATGTTTTAATTGCGGGATCCCCCGGGATGGCCAGTACTTTTTGCCACCCGTATACATGGAGTGATAGGAGACACTGGGGTGAGATGCGTGTATATGCGTAAGCCTATTGTTACAAAACGTTATTCGTTTGTCAGTCCGTATTAATTGATGCTATAAATAGACGTTTCCACGGCAACGCGCTGCACTGCCGCGCGTGTAGAATAGCTGCTACCACTTGATGCCTACTCAATCTGTGTATTTTGTGTTCACTGGTCATTCGAGCATTCGGTGTGTCGTTTTACCAAATTTCCAAATTTAAAGCTTAACCTTGAAGATATTCCAAAGACTCGACACACCGTCCTTTTCTAATGGATGACCTTCCAAGGTCATCACATCCTTTTGGACTGCCTCGGTCAAAATTTTAGCTTGTTTATTAGGGTTTATTCCAAATTGTAAAGCGCGTTATAGTTTACTCCGTAAGTCCGGGGGTCGTTCTCCATTCTTCCAAAAGGGCCCCTAAGGTCCTAGTCTTTTACGCCGTGACTTCCGGGTGTTGCCATCTTGCCTTCTTCCGGACCCCGCCATGCGAAGCCTTCGTCGGGTTTTGGCAGTTTTGGGCGCAGGCGGAACATGTTGGGGACCAACATTGTAAGAAGGGGGTAATGTGGTGATTTTGCCCAAAGATCGTGGCAGGAGTCTTAGCAAAACACTAGCAAGTATTGTGGCCTATCTTTAGACCGCTCGAGTTCCGAGCATGCGCTGCCTAGCAACGCACTGTACCTAATCGCTCCCAGTAAACTATAACAAGTGGTGACCTAGTTTCTCCTCCCGCCTCTCGGTTCGATTTATACGCGAGCATTTGGCTTGGTCTGTAAGATTGTCCCAGACCAAGCCGAGAGGCAGGAAGAGAGGCTCGCCATGAGCTTTACGTCCCTGTGTCTTGGGTAGGCCCTCGCGGGTCCTGGGGACGATTTCCATTGGGGGCCCGGGCTGGGGTAGAGACAGTTGCTGACTTGGGGGCGCACGCCCTGTGGATCGCCAGTTCTCTTCTCCACCCGAGGTGGTGTGACACAGGCTCTGGCAGACCGTCGGGCTGGCTCAGAGTTCCATCTCTGTGACAGTGCCTTCGGCGAGGCCGGCCAGCAACATGCCCACGTGTACGGGTTCCGTGGTGCCGCTCCCATGGCATCTCGGGCTCTACACACGGCTACATTACCATAACTATGTAATATGCATGTTGTAGTTAAGGAGTTGATGAGATGCATGTGTTATGTCATAGTGTATGACGGCCGGACTCGTTCCGGGCTGACTGTACCTGGTTGAAGTATTCCGTAGAGTAGTGCCGGACGCCCTGTAGCGGGCGCCCGCCGAACTTTACACTTCTTTTTCAGATCTTTGTTCAGCCATGGTTTGTTGTTCGGATACAATTTAACACTTTTAGTTTCACTCACACCATCCTCACAGAAGGCTATATAATCCGAAATTGTTTCTGTAAGTTCATTGTCGATTGACACGAATCATAGAATATATTCCAGTTTGTATTGTCAAAGCAATCCTGTAACTCTTCCAAACAAACTCTAATTGAAAGCACAACAGATTTCTCACGTTTCAGTTCTGATACATAGGACGGCCGTAACAAGACTGTGTCGTGGTCAGATATACCGAGTGGCTCCCGTTTGTAACAGTTGTTGTAAGTGTTTCTTATGTTGCAGAAACACAAGTCGAGTGTTTTATCCTTACGAGTCTTGCATGTTTCAAACTGAAAAACATCAATTGATTAAATCATAGGGCTGGCAAGCCTCGTTCAGCACACACCTGTAAGTGACGTTTTTATGACGCCATACAGTCCTTTTGAGGATAAACAATGCCACGTGGTCAATTTTGCTAAATTTATATGATTTCTTCAGCAGCACACAAAATTACATGTGGCGATTTTGCCACGTTCAACTCTGTAAAGCAAACATTTAAGTTATTTTCTCTTGGAAAGCAGGTTTATTCCCGTGAGTCGAAGAGTATTTCTTCATGGGATTCTCAGAGAGCATTTAGGAAGTCTCCCCGCATAATAATATCTTCAAAATGCCTAGTTCCCAGGGTATGTTCAGGGGTCGTTTTTTATCAATTACCAAAATGATTATTAATATGTGTCACACCATAAATAGTTCGTTAAATCACGAGAGAGGGTCATAATGGAAACATATGTCCTAAGCAACATGACTCTTCATGTTTGGTCATGGTCATCGCGGCAATACCCCCAAAACATACAGTATGTAGACCGTTAAATGAAGATGACTTATTAATGTACGATTTCAATTTATTATCTTGAAAGTAAATGAAAGATATCAACTGCATGTGAGATTCTGATTAATTTCCGATGATTAACATTGATGTTTTGCGAAACAGAACATGTAGAATTTTCGAAAGTTGGCAGAAAACTCTGCGGGAAAGTTGTTAGAACTGTAATCAGCTGGTAATATACTGTAATGTACGTGTATGTTCTAAAATAACGTATTATGGCGTGATTTGTGTACTCCAGGGAACCGACATGCCATGTGCTGACTTTGCTTCACAAGTAGGCCTACTCCAAAAAAAAAAAAAACTACGTGATATAACTGTTCTTGAGTGTCATAAAAGTGCTCTGAATTATTTACTCACAATATTTCTCCAAATGGAAGTGCATTTTTCACATTGAAATTGCTCCTAATCCAAGTCGTGTTTGCGATGTGTTTCTGAGGCATACATTCCCTTGATATCAAAGATACGGTAATTCCAAAGTCGGTTCCACGCTTCCCATTCTCCAATCGTTTTACAATAGAAGATCGTTGCTGTCTAATCATTCCTAAATGTGTAAGCTATCCCCAAATATATGCCTATGCTTGTTACAGTTTGCGTCGAAAATTGGCATGCTTTAAAGTCGCCTCAATGTAGGCTAACAGTATTAGATGAGAATTTGCTGGGCGGTGTGAGGGCTGAAAATGAAATACTCGACTTTGTGTATTAGACGCCTGACAGGCGTTGGCATCCCAGCTAATATTCCACAACTGGTCCAGTACTGGCCCAATACACATTGGCAAATCGACCCATTACAGGCTATCACAAAGGCTCCTATATCGGGCCAGCAACTTTTGCACAGAGGCGCAATATTGGGCCTATATCTGTGACCAATATTGGTCCAATAACTATCCAGCATCGGGCCAGTATTTCGTGCTTAAACCGGTCCAGTATTGGCCCACAATACGTTGGAACCTCGGCCCGATACATGCAATCCTTAACGGTCCCAATAAGGGGCCATTAACATTTACACAGAAGCGCGATATTGGGCCAATACCAGTGACCAAGCAAAATTGGTTCGAGCAATTTCCAACATTGTGCCAGTATATGACACAACTATACGGGACAATCACAAGATCATTCCCGGCAGGGTATTGGTAACGTACTGCACTGTCCAATGCATTGCAATTGGCCCGTTCATGGACCTGCAGTGCTGAGTTATTCTTTAGACTTTATTGTAACGATGTTAGGCCAGTATGTGTAATTATTATATATCAATAAATAATCACTCATTTCATCCGTGAATAAAGACACAAACTTTTGAAAAATTATGGATTCATTGCTGATTTGTCATTCTGCCTCCATAAAATACCGGTAAGTGCCTCTCACCAATAAGTGCCTCTCAAATCCAACATGGCGGTCATTTGGCCATTCCATGATGTTGGCCCAACGTTGGTCCAATAAAGTTGATCCAACATCGGCAGAGGTATTTTACAGTTACTGGCCTAGTATGCTACCATTAATCACAGCCGGTATTGTGCCACTGCAGGGCCAGAGACTGGATGACCAGTATAGATTCAGATCATCACCAATAAGGAAAGCCGGTATTGTGCCATTACTGGCCCAGAGACTCGATGACCAGTATAGATTCAGATCATCACCAATAAAAAGAGCTGGTATTGTGCCACTACTGGCCCAGAGACTGGATGACCAGGATAAATTCAGATCATCACCGAAAAAAAGAGCCGGTGTTGTGCCACTACTGGCACAGAGACTGCATGACCATTATAGATTCAAAGCATCACCGATAAGCAGATAAGGACAGCCGGAGATGTGCCACTAATGGCCCAGACACTGGATGGCCATAATGCAGATCACCACCAATGAGGAGAGACGATATCGTGCCGCTATGTACTGGCCCAGAGCCTGTATGACCATTATAGATTAAGGAGTATCGACAATAACCACAGCCGAGATCGTGCCACCAATGGCCCAGTGACATCATGACTGTGATATTATATGTTCAGGTCTATCAACAATAATAACAACCGTTACAGGACCAGTACTGGCTAAATAATGGTTACCAATGTACGGTATGAACATTACTGAACCGATAATATAACAATAACGATGGTTTGCCAGGCGGTGTGGCTGTTTGAAGGCCCGACTTGGTCCATTGGACGCCTGACAGTCATTGTCTGCCCGAGCCTTGGCGAGGGCGGACAATGTCTGGAAGGCGTCCAATGACCCAAGGAGGGCCTTCAAACCGCCACACCGCCTGGCAAACCATCGTTATTACTATTATTATCATTTTCATAGTCTGACTAGAATTGAAACATTTGATAAGAACAGTAAACCTGTGTAGCATTTGACGGACGACTCAATTTTGCATTTTGTGTTTGACTGTTCCGATTGCTCTGATTCTCAGTTTCAGTTGCAAATAAAAGAAACATTCGTTTGAACTAGTTTCGCAAGACGCAGGCGTCGAATGAAAGACGCTGGCGTCGAATGAAGAGCAGTTTCATTCGAGGCCCGCGTCTTGTGTTGGGTAGCCGAAAACGTTATTTGATGTCATCGGTTGCGTAAATAACATGCGTGTATTGTTTCGTTAACGGACAGCAGCGCCCGCAAAAATGATAATAATAATACGATACTGGGCCGGTACTGACATGTTTGCTGGGATACAGCCCTTCTGGTCTGTCTTAAATCAGCGACACAGTCCCTGGAGCGTTCCAGATCGTCACAAACATCGTGACAAACTAGTTTTCATCCCTAATATACAAAAAACCAAACTTGCATTGTTCTCGCAGGTGTTTAATAATAATAATAATAATGACCTGCCGGTCACGGCTGAGTAGTTTCCTGTATGGTTCAAAATGAGAAACCCCTCGAGTAACAAGGAGTTATTCAACATAGTCTCTCTATTTCTTAACTTGAATGTTCCAAGTTAACAACTTGAATATAGGCACCCGGCTCCTTTTCCCTTAAGTTACGGTAATCAGATTGTTAACTGTGATATATAGAAAACGTGTAATTAATCCTATCACTCTCTTAGATAAAATATGATATTATTCGTATGATAAAAAAAGTCATCGTGATAATAATCATAAAGCCCTCGTCATGTAATGCCGGTGTAAGTAAATCAGATTGTTCCTTACTAGTACCCAATCACGAACATCCTCTCAAACAACAACAAGCCACTTAACATTTCTGGGCACTCCGCTTCATACGCGTACTGCAGCGGGCACAAGTTCGTGGTACATGTTTTAAATCAATTTGCACACACTTCGCATATGCTCGCTATGAAATGTTAAAGACACCCGCAATGTAACCTTCCGATATGTTTCATGTTTTCAAGCCCTACCCAGTATTAAATACATTGAAACTTGAGGCTGTGGCTACTTTGTTTTGGTGTATGAACATGACCGTGCTGAGTGATAAGGCTGTGGCCGGTGATCCCAAAAGGACACGTTATCTACACTGTGCAGTCAGCCAGTGGCCGGCGGTGTTGGGTTTCCATATCTCTCCCATTTATAACATTGCCACAAACTTACGGCTATATTATTCGAAATGGGAGAAATACGGATGACACGAGATTTGTTCCTCTGGCTGTTGTCAGTCGTGTATTTGTTCGCGTTTGTGTCGCTCTATGTCCAGATCCCAGGTGAGTATCTGCTCAACCTGGCCAGAACATGGCTGTCACTCAGTCTGACCATAGAGCTCTATGGTCTGACAGTACCACCAGCCACCACCCCACCCCGCCCCCTCCACAAACACACACACCGAGCACCTACCCCACCACACACATCAACACTCACACAGGACATGTAATTAATTGAAAATCCCATATTCACCAGGTTCGAACCTGACCCAGTGATAAATTTACACATCTGGTGAAAATAGCGGACAAATCATGCACATCATCAATTCATCAGCTAATGGTCTTGTTAGTTCGTCGGCCCATATGTATTGGCTTTTGTCCGTTGTCGTTCCTCCATCAAAGTAGATTAGGTACATTATTGTCCGGGCCCCGGGCCCGGATATACAAAAAACGCACTAATTTCAGCTGGTTCCATTTTGCGAGGTCTCCTGCAGTGACGGGCAGGGAGTGATTCCACGGTGGACATACGTTGCGCGCTATTGTGCGAGCTTCGCCAGTTTACTACGCTGTGAACTGTAGTTCACAATGTCTCATGTCAGATGTCAGGGATGTTTGTGTGGTACAGCGGGGTCGCAAATATTGTCACTCTGTTTGCCCAAGCAGTGATTTTTTACACGCGCAGATATAACGCTGATGTAATAGAATCATATATTAGAATCGCACTTAGAATATGATATAGGCATATGCGCATAAAAAACCTGGAGTGGAGACTCGAGCACTGGGGAATAATAGGCGAGATATTAATTTAATTCATAAATAAAAAAAACAGCAAAACATTTACTTCGGACATATTCTTAACACTTTCCATTCCTACTATTCTGTAGCTTGTGAACATATAGGAAGTCATATATATATGCTGGATCATTTGGTGGCTTTGACCTCGACCTAGAGTCTCAGGGTCATATCTACATGATCTAACCTGAAATGTGTTAATTGCCATTTGCAGACAAAACACTCGCAGATAAAGGTTTGCATTATGAGCATGGGAAGTTGTATATGCTGGGTCTATTGGTGACCTTGAACTTGACCTCAGGTGACCTTGAGTGGTGAATCTCAAGGTCACATTTTGCGTGAGATAAATGTGTGTACAATTGGCTTCTGCAGACCAGATGATTACAGATGGATCCTAGGGTTGTATCACAGGAGTATAGGGAATCATGTGATGGATCTATTGGTGACCTTGAACTTGACCTCAAATTTCTTTGAGTAGTAAATCTCGATTTGATCTGAGTTTGAGAAAATTGCAAATTGGCAACACATTATGACTTACAAGTATATATAAGAGTTCATGTACTTGGCAAATCATGGTGAGAACTTGACCTTAGATGATCTCTCAAACTCAAGGTTATGGCATTGACAGTCAAACTCAGGAGTGTATAAGGTACATGTAGCACTCAGGTTTGTGGTATCGCTATCTGTACATATGAGCATAATGGAAGGCCTGTATTCTACATCTTTTTAGGTTACCGGACTTATGGTCCGATAACCTATTGCCGTCGCGTTGCGTCCGTCGTCCGTCAACATTTTCAACTTTAAATTTAACAGGCGGATTTTCCTGAAATTTTGCACAAAGTTGCCTAAAAATATTTCAAGAGGGGGTTATTTTTTAGTTTTTTGATTTTCGCATTTTTCTCAAAATGGCGGCCATTTTTGACGAAAAATGGCCAATTTTGGACTTTGGCGGCCATTTTCTCAAAAACTGTCTGATCAGTTTTGAGATTTTTGTTTCAAAATATTCCCCTTATGTACCTTCATGATGCGTATAAGTTTTGTTGCCCTTGAATCGCCGGTCTCCGTGTGGCGGCCATTTTGAATTTTTGACGGGTCGGCGAAAAAAAAATTTTTTGTCCCAAATCGCGTTACTATCCATTTTGGGTCATTTCTAGACAAAAAAAAAAATCTCACCCTTTGAAAAAAATTTTGGACTTAGAAAATTTTCGGCACTTTTTCCCTTCATGATGAGAGCTGCCGGGACTGTACTCATAGAACGCTTGAAGATAGAGCGTAGATATTGGCACTTTCAAATGGAAAGTCATATATGGCGACTTGTGTGGTGACCTTCAATTTGACCTTGGATGACCTTGAAAGGTCAAAACAGCCATTTTTGGGTCGAGAAATGTAGTGGTATAACGAGTACGGAAAACTCTAACCGATTAATCGCGACCCTGTAACCGAACCGTGACCGATTACTCGCCAGTATATTGCCCAATATTTAAGCAGTTGATATCATAGGTATATTTGTCCACAACTTAGTGCTCTTAAATGTGAATGATCTTGTCTGCTGAACCCTGCTCTGCTGCTCGACGACAGACATGACAGAAGGCGACCAAGCTGCTTCTCGAATCACGATTCCACTAAATTTCAGTTTCTAAATGATTTTCGGTACACCAAGTTCAAGGCCGAACCCATACTATTTATAGACTATTACCATAAAGACTCGTATTTATGCGCCCATGCCATGGCGCTGTCAAGCATGTAACGAACTTACGATGATTGATGAAGTTCAATTCCATTTTTTATTTCCAACCCACAATATGTATGTTGTTATGTTGCGTGCAAGTTTTAGATTCATGATATAGCCATAGTATTAATACCTGACACATGCGGCTATGTTTCAAGAGCAAATAGCACGCGCATTAGCGGCAGTACGGTAAACTGACAGAAATAACCTTCACCTTGTCTGAGTCACATGATCTAGGCCTACTGCTTTCTTTTCAACCGGACAAGGTTGTTTTAGGATATTTTCGTGAATAAATTAGCCATTCTCTACATGAAATAGTATAATTAATTTACGATCAAGTAATCGGTCAGTCACTCTCTGACCGATCAGAGCCTGTAATCTAACCGTCAACGAGTACTCGACTACTCGTTATAGCACTAGAGAAATGCTCAAATTTGCACCTGGCCTGTCTTTTCTCGAAAACTGTCTGATCAGTTTTGAGATTATTGTTTCAAAATATTCCCCTTATGTACCTTTATCACGTTTATAAGTTTTGTTGCCCTTGAATCGCCGGTCTCCGTGTGGCGGCCATTTTGAATTTTTGACGGGTCAGCGAAACAAAATTTGTTTGCCCCAAATCGCATTACTATTCATTTTGGGTCATTTCTAGACAAAAAAAAAATTTTCACCCTTTGGAAAAAATTTTGGACTTAGAAAATTTTCGGCACTTTTTTCCTTCATAATGGGAGCTGCCAGGACTGTACTCATAGTACGCTTGAAGATAGCGCTTAGATATTGGCACTTTCAAATAGGAAGTCATATATAGCGAGTTGGGAGGTGACCTTGAATTTGACCTTTGATGACCTTGAAAGGTCAAAACAGCCATTTTTGGGTGAAAAAATGCCCAAATTTGCCTCTACAGATGCAATGCATGTAGATAGAGCTTCAGTTTGCATTATGAACATATAGGAAGTCATATATGGAACAACTAATGATGACCTTGATTTTGACCTTGGATGACCTTGAGTGCTAAATGTCTGACTTGAAATCTTGAAAGTGGCCTCTGAAGCATAAACTTTTGCACATACAGGTTGTGTAAAAAGTCATGTATAAATGGCACATTTTTTGGTGACCTTGAACTTGACCTTGAAGACCTTGAAGGGCGAATCTCAAAATCTGAAATTGGCCTCTACACACGGAATACTTGTTGATAAAACTTATATGTTTGTATTATGAACATTCGAAGTCATATGCAGCATACCTGATGGTGACATTGAGATTCACAAAGATGACCTTGACTGGTAAATCTCAAAATCATATGTCACCTACAATGCTTGAAACCAAAATTGTCCGGTAACCTATCTTAGCCCTTGGGCTAATTTTTCAAAATGGAATGCCTACTTTCTCCTATATGAAACCCCAACACCCAATGAGTATCTGATCAGTCTGGACGAATGTCGAAATAGTGCGGTAATTTAGACATATAGCTTGTTCCAGCCGCATGGCACGTTACCATGGTTACTGGGTGGGTTACAATATACATGATGTGGGACATCATTTGTGGGTGATCTGTATCTGTATGTGGATCAAAGTCTATCAGGCTATATGGACTCTAGCAGAAATGTAACTAAATTTCACATCTCAGTACAAAATATTTTCTTCATGTTCGTTTTTGCTCGACTGTTGCAGGTCTTTATGGTGACAATGGAATCCTACCCGCAAAGCTTGTCCTCAAAAAAGGTTTGTGCATCATACATGTAATGTGCATACGTAAGGCGCTATAAGCTTAGGTTGTCAGTTGTGCATCCAATGTGCATGTTTCGGTCTGACAATCTATTGGTATGGTGTAGCGTCCATCATCCGTCGGTGGCGGCGACATCCTTCTGCATTATCAGCTCAATGGCTGAGAGGGAGTGACACTTGTGTCTGCTTGAAGTCACTACTTCAGATTGAAGTACAGCGAAGGTACGGCAATTACAGACCAAATACATAAGTCGTGATGCACTGTTCATCATCCATTGGTGGAGGAGGGGATATCCCACTGATGTCATCAGACACCTCTCGCCCCAGGGCTTTTGCCGAAAAGTGGCGGGAAAACCCGAGTGTTTCCTAATATTGGTTAATGGGCATTGACCGCCAATTGTTGAAATGAATCAGCAAAGAAGACATTTAGCATCGAATTCATGCTTCCGTCCAGTGACAGCTATCGCAATGTAGTGTATGAATGTATGTCTGCATAATGTGCGATTACTTATGGCTATGGATAAAATGCTCCATTGATCAGAGCGTGTGACTCCCTTAAATTTATTTAGTCCTCAATTTCCACACTTTAAATGAAACCCCAGCAAAAAGTAGTTTTTGCTGTTGTCGTGTTTACAAAGGTTTGGACACAACGATATGAGCAGCTAGGATCATTGAGGATATACCCAAATATTTGGATATATTACGGTATAATAGAAATTTATAAGACACAAAATCCAGGTTTCAGAAATATCCAAGTTTTACAATCTAACTATCGATAATCTCAACTTGATGGATCTCATTACGATATTTATTCATTATTCATCAGTAGGCCTGAGGCCTGGACTGCTCAGAAAAGAAAAATGCAGCACAAATTAAACAATATAAATAACTGAGTTGGGCTAATTCTACTTAGTTAGGATGAGTTACATGTACATGTAGGCCAATTCTACTTAGTTAGGATGAGTTACCAAGGTTACATGTAGACTAATTCTCAGAGAATCTGTGGAATTTTGACATTTGGGTCGAGCACTTCCTGTCAATAACTGGCACATCGCGCTGCTTGTCATGCCGAATCGTATATCTGATTTTATGTGTGATTTCAGAAACCCATAAGAGAGATCTCTCTTATGGGTTTCTGGTGATTTACAAACTGTCAATTTCTGATGTTGCCATTGGATGTGGCACACTAAGGTGGCATCACGATATTCGAATCGATGAAATCATGGGGACCGTTTCATTAAGAAAATGTGTCATATCTCTTCAATGTGATTGGAACTGATTTGGAGCTTTATAGACATTTTAAGCAGAACAAAGCTCAGAACGTTGGACTTTGTGGCTTGACACTGTACATTTCTGCGGTACCGGTAACCTTTCTCAGGCCTTGAGCTGAGTTTCTTATTGATGAGCAAGTTGTTCAGAACTGGTAGTGACATTGTGTGCAGGTTCAGCAGAGACAGCCTTTGACTTTGAGGACTTGTTGTACAACCAGCCGACTTTACTGCGCCTGCTGCCACGTCTGGGTCTGGACACCCAGGCTTCCATGGACTTCCTGTGTCTCGGCGGCGTGCTGCTTTCGTTTGTCGCAATGGTGTCCAGAGAACAGAGAAACAGTATCGTGTTTGGTGTGCTCTGGATGATGTACCTGTCGCTGTTCCAGGTCAGGCTTCTGTACACCAGAGAGTGTAGAACAGAGAGGTTTCACTCTGCAAATTTCTATTGTTCACCATTTTGTCTCACGGAGACCTGCAATCCTGGCGGCTGGATGCGGTGTTGTAGTTTGTCTTCCTCAGGGACGATTGTGAATTACGTCATTTCGTTCTATTAACATATTCTTTCATTCATAAATTCATGTCGTAGTAATAGTAGTAAACAAATTCATTCATAAAGCACATCCATCCGCCAAGAGTGCCACCAGTTCAAAATACAAAATGGTGCCGATGGAGTGAAATCTCTCTGTTCTATACTCTCTGTGTACACTGTAAATACGGAATTCTAACATTACCATCTGTATGTGGAGCTTCAATCAGGGCTTAGCTCTTTTTAATATCTTTTTCAGGTTGGACAAACTTTTCTGTGGTTCCAATGGTAAGATTTTTATTACACTATTTCTTGACACACTTAAATGTAGTACTAGTATTTGTACTGATTAGAAGAATGTGCTCCAGACAGTTTAGCTCACATTTATTGTTGATGCATGTCCAATACTATGATCGATAAGCATAATGTAATGTACATTGAATATATTCTTTTAGCCTATCAGTATGATACAGGCCTAAGCTCTCGGTAAGCTACGATACTGTTGAAGGATTGTTGTATTACAGGGATATCCTGCTGTTGGAGACGGGTTTTCTGGCTGTGATCGTTGCGCCGTTGAATCTGTTCGGTTGGAGAAGTAGCTCACACCACCAACATGATCACGTGACCCTGTGGCTTGTCAGGTGGCTTCTGTTTCGTCTTATGTTCGCTTCTGGTGTCGTCAAACTGACCAGCAATTGTCCCACTTGGTGGGGTCTTACAGGTAAAAATACTTCTTGTCCTAAATCATGTTGATCTCGAGGCAATTTCATGTGACTCTTGAAAGAAAGTTGTTACTGTTGTTTGGGTAGTGCAGTAAACAATTACTCTCTTCGTGTTTACAGCACTGAACTACCATTACGAGACACAGGTCAGTTTCTGCACTCTTGCGTGTTGTTGTTGACAGTGTATTCATGAGCTGAGCCCTTGTATTACCCCTACATGTAGGTGTTGTTTGCTGAGTGGCTGTGTTTGTTTCAGTGTATCCCGACAGCCCTGGCGTGGTACGTCCACCAGCTGCCGGAGTGGCTCCACAAACTGAGTGTCGTCGTCGTGTATGTCATAGAGATCGCACTACCATTTCTCTACTTCTCCCCTGTCAGATCGCAGCGGGTCTTCGCTTTCTACGGACAGGTTCGTGGGATTGTGTGAAACCCTACCCTGATAAGCATAGAATTGAAGGTTTGATATCTCTCCAGAATGAAATAGACCTCAAGTTCATTCTAAACATCACCGATCTAAACCTACCAGAGGCTCTAGAATCGATTTGGTAAAGATTTAGTGGAACTAGGTACGAGCGTCTGCCTTCATATGCTCGTATGAAATTTCCTGTCATTCTCCAGTCTGTCAGAACAGGTTTGCCTTCTGGCATGGTCTCTTCCGGGCAAGCCATCGCCCCGGTGGACGAAATGTCTTAACGAAGGTTCCATGACAACCAGACATGGTGATATCAGTAGGCACGGGGTGGAGTTCAATGGAACTGCTATTCAGTTTTGACCAACTGTTGATCAAGATCGAAATTGTGTAGCAGTGAATGATTCACTTTTCCTAAAACGAATTATTCCCTGGTTGTTTGTAAAAATGTAAAGTTACTGGCTGTTCAGCGATGCTGCACACTAGCGACTCTTCAGAACGAGTGTCTTGACACCTCGCCAGGGTGAGCAGGATATCATCCTCTGTAACATATCAGGCTAGATGGAGTGTTTGTACATTGATGTAGAGGTAGACACAATGACTCACTCTCTGCCCCTCGGATTCCTCTGCCAATCTTTCTCTAGCACTTCGTCTTCAGCCTACAACGAGTGAGGAAAACCGGCCCTTGTTTGGTACTGTAATCTGTTCTGGAGGATCGAACTGTCTAAGACATGTATCTTCTATGATTTGTGGCAAATTTACAATCAAAATTTGGGATATATTGCCTTTACACCCAGGCTTTTACACATGTTTATATATATATGTAGGAAGCTTTACTTTGGGATAGCTTATTCAGGCAAGAAAGCTAAAACACATGTTTTATTTACCAGAATAAAAGCAAACTAGACGTCAAGGCCTAAAGATGCCTTGGAGGCATTTCGGTGTGATGAATAATTTATAATACTAGATATCGACGAAAATGAAAAATGTCGACAAATTTCGGGTCAAGGTCAAAGTTCATTCATAATACCCGCTAGACATGTTTGTCTACGGCGACGAGTCCGAAAATACCATCCGTTTCGCTCTACGACGCACCGTTTCCGAGATATCGACGAAAAAAAAAACTGCCGACTCGGCAAAAAAATTTCGGGTCAAGGTCAAAGTTAATCCATAATACCCCTTAGACATGTTTGTCTAGGGCGACGAGTCCGAAAGTAACGTCCGTTTCGCTCTACGACGCACCGTTTCCGAGATATCGACGAAAACGAAAAATGCCGACTCGGCAAAAAAATTTCGGGTCAAGGTCAAAGTTCATCAATAATTCCCCTTAGACATGTTTGTCTACTGCGACGAGTCCGAAAATAACGTCCGTTTCGCTCTACGACGCACCGTTTCCGAGATATCGACGAAAACGAAAAATGCCGACTCGGCAAAAAAATTTCGGGTCAAGGTCAAAGTTCATCAATAATTCCCCTTAGACATGTTTGTCTAGTGCGACGAGTCCGAAAATAACGTCCGTTTCGCTTTACGACGCACCGTTTCCCAGATATCGACGAAAACGAAAAATGCCGACTCGGCAAAAAAATTTCGGGTCAAGGTCAAAGTTCATCCATAATACCCCTTAGACATGTTTGTCTAGTGCGACGAGTCCGAAAATAACGTCCGTTTCGCTCTACGACGCACCGTTTCCGAGATAACGACGAAAACGAAAAATGCCGACTCGGCAAAAAAATTTCGGGTCAAGGTCAAAGTTCATCAATAATACCCCTTAGACATGTTTGTCTAGTGCGACGAGTCCGAAAATAACGTCCGTTTCGCTCTACGACGCACCGTTTCCGAGATAACGACGAAAACGAAAAATGCCGACTCGGCAAAAAAATTTCGGGTCAAGGTCAAAGTTCATCAATAATACCCCTTAGACATGTTTGTCTAGTGCGACGAGTCCGAAGATAACGTCCGTTTCGCTCTACGACGCACCGTTTCCGAGATATCGACGAAAACGAAAAATGCCGACTCGGCAAAAAAATTTCGGGTCAAGGTCAAAGTTCATCCATAATTCCCCTTAGACATGTTTGTCTAGTGCGACGAGTCCGAAAATAACGTCCGTTTCGCTCTACGACGCACCGTTTCCGAGATATCGACGAAAACGAAAAATGCCGACTCGGCAAAAAAATTTCGGGTCAAGGTCAAAGTTCATCCATAATACCCCTTAGACATGTTTGTCTAGTGTGACGAGTCCGAAAATAACGTCCGTTTCGCTCTACGACGCACCGTTTCCGAGATATCGACGAAAACGAAAAATGCCGACTCGGCAAAAAAAATTCGGGTCAAGGTCAAAGTTCATCCATAATACCCCTTAGACATGTTTGTCTAGTGCGACGAGTCCGAAAATAACGTCCGTTTCGCTCTACGACGCACCGTTTCCGAGATATCGACGAAAACGAAAAATGCCGACTCGGCAAAAAAATTTCGGGTCAAGGTCAAAGTTCATCCATAATACCCCTTAGACATGTTTGTCTAGGGCGACGAGTCCGAAAATAACGTCCGTTTCGCTCTACGACGCACCGTTTCCGAGATATGCAGGATGAATCAAGGATGACTCAGCAAAAAATTATTTCGACCTCTAGGTCAAAGGTCGTTTGAGGTATCGATCCCAAAATCAATAGGGTTCTTCCCTGGTGATATATAAACCTCCGTGCAAAATTCTGCAACTATTGCCTGAATATTTTTTGAGTTATCGTCCGGAAACCAAGTTCCTCGATTTCATCCTCACGGACCTCACGGACCTCGGAGCCGGATCAAAAAAAAAAGTACACCCTAGAGATGTTTGTGTAGGGCGACGAGTCCGAAAATAACGTCCGTTTCGCTCTACGACGCACGGTTTCCGAGATATGCAGGAAGCCTCAAGGATGAATCAGCAAAAAATTATTTTGACCTCTAGGTCAAAGGTCGTTTGACGGATCGATCCCAAAATCAATAGGGTTCTTCCCTGGTGGCATATGAACCTCCATGCAGAGTTCTGCAACTATTGCATAAATATTTTTCCAGTTATCGTCCGGAAACCAAGTCTTAAAATTAGCCTTGATTTCATCCTCACGGACCTCACGGACCTCCGATCCGGCTCAAAAAGAATAGGGTTCTTCCTCATATCATTTCTGACTTGCGGTGAAAATTTGACAAGGATCCGTCAAGGCAATCTAAAGTTATCGTCCGGAAACCAAAAGTGGCGGAAGAAGAAAAAAAAGAAAAAAAAAAAAAAAAAAAAAAAAAAAAATTCTGCTAAAACCATAAAGGCATTTCTGCCGAAATGCCTTAATAACGTTATGATAAATCTGGAATTTATATTTTATTAACAAAACAGTGATCACAGAAGTTTGCGAATGTATTTGATAAAGTTCATAAGCAATAAATTCCAAGGGATCTGAGTGAACATTGTGAGGATAACATACAATGTATCCATTCCGGAAAATATTTTCTAAAGAGCTACAATTTATCCACCAAAAAGATATTTGCTGAGAAGCAGTCCTTGAGCGGTGTGCTATCACAGTTGTCTGCAGCTAGCTTTGCTGTCCACACAAGTCCCTCGTAGCTGTGGATGATGGCCAGTACGTGGCTCCATAGCTCAGACATAATGTACCTGGTGTTCTTCAAGTCCACGCCACGCACCTGTACGTCTAGTGTCCTCTGACTGTTCTCCTGTGTCTGTTGTCGTAGCAACACCGCCCCGACATCCAGCTCCCCGTACACGACATCACACCAGTCAACACGGTACGTCACGAGGTCCTGCAGCCGACAGCAGATCTTCTCAAACAGGCCCTGAGGGGGCAGCACTGGGAACGCAGCCGTGACTGTCAGCTGACACTGTCCCGGGGGGAGCGGGTACGGCCAGCAGTCAGTCAGTGCATCCTGTGAGGGGAGAGGGTCGGTGCAGAACGCTGGCACGACCATCAGCGGGGTGAAGTGTGAGCGGGGGGCGGGGAAAGCCGGCTGAGGCACGACGTAGCACAGGTCCAGGGTCGGCATCAGCTCCAGCAGATAGTCGAAGTCCAACGGTGTCAGCCTCAGGTAGAACCACAGACACTGCAGCAGCCCTCTCGAGATCTGTCCAGCACTCTCAAACATGTACCGGCTCTTGTCAAACTCATCACGCCCCATCTGCCCCTTGCACTTGAAGACTTGGTTGCTGTCGTAGTCAAGGAAACAGTCCAAGTCATGCCGGAAGAAGCCTTTCAGTATCTGCACAAGTTTTTGAGGCCTGTGGAAGATGAGATGCCTCAGTTCTTGACTTCGCCAGAACCAAATGATATCCCCACACTCCGACAGGAATCGTAAACAGTCCGTGATCTGATCTCGTGGGAACTTCTTACTTTTGGCCACTCGCTTCACATTGTCAATCGTGAGGCATAAATCTTTTTTGGCCTTGAGCGCAAGACGAAATGCAAGCCACGACTCAGGAATAACTCTCTGAGCATGTGGACAGAGTGTTTTGTCTACAGCTGCCAGTTCAAGGTCGTTGACCAAGGTCAGGACTCCATTGATACCCTCGGCGGACGATACGAGCGACGTCGGCAGTAAACGCAGAGACTGCTTCTTGAGAGCTACAAGTTTGAATTTCTGCTGTTTGATATGATCTTGCTCCTGACTGGTCAGTTCAGGGTCACTGAGAAGCTTGTCAATTGAGGCTATAGAGGCAGAAATCTTCTTGGACCTGGCGTCAATGTTTGCCTTCAGTTCTTTGTCCATCTCAAGTTCGATGGCTTCACGCACCTCCGGAGAACACAAGTCGATCTGAGTTCCAACAATCTTGACAATGGCTCCAGGGACATGGAGCCGCAGCATCTCCAACCAACAGCCAAGTGTTTCATCAAATCTCTCCTTGTTGAACTTTGGATGGTCATAGACGATCACATATATAGCTTTGGGATCCAAGAACAGATAATGTGTAGATTTGTAGACATCCATCCCTCCTAAATCATGTATGAGAAAATCAACACCGTTATCTGTTGTCCATGCGATGAACTCGACCATTGAGGTACTGGCTGTGACACCCTCAGTCATAGCAGACTTGCCAGTAGTCATAGCATGCATCAAACTGGTTTTTCCACACTGAGAATTCCCCATCAGGAAGAGTTTCTGTCTTTGGAGGTTCTCGGTCCTTTGTATTTGGAGTCGTTTGAGGTAGCTGTAGATTCGTGTCGGGTCCTCAGTCTTCCAAACCTCTGCTGGTGGGGTGTCCAGGGGATTCTTGTGCAGCCAGAGTCCATGTTTGTGGAGCTTCTGGTAAGTGTGTGCGGTCGTGATACTCTGCATCTTGTAGAAGTTGATGGGGAGACTGCGAATTTTGTTGTCTGTCAGATCGAGTGTCTGGAGTTGCGTGAGCTGTATGATGGACTCTGGCAGTGCCTGGAGGCTGTTTCGGTCGAGGATCAGGGTGTGAAGACCGCAGAGACTGCCGATGTCGTCCAGGAGGCGGTGAAGCTTGTTGCCGCCCATGGACAGGTGTGTCAGCTCGCTCAGCTTGCTCAGCGTTGGTGGCATCGCATTGATCTTGTTGTTGTCGAGTTTCAGAGATGTTAGGTTTGTCAGATTGCCTATATCCTCAGGAAGTTGTGTGATCATATTCCCAGAGATATCCAGCACTTTTAGAGTGACCATTGTCACGACTATAGATGGCAGTTTCATGAAGTAATTGTTGGCAACATGAAATTCTGTCAGTTTGCCAATGCACTCCTCTGGCAGTGTGTTCAGTTTTGTTTCATTTAGATCCAAGCCATCTAATGCTGGCATCTCGAAGAGGACAGGTGGGATGTGCTCTGACTGGATCTGACCTTTCTTCAGAAGCCCCTCACGGTAGGAGTCCACGGTGCTGCTGAAGCTGCGGTAATTTATTGCTAACACATCTAATTTTGGCAGTTCTTTGAGTGTTTCCGGCAGACTTTCAATAACGTTGCCCCAGAGCATGATTTCCTCGAGTTCCTGACAAAGCGCGATTTCTGGCGGCAGTGTCATGATGCTTGTCTGCTGTGCGTTAAGGTGCTGCAGTTTTTCCAGATGTCCGATGTCTGGTGGCAACACATTGATCTTGTTTCGACTGATGTCAAGCACCTTGAGGTTTTGACAGGTCCAGATGGCTGGCGGTATGAATGGCAGGTTACATTCCGAGATTATCAGCACCTCGAGACTCGGCAGTGAAGCGAGTTCCTTGGGTAGCCCCCCGAAATCCTGCGAATGACCACAGCGTATCCCATTGCGACTCAGGTCGATGTGGACCAGTGACGAAAGCTTGCGGATCTCAGGCGGGATGACTCGCAGGTTGTTACTGGACAGGTCCAGCTCTCCGATGTTCTTACCTGGAGGGTGAAAGGGTAAATTTGACTGCGCGTGGACCTTGATCTAAAGGTTAGCATTGAACATGTCCTTCTTGCAACCATGAAGGATCAGGCTTAAGATTACCTAGACTTCAGGATACTTTAGTATTGTCATTCAACATTCATCCATAACAATATACAGAACATGAGATGAGAGCTGACAGAAGATATGACTTACGACTGAAGAGGTTGCCTCCGAGTGTTGTCATGCCCTGTCCGGAGAGATCCAGGGTCTCCAGGCCGCGCTGTGAGGCCAGACCTCGGGCACGCCGACTCGTGATACTGCTGGGTTTTCCCAGCCCGGAAAGCCCGTCAGCCTTGCTGGAGGCTGATCCGCGGGACTTGGCCCGGGACGGGGAGGTGGAGGAGTCTGCTCCCCGGGACTTGGTCCTTGATGGCGACACAGACGAGCTCCCAGACCTGCGAGAAGACTTGTTGCTCGCCGACTTCCCCCCACCAGACTTGCCACCGGACCGCCCTCTCTTGGGAGACTTTGACATCGAACGCTCACTTTTTGATGACATCCTGTTTGCTGGGACTACCTATAAATAGATGTATGGTTTAGTAGATTGAGTATGCATGTACAACATGAGATACAAACTCGTACAAGACCATGTTATCATGGTTATAGGATCTGATAACATGCAGCTCTAGTGAATGTTTTATTGTCTGCTACATCCTGATGATGTTGACTCAGCTATTTCAAATTGAGCAACGTTCAGAATCCTGTAATTTTGGCTAACCTGTGGGATCTCTAGACTGTTTTCACTCATTGTGTGATTGATACCATCAGCTGAGTTGGTTATAAGCCTTGCACCATCACCAGGCTGACATAGTGTACTACAGGCACCCAACTCCTACTCTATAAATACTGGTAGTGGTCCAAGGGCTGGCCTTATCATGTTCATGACATGCTATACACAGGCACAAACATGTTCATCCATTGACTAATTAGTCTTAGTTGGTCCCAACAATCCAAACTAATTGCACTTAGTGTTCACTTTGTCACTTCAAAGCAAGAAATCTTTGACATTTTGTGTTTGATTCGTTTGACAACAGATCATCCTAAGAAGATTAATGAGTCAGCCTCTACCTCAAACTGTTACAAACACACACCAAACATATATCTACTAGATGCATTGAAACAAATATCTTCTTGCAAGTACTGGTAGTTATTAAATATCGTGGAAAATCAATTTTGTTTTTTCAAACAAAACATTCAGTTACATCACAGATACATAGTGAGAGATTCTGGTTACAGGAATGACAAGACACATAGAAAGAGAGAATTCATCATTCCATTCCATTATTCACTGTAAACATTCAAATTCTCAAGTTAAAAATTGGCCCTTCAACTCAAAGAATAGCCCCTCGCAGTAGTTAGTGCCACCCATTGACATCCCAACTGTTGGGGGGGGGGGGGTATCTGCAGTATATTATGTTGATACATGTACAGGGTGGTTAAAAATAAAGTAGACTGATATTTGTCTGAACACCGCCCATTGACCACTGCCTGAGCAAAACGCAAATGTATTTATCATATCAATGTACATGTATCTCATTTCCAATACATGTACATGTATGTACAAGACACATAATTGTGTTCATCTCCTTGTCCCTTGCTAAGCGATGTTACAGTACCCTCGGGCACATGTTACTGTTTGGTGATCTAGCCTTGATATCATGGTTTATGTCATACATACCTCAGACTATGATGACAGGCAATATCCAAGATTCACAAAGATGGAGTTGAGCCACTGGTTTGCACTGATCTGTTTCATTCTATCAATTAGATCATGTACATTAATACAATGTCATGTTGTCAGATAGTCACTTGTTGCTCTGTCTGTGTGCCTCAAGTTATATATTAAGTGTGCTGATGTTTGTTAGTGACAGCCACTTGCCTGACCCCCAATAAGCTTGTTGCTAGGGCCATGTGATAAGTGGCTGCCGCAGAAGACGGCTTGGCAAGATCTTTATGAGACGCTGTTTACTTACAAATCAATAGATTGGGGAGTTGATGGGTGTGGGTATTGACTTGTCTCAGAGACCAGGAGCTGGGGTGGAGGGGGGTATTGGCCATATCTATGTCCATTGGCTGCAGTAGTAGCTGAATCAATAACATTAAGCCTCAGGAACTTGCTGTAGAGCTGACAAATCAGCGACAAAGGTGTCTTGATATCAAAGAATTCAGGTTGAGCATTACCATTGAAAACACTGAGAGTGATAGTTTATGAAATTTTTATTTGTTGTTTAAAATGGGCATAAATGAGTTCAATGTGCAGTATTCTAATGTAAAAGTGAATAACTCCATAACTAGACAGTTAATTACGTGCATCATGAAATTTAATTCATAGATACCGCACGATATGTGCTTTGCAGAAGTCGTTCAAGCAAATAGCCCTAACAGATTCATTCCGACAACTATTCCTGACAGGTTACCATGGTTACCTTGACTGATGTACCACATGTAATCAAATTGGGATACAATCGACGGATACACTGAATCTGCAGCCAATTATTTCCATTTGTTGGGTACCGGTAATAAGATACCTAATATAATAACAACGGGATCAATAAATATTCAACAACCTCAGCCACACTATCTGCACACTACAAACCACTTACACATATTTATACTGTTTGAAGAAATGCTGATAGATCTTAATGTATCCCCGGAAAAATGTTTGGCACATAAAAATTTATGCTTTACGGGTTGCAAATCTCAACTAATGATATTTTTATGGACATATCTTGTGGTAAGACCAGGCACCGGGTCCTACTGATTTTGGTTGCTAATTGGATCAATGCTGACACATTCCGTGGTTCGAAATATGCTGTTAACACACATGGTTTGTGAACGCTCCACGGGTGGAATTATCAAATGATGATGAAATCGCACAGGCTGGATGGGAAAGGCAGTCACATGAAACCTATCGTTTTTCAGAATGATCAAATACATTTTGGTTAACGGGCTAACTCATAACAAGCAGATGAAATATCCATCTGACATCTGTGATCATTCCAATAACCTACCTACGTAAACAATATAACTAATCGAGTTTACATCAGTTTTACTGATTATATGTAGTTCACCTCAATGAAAATAGTCAAGGATGGGAACTCATATTTTTCTGCTCAACAAGGAGAGGTTCTGTCCAGCAGAGATTTTCTGGCTGTAGTAAAAGTATTAATTAGTTGATATCACATTACCTCACCGTAAAGCAACAATTCCTGGTTGAGGAATGATTTGTTAAATTCTTGTTGCATTCTGTTGCAGTGCTTGCTGATGGTAGCAATCCTTCTGACCGGTAACTACAACTTCTTCAACCTGCTGACGCTCGTGCTGTCTCTGCCTCTAGTCGACGATAACGTCATTCGGGGCTGGATCGGCCAGAAACAACTTGGTAAACCTGTTGTATAGTACCTGTCATAGGGAGTACAAACTGTCATACCTCACACCTGTCATGGGGCATAAAATACATACCAGTGTTTGATCATGCAGTAACTGTTGATTTACATGTTGAATATTATGTATCTGTATGTTGACCATCATTCTGTGCAGGCTGCATTGATGAGTTCCAACACTACCCCGTGATTGGTCCATTGTGGCGACCAATCAAATGGGCCCTCAACATCCTTGTGTTTGGTGGACTGGCATATTGGACGGTCAAACTTTTCTCGCTACGATTGGTTCTCAAACCATTTCACATCAAGTGTAACATAGGTACATGTATGTGGCACTGTACCATCATTCATGATAAGTCATGCTCAATGATAACTATTCAGAAAACTTTCAGATTTTTGTCCTTGAAATGGAGAAAAATGAGCAGTCTATGACAATGATGACTTTCTGCCGAAATCTCCAAAAATAATATTCAGTTGAATACACATAGTTTGACTGAACCACTACGTGAATGATATAACGAGAGCTGTGATATATATCCATGTACTTATGTTGGTAGCATTCAAGCCACGTGATCTGGACCACTTTCTGGAGGTGACCGTTCCGTTGTCGATCTGGATCGGTGTCGTATCACTTGGGGCGTGTCTCCTCAAGGCCATCTCAAGGTCAGCTCTCGCGAATTAAAGTCAGGCTAAACACAGCTACTGTTCTGAGATGTTTTTGTTGGACTGTATGTCAACCTTGTGACAATGCATTGATGAGTTCCAACACTACCCCGTGATTGGTCCATTGTGGCGACCAATCAAATGGGCCCTCAGCTCAGATGTTTATCTAGAATAAAATAGCTAAAATCGAGTTGAAGTGGCCAGGACCCTGGCCTTGTGGGTTACTTGGGATTGTTGTGCCTTGCCAAGACGAGACGGAGCTGATCGAGCGAAAAGATCATGGGTTGTGGGCACTAACGGAGGATTTGCTGTTATATTTATTGTTTAGCAAAACTTTTTTCTTTGTCTTTTCGGCGTTTTCAAGAAAATAAATTTCCAACAGTTTATGTTGGAAAGATCTTTTAAGCACTTTCAAACATGATTTGCTGGATAGGGATTGATACAGATTGAAAGACAGGTTCTTGGAGTGATATTCCACCTGATTTGCCAAGTGTGATATCTTCCAAGTTTCATTCACAGGTTTCAGAGTTTACAAATACGATATTGTGTATTTCGTACTGACAACTGGAATACAATTCATGTATTTCTATATTTTGAATACAATATTCCGTATTTCTGCAGGAGTACGGAAAATGGTATTTGTGCAGAAATACGTGTGGCGATTTTGCCCTAAGCACGCGGCAGGTGATTGTAAACATAAAAGCCATTTATGTGGCCTTTCTGTACTTGGCCTTGTTTTGACATGCTCCGTTCGAGCGTGCGTTGCCACGGCGACGTATTGTAATTTACGTTCCAGTAAACTATAACAATGGATCGATTTAACCTCGCGTGCGTCCTACAGTTTCTGGTGTATTATATATACACTGGAAGCGACTCGTTCGAGGAGATTGTCCAAGATCGAGACTAGGACGCACACGAGGCTCGCCATGAGCTTTGTGTTCCCTGAGTCTGAGTAGTGGGCTCCTAGAGCCCTGGGGACGATTTCCGTGGGGAGGCCCGGGCTGGGAGAGACGAGTTGCTGACTCGGGGGCCTTCGGCCCTGTGGATCGCCAGCTCTCTCCCTTCCCGGGACATGTGACAGAGGCTCTGGCCAGCATGTCGGACTGTACGGGGTTCCGTCCCCGAGGCAGACCGCGGCTCGCCAGGCCCCGCCAGTTAACACCGTGGTGATGAACCAGTTTCTGAACGGTGTCCGTAGGCCTGGGAGTGTCGGGTGGGCTGTTACCTGGTTACCGTTAATGATGAAGTAGTTACCGTGTCCGCCGCGACCTCCGGTGAGCGGCCCTGCCGCGAGGATCCGGAATAGCGGATGCGCGTCCGCAAGGACTCGGATGAGAGAGGACTATCCTCGAGGATCCCGAAGAGCGGACGGTAGTCAATAACTTTACATACGTTTTTGCTATATTGTCCGGACTGTGAATAAGTTAGCATGAATTTCACTAGTTTAGTCTATTATTGCCCAAAATAGAAGAGAAACATTCATTTATTAACACTTTAGAAACAGTGGGTTGTAGAGCAAATGTAATAAATTTTTATGCTTTTACACTAAAATGCCTTGATGACTGATGTTGTAGATCTGTGAGCCTGGAGAGAGGAATCCTACGTAAGCTGCTCAGTCTCGGTGGCTGCCTTCTCTTCGGCGCAGTCGCATTCTGGATGTTTGCCATCAGTCTGGTGAGTTCTATACTCTATACTGTATTGAATGCATTGACCAGAGCTCACTAATGCGATCATTCCTGAGGTAGAGGAATACCAGTTATTGTATACATGTACCTCAAATGAAATTATGAGGTTGCTATGGATTTGCGTCCGTCATGTCTGCTGCCGCGTCCGCCACCGTAGAGATCTCATTGTGCATGCTCTACAGTATTTCAAGATTTAATGACCCAAATATTGTACAAAAAACAATTTGAATGGGTATAGAGCATCAATGGTTGCTGATAGGGTCTATGTTAGCATTAAACACTCATAGGGAGTCACATAAACTTATAGACTTCAAAATAGCGACCTTGAATTTGACCTTGGATGACTTTTAGAGGTAAAAAAATATTGATTTCGTAGCTCAGTTTGTTTGGGGAATTGAATAGAGGGCCTAAGCAGTTGCAGGTTCAGCAATTGAACCCAACACTTATTAGGATGTGTGACAGTTTCTTGACAGATTCAATATTATATTACTTCAGTGTTATTACCTCGATATTACCTCGATCAGCCGATCTGGGCATTTGAACAATTATGTAGAGCGTGTAGGCATTGCATAACTAAAATTTTCACAATTCATTTTCACTTGAAAATAGTTTATTTCTGCCTTACACTTTAGCATGAAAGCAAATCTTACAGCAGTGGGTTACTGTATTTCACATGTAGCCGATCTTGTGAAGCATCAGCATCTCATTGAGTGTCATTCAGAGCAAACTCTGCATCAGTATAGATAGAGCTGTGATGCAGTTATTTCGCCTCCAGCAACAGAACGTCTAGTTATTGCATACAACAAAATAGTTAAGTTCTGGAATATTTATTAGTTTCATTGATGGAAGTCACTGACCTGAAATCAATTAAAATTGTCTGTATGAACGTACGTTTTGCACGAGGGAAGATGGATCATCAGGGGGATACAGCCACGTGGTCATCGATGACCGAAAGTGTCTAGTCGATACATTTAATGGATTAGTTTCGTCTGCATGTAACTACTGTTCTGGTACTTTGCCTTTGTACTTTGTCTTGCATGTGCAAATGTGTACCAGTGTTGAACCTCCAAAACAGGTTCCACACACCGCTGTACACAGGCCGTCTGTTGGCTTGCTGCCAAAACAAGTACACACATGGCACGAGGGCGCCAAGTTGTACCGTCTTACAAGTTCTTATGGACTGTTCCGGAGGTATTAATGCTGAAATGTTCTGATTTCTCTGCATGGTTAACATTCTGCACTGTTCTGAGTGAGAAACTTTGAAAATGTAACCAGGTAAAATCAATCACAATGCTGTGATCCTTCGCCAGGTCATTTCTGCAAAAAATGTCCTATGATTTTGTCAATATTCCCCCATACAATATTTCGGTTTTCGGATCAAAACTTCAGTTTGCCTTGCCGTACCTTTGCCAATCTTTCACCGCTGGTCAGTAAAGCCTATGGTTTATGAGCCGACTCCGGGGTCCGTAAGGTCCGTGAGGATGAAATCAATGTTTGCGGTTTCTGGACGATAACTTCAAAGTGCATGCAATGATTCATGGAGTGATCTTTGTGGTTTACTTTACAGTACATGTCTGTTAAGAAAATACGGTTGCAGTTCCTTCATAACATTATTGGACATTTCGGGAAATTTCTTATTGTGACAAGAATCATGAAAACATGTGAAATTCAGTTGTTTGAAATAGGGTAACTGCAAGTGTTGATTTTCTTATGTATAATCAGTTTTTGGTTTGGTTTCACTCCTTGAAATGATTTGCTTTCACACTCAAATTTGATTTTTTTTCCTCATGATAAATCATGCAAAAAGGTGTAGCTCTGTTTGAACAGCCACTGATTAAGCTGCTTCTGCCTACTGGTGACATTGCTGATGTCAAACACACTACCCTCGACCACTCTCACTGCCAGAGACCCCCTCTCATCCCTCCCTGCTGCTTCACGTGTTTTGTGTGATCTCCCGTCAGGTTGACCACACTGTAATTGAGCAGAAAACCCAGAGAAACCTTTGGCCAATAGTACGACGGTGGCACGATAAATCCAGAAACTTCGAGCTTACGAGCTCGTATGGCCTTTTCAGAACGTAAGATATTTTTCAGACAAGTTTTGAGAAAGATTATTCGTTCCTTTGGCAAACAGTTTGTATGTTGGTGAAATGTCAGCATGAAAGGTGACTTCTCAATTACCTAAGACACATTGGTATGATGTCAATCTAAGAAAGTTCGCATCACAAATACATAAGATCAATGATTCCTGTTTACAACTAAAGCAATGATGAGATGTTATTGTGACATTAACTGACTAGTCTGCTCATAAAGTCAGTACTCCTCCATAACTGAGTGGTGTGACATGTGTATTTCTAACGGTTTCCCTACGTTTGGTGCTGTTGTTGACAGGATGACGGGGGTGGGAGGTCGGCCGGAGGTCATCATCGAGGGGAGTAACGACATCGACATGGGCTGGAAAGAGTACCACTTCAAGCACAAACCAGGAAACGTCTCAGACGCTCCTCACTTTGTCGGTCTGTGTCACACCAGGGACGGTCTTCCTTGTCCACAAGTTTATGACTATTGTGCATTTAATCAAGTGTTTTCGACGACTGCCATTGAGATATAGGTCTTATGTTGGTCCAGTGTTTTGACTTACATATATGTATTCAATATTCAGATGTTGTAACCTTTCTCTTGTTACCTTTGAGCTGTTACCCTAATGTAACAGTGTGTAGTCGAGTTGCAAGATGTATTCAGTTCTGAATGTTGCAGCCCCTCACCAGCCGCGGTTGGACTGGCAGATGTGGTTTGCTGCCCTCGGCAGCTACGAGCACAATCCCTGGTTCCTGAATCTGGTCTACCGTCTCCTGGACAACCAGCCAGAGGGTGGGTAGTGTATAGAAAAAACGTGGATATGAGCCAGACATCTCATCCGCAGTCCAGCAATATTAGGCTTTCATCAAAATTGACAGAAATAACAAGAAATCTTGATTGACAGAGTAATGAGCAATGTTTGTTGCAGTGGTGGAGCTGCTGAGCAGTAATCCGTACCCAGAGCGGCCCCCTCGATACATACGAGCCACGCTGTACCATTATCACTTCAGCAGTATCCATGAAAACGACACCAGGTACGCACACTCCTCGTCACAGGCTGCCCTTGTGACTTGTTCGCTCCGTGGTGTCCCGTCACGTGTTCTGTCTCTGTCACAGGTATTCTGAGAAGGACTGGTGGGTGCGATCTCGTGTCAAGGAATATTTGCCGATTCTCTCCAAGAATGAACCATCATTCATCAAGTATCTCAAGGATGCTAAAATCTATAAGGTGAGTCAGGGTTGAAATTTGGAGATCATGGTTAATTATTGAGGTACAATTCGATGTTATTTATAAGACATTGTTTGTGTTTGTTGTTAGCACAATCCCGGACACGACACTGACCGGAAGGTTAACCTGTTCCTGACGGCGATGCTGTACGTACGCCGCCACCTCGGACAGTGGGACGGACTGACATCCTGTCTAGGCCTGTTCTTCACCGCACTTCTGCTGACTTTTTTAGATCCAGCTCTGCACTTTCTCAAAGATCCCTACAACAGGTGATCGTGCTGATCGCTAGCCGCCTTCGCAATTTTCTAAGAACTGTTTTCAGGTGTTGTATTGAGGCCATATTGAATATTGTAAATGATCGAATGCTCATCAGGCCCCGATCTCAATCCCCAGTCAAGCGTTTGTTTCCTTGATTGTGAATAAGTTTGTTTGTTTGCTCACACATTTGTCATTGTCAAAGGATTGTGCTAGACATTTCAGATTCCCCAAAAAATCTGCTCAACTGTGTGAATGTGTAGATCGTTAGTTGTTGAATGCGTCAATGTCGTTATGGGTGGGTTTTCTCTTGTGATTCCTGTACCGGAGAACATGCTTGGCTTGTAATTGATCAACTACTGCTATTTGTTCTGTCAACTCAAGGTGATAGGAGCTTGTAATGTGAAAGTACGTAGCTATGATAATGGCTCAATGTACATGCATGGTGCTGCTTCATATTGTTGTATTCTCCAAATGTGTTGTCAGCAAAAACACAACCCAGCCCGCTCACCAGATTCATTTCAAGCACATGTATACGGTCCTAGGATCTCGCCGTGGACCAATTTTCACCTCTTTAACTTTGTTATGTAATAAATTAGGACACTGATGCTGATTTCTCGTTATAAAACTTTTTTTTTGTTTCTTGCTAATGTTGTTTGAATAGTGTGAGCAAATATGGTCCATAACTCCAATGATGTATAAGTAAGTTAATAATGATATTAGGTTGTTAACTGTATTATTGCAGATTGAAAAAATAGTGTGTTTTATAAATCCAATACTTTGGCTTTTACTTATTTGTGAGCCTAATCAAAGGTGGTAGGAGCTTATAATACTGAAGTATGTTTGCCAATAGATGAATGTATTGTACTGGTACGTGCATGATGATGTATTAGGAAGATATGTTTGTTAATGAATGCTAATCAGCTGCATTATCTGCACAGGTAATACAAATATAGATGTTTTTCTTGTGTCGAACCTTTTTTGTGAAATAGAGATGATTGGACTCTCAGCTTGACATGAGAATGCAAACGTGCTCGATATCCTGATAAATTATGTCAGATGTATGCTTTATGTCATGTTCTGATAAACCTGATGTATGCTTTATGTCAGGTCCTGATAAATCTGATGTATGCTTTATATCATGTTCTGATAAACCTGATGTATGGTTTATGTCAAGTTCTGATAAACCTGATGTATGCTTTATGTCAGGTCCTGATAAATCTGATGTATGCTTTATGTCATGTCCTGATAAGTGATGTATGCTTTATGTCATGTTCTGATAAGTCTGATGTATGCTTTATGTCATGTCCTGATAAATCTGATGTATGCTTTATGTCATGTTCTGATAAACCTGATGTATGCTTTATGTCAGGTCCTGATAAATCTGATGTATGCTTTATATCATGTTCTGATAAACCTGATGTATGGTTTATGTCAAGTTCTGATAAACCTGATGTATGCTTTATGTCATGTCCTGATAAATCTGATGTATGCTTTATGTCATGTCCTGATAAGTGGTGTATGCTTTATGTCATGTCCTGATAAGTGATGTATGCTTTATGACATGTTCTGATAAGTCTGATGTATGCTTTATGTCATGTTCTGATAAACCTGATGTATGCTTTATGTCAGGTCCTGATAAATCTGATGTATGCTTTATATCATGTTCTGATAAACCTGATGTATGGTTTATGTCAAGTTCTGATAAACCTGATGTATGCTTTATGTCAGGTCCTGATAAATCTGATGTATGCTTTATGTCATGTCCTGATAAGTGGTGTATGCTTTATGTCATGTCCTGATAAGTGATGTATGCTTTATGTCATGTTCTGATAAGTCTGATGTATGCTTTATGTCATGTTCTGATAAACCTAATGTATGCTTTATGTCAGGTCCTGATAAATCTGATGTATGCTTTATATCATGTTCTGATAAACCTGATGTATGGTTTATGTCAAGTTCTGATAAGTCTGATGTATGCTTCATGTCATTTTCTGATCTTATGTACCGGTATGCTTTATGTCATGTCGTGACAAGCCTGATGTATGCTTTATGTTTTGTCTGATTTTCATGTTGTATGCAGTCTAGGGACAGAAGCTGATGGGAAAATCTAACTGTTTTGACGTGGGGAGACAACATTTCTTCCTATCCAAGTCTTTGTTACTGAACATTAGAATCTCTCTTCACTTGTTGTATCTGGGTTTGACCTACACTGATAAGACTGATGAAAATTCTTTTATCCTTTTGTTCACCTTCACTGGTTTCCAGGAATTCTGTTAGTTGTTATATTTGTTATATTCTCACCATTATTGTATACTATGGATTTTCGTCTGTCGCACCGCTGCTGTAGAGATTTTCTTGTGAACACTCTACAGCTTGCAAATCTGACCGTTTCTGATAATATTTTATACGAACATGTTTTCATGGTAAAATCACGATACCTATCGATTTTAATTGTCATAGCAATCAAAATGGCCGATTGGGGACACATTTTGTGACAGAATCCGCCGTTTCGACACACATGGTTTGCGAACACTGGAGGTGGCAGTTTCACTGGAATCCATGCAATATTTGAAGAGGCATATTGAGCAATATTCAGACATAAGACCTGCTGGTTTTCAGAAATATTAATAAGTTGATGAGATAACTTAACACAACAATATGAAATATCTGGCTTGAAGTCTCAAAACATTCCATTTGATTGCAATTTGAGAAAAAAATCACACTGATTGTGTGTACAAGTTTATAGCTGATGGTTTTGTGCAAAACCGACAACTATTACTGAATAAGTTAACGTGAATTCTACTGAATACATGTAAGTTTATCATCATGATCATCCAGAATAAAATTAGTGAGAAATTGGACTAAACAAGGCAAAACCTTTGTCTGGTTGATATTGTGTAGCTGTCCTGATGGCATAATTAGTTGATTTTGATAACTTCTTGTGACCATGGTAACATATTGATTATTAGCGAATGTTGATATTGAAATCACTGATAATGTTGGGGATGAGCAAGGTATTTGTATCATATTCCAATCTTTTGAAAAACTTTTCTGGGAAGTATTTGGTGAGTTAATGAATATTTAAGTTGTTAAGAATATTACTGCATGGAATAAAAATATAGCAACATAATGCTATTTAGTCTAAATTGACATATTGTGGAGTAACAGGGATGATACGGCACCAAAGGGTATAATACACCCACATTGTTGTAGTTGGTAGATACTGCACATTGTTCTATCATCACACTCCTTGGAGATTGTGTATAAGATACAACGTTATCGTCTGTTGGTGATTTTGGTGACCTACCAGCTCACTGCAGCCAGGTCTTGTGCTCAGATTTATTATTTCACCCTTTGGGTTACACTGACTTTTGCAATATACATTTCGTGTTTTAATTATTGGTGGAATTAATGGAGTGTCAGGACCTGAGCAACATTAACAGGCTTGCAGTGTGCATAGCCGCATAGTCCTTGTGACACAGTCCTCAAGGTCGCCACAGTTTGTGTTATGGTTCAGCTTATTTATCGTTCACTTTTTTCTTCACATTTTAGTGGGTTCACATCTTTTTTGTTTTTCTTTGAATAAACCGACATCAACTAATGTCATGTTCATAATAAATTGTGTGATCTGAGTATACTGTCTAATATGTTGTTTTCAGCTTAATCAGTTGGTGACTACCATTTGTCCGTCATCTGTCCATGAGCAGAAAATCTCGAAGTCTGTTTGCTGATTTTTTCCGAAATCTCGTGTAAATGGTCGTCATGGAAAGATATCAAAAAGTGATATGTTTATGTTGCCGGCCTATGGTCTGATTTGTGACTTCATCGGAAACACAATGCCCCTCCCCCCCCCCCCCCCCCCCACTTACATGTACATACACAAAATCTGTTATGAACAATCATTTCGAGGACACAGACACAATTTAGTCAGAAACTGTATTTTCTTAATATCGTAGATATCGTATTACTGCCAACATACTTCCTCGTCTGAATATATACATGATATTGCCCAGGTAGGTTGTGCTGCTTTCATTTCGAATGAGTATTAAAAAGTACCATACATAATAGATGGCTTGTGTTTAGCAGACAAGCACTGTCAAGAGGCAACATAACCTACATGTATCTGGATCCATGATATATTGGCATCATATATAGCAGGAATTGAAATTCTAAACACACATGCTAGTAGAATCAAGTATATACATGATGAATTCATAAAACTCATAGGCAACATATACATTTTGAGAAGCCTCGTGAAGACATTGTGGGGTTCAGGTCTGTATATATCTGATTCCACAGTATTTCTAACATTTTTTCTGACATCACAAACCAGACAGGAAAACACATCACCTGTATAGGTATGTCCATGCTCTACAATCCATTTCTATGACATGCACATAGGAACGATTCATCATTATTTAATCAGGCTCCCAAGCTGCCCGCCATCCAAGACGCCTTAATATCGTCATCGTTTTCGTCATCGTCACCATAAAGATCTCTAGCACCACCAATGTCATTCTCACGAGAAACTATTCGCCCTCCTGCACCGGCGTCCTCCGATTAGTTACCATGCATACTTCACGACACGGTAAAGTGAAAGGTCTTACACTTCGAACCTCGAGCTCTCAAACAGTACATAGCACCTGCATCAATACATCAAGATGCAGTAGGGCAAAATGATGATATACCTAAAGTTCATCTGTCAGTGAAACACACTTTTTGGCCATATTTTTGTTTTGGCTAATCGAATCAACTTGAAATTTTGTGTGTCTTAATTGGGTATCATGCCGTATTTTTTCACCGAATTTCAGAACTCTATCTCAAAAATTGAAAAAAAGTTGGTAATCTACCCCAATGTTAAAATTCAGCCCCAAGATGGAATTTCAGGTTCTGCACACAAAAACGACTTTTATTTGATGTCTGAGTTATATATTGCTTCACAATAAACATGTTTTCTCAATATACACCGCGACTAAGACTTCCGACTTCAAACCAATGCAATAAATTCATTCTGTACTGGCATAAACATGATAAAAGTGCTGAATTTGTTGGAATTTATTTGATCCCATTTTGGACTGAATTTAACATTGAGGTAGATTGCCAACTTTTTCATTTCTTGAGATATAATTCCGAAATTAGATGAAGAATTACGGCATGATACCCAATTAATACACACAAAATTTCAAGTTGATTCTATTATCCAAAACAAAACTACGGCCAAAAAGCGTGTTTCACTGACACCTGAACTTGACTTTTAGTGATTGCTGAAAATCAGTCGGACGGACGTGCGTACGGATAGATGGGAGATGGGGAGATACTTTATTTCAATCCTAGCGAGGAAATTCATTTCACAACTGAGACCACACATGCAAGATACAAGTACACACAAATATACACAGTGCAATAAGTGATCAGTTAGGTCACTTATTCACCTCTACAGATGAATGCTTGTAGGTAGAGCTCAAGTTTGTATTATGAGCATATAGGAAGTCATATATGGAACAACTGATGATGACCTTGACCTTGACCTCAGATGACCTTGAGTGCTAAATGTCCGATGTGAAAAATGTGAAAAATGTAAACTAGCCACCGAAGCTTAAACACTTGCATATACAGGTTAGAATTGTGTATAAGCTTACAAGAAGTCATGTATTTATAGCACATCTCCTGGAGACGTTGAATTTGACCTTATATATGACCTTGAAATCCAAATCTCACAATCTTGCCTGACCTGACATGTGCAAAGTGGCGTCTACAGAGAAAATACTTGTTGATAGAGCCTATATGTTTGTATTTTGAACATATATGAAGTCATATGCAACATACCTAATGGTGATATTGCAGTTCACAAAGGTGACTTTGATTGGTAAATCTCAAAGTCATATGTCACTTGCAATGCTTAAAGCCAAAATTGTCCGGTAACCTTTCTTAGCCCTTGGGCTAATTTTCTGGTTCCGATTGGATCCGATATTTACAAACCCAAAGACATCCATATCCCCTAGTGCTCTTTGACGCGAAAGCGCCAAAACGCGATTTAAGGTAGGTTCAAATAAGTGGTGTAAACAGGAATTGCATCCCTATATTTTTAATTCAATGAATTTCTGTTGCACGGACGCCAGGCATTTGTACATTGAATAATCAAAATGAAAGTCAAACTTCTATCACATGATCAAATTGAATTTAATTCTGTTACAATATTGCTGTCATCGGTCACTAAATAGCACATGGTGTCCCGGGACTGAAAGGAAAAATCGTAGGAAATGTGAATAAATGATTATCAACATATCTTGTGTAAATATTTCCTGTATATTGGGCCTTGGATAACAGTGGATATATTTGGATACATACTTGTTCGGATCCACAATCTTATAGACTGAGCCTCCAGGTGAGAAGGGATCTGGACTGGACTGGGACCCAATGTAGTGCTCTCCTGTCGGGACGTAATACTCAGAGTTACGTCACCATTATTGCCACAACAAAAACAATATTTTTTACTTATTCCCGCCTTGTAGCTGTATCACTATACTACATCGCCCTATCTCCTGCTGAGCTGTTTTTAGGTTACCGTACCTATGGTCCGATAACCTATTGGCATGGCGTTGTGTCTGTCGTCTGTCGGCGTCAGCGTCGTCCGTCCACATTTTTATCTTTAAAGTTTACAGGTGAATCTTTCTGGAATTTTGCACAAAAATGCTTAAAAATATTTTGAAAAGGAGGTATTTTTTTGTTTTTTGATTTTCGCATTTTTTTTTAAAATGGCGGCCATTTTCGACGAAAAAAGGCCGATTTCTGACTTTGGCGGCCATTTCCTCCAAAACTGTTCAGACAGTTTTGAGATTTTTGTTTTAGAAGATTGTGCTCATATAACTCTGTGACGTGTCGTCTCTGTGATAGTTTCGTTGCCCCTGAATCGCCGGTCTGCGTGTAGCGGCCATTTTCATTTTCTCGACGGGTACCAAATGGGACTTTCTCATGTCAAATTCTCCTATGCTTTAAAATGGGATACATTATGCCTAATATCCCGCTTATTATTGACTTTAAAGCTTAGGAATCAATTGTGGACATATAGGAAATGACATATGCCGAATATTTCGATGACCTTGAATTTGACCTTTGACCTCATTTTCAAGGTCAGAGCACAAAATGGCTAATATCTCGCTTATTATCAACTTTACAGATGAGGAATCAATTTTGGACATATAGGAAATGATATATGCTGAATATTGTCGTGACCTTAAATTTGACCGTTGACCCCATTTTCAAGGTCTTACAGGACAACTTGGCTAATATCTTGTTTATTATCAAATTTACAACTTAGGATTCTATTGTGGACATACAGCAAATGATATATGCTGAATATTCTGATTACCTTTAATTTGACTTTTGATTCCATTTTCAATGTCATAGGATATAATGACTTATATCTCTCTTATTACTGAATTTACAGCTTAGTAATCAATTGTGAACGTATAGGAAATCATATATGCTGAATACTATCATAACTTTAAATCTGACCGTGACCTTATTTTCAAGGCCACGGGACAAAATAGCTATTATATATTGCCCGGTAACCTATCTTAACCCTTGGGCTAATTTTTAGCTCACCAGGCCATATGGCCCAATAAGCTTATGTTGCAGTTGATGTTTGTCCGTGTGTCGATCTGTCCGTCGTCCGTGTGTCGATCTGTCCGTCGTCCGTGTGTCGATCTGTCCGTCGTCCGTGTGTCGATCTGTCCGTGTGTCGATCTGTCCGTCGTCCGTGTGTCGATCTGTCCGTCGTCCATGTGTCGATCTGTCCGTCGTCCATGTGTCGATCTGTCGTCGTCCGTGTGTCGATCTGTCGTCGTCCGTGTGTCGATCTGTCCGTCGTCCGTGTGTCGATCTGTCCGTCGTCCGTGTGTCGATCTGTCCGTCGTCCGTGTGTCGATCTGTCCGTCGTCCGTGTGTCGATCTGTCCGTCGTCCGTGTGTCGATCTGTCCGTCGTCCATGTGTCGATCTGTCGTCGTCCATGTGTCGATCTGTCGTCGTCCGTGTGTCGATCTGTCCGTCATCCGTGTGTCGATCTGTCCATCGTCCGTGTGTCGATCTGTCCGTCGTCCGTGTGTCGATCTGTCCGTCGTCCGTGTGTCGATCTGTCCGTCGTCCGTGTGTCGATCTGTCCGTCGTCCGTGTGTCGATCTGTCCGTCGTCCGTGTGTCGATCTGTCCGTCGTCCGTGTGTCGATCTGTCCGTCGTCCGTGTGTCGATCTGTCCGTCGTCCGTGTGTCGATCTGTCCGTCGTCCGTGTGTCGATCTGTCCGTCGTCCGTGTGTCGATCTGTCCGTCGTCCGTGTGTCGATCTGTCCGTCGTCCGTGTGTCGATCTGTCCGTCGTCCGTGTGTCGATCTGTCCGTCGTCCGTGTGTCGATCTGTCCGTCGTCCGTGTGTCGATCTGTCCGTCGTCCGTGTGTCGATCTGTCCGTCGTCCGTGTGTCGATCTGTCCGTCGTCCGTATGTCGATCTGTCCGTCGTCCGTGTGTCGATCTGTCCGTCGTCCGTGTGTCGATCTGTCGTCGTCCGTGTGTCGATCTGTCGTCGTCCGTGTGTCGATCTGTCCGTCGTCCGTGTGTCGATCTGTCCGTCGTCCGTGTGTCGATCTGTCCGTCGTCCGTGTGTCGATCTGTCCGTCGTCCGTGTGTCGATCTGTCCGTCGTCCGTGTGTCGATCTGTCCGTCGTCCGTGTGTCGATCTGTCCGTCGTCCGTGTGTCGATCTGTCCGTCGTCCGTGTGTCGATCTGTCCGTCGTCCGTGTGTCGATCTGTCCGTCGTCCGTGTGTCGATCTGTCCGTCGTCCGTGTGTCGATCTGTCCGTCGTCCGTGTGTCGATCTGTCGTCGTCCGTGTGTCGATCTGTCCGTCGTCCGTGTGTCGATCTGTCCGTCGTCCGTGTGTCGATCTGTCCGTCGTCCGTGTGTCGATCTGTCCGTCGTCCGTGTGTCGATCTGTCCGTCGTCCGTGTGTCGATCTGTCCGTCGTCCGTGTGTCGATCTGTCCGTCGTCCGTGTGTCGATCTGTCCGTCGTCCGTGTGTCGATCTGTCCGTCGTCCGTGTGTCGATCTGTCCGTCGTCCGTGTGTCGATCTGTCCGTCGTCCGTGTGTCGATCTGTCCGTCGTCCGTGTGTCGATCTGTCCGTCGTCCGTGTGTCGATCTGTCCGTCGTCCGTGTGTCGATCTGTCGTCGTCCGTGTGTCGATCTGTCCGTCGTCCGTGTGTCGATCTGTCCGTCGTCCGTGTGTCGATCTGTCCGTCGTCCGTGTGTCGATCTGTCCGTCGTCCGTGTGTCGATCTGTCCGTCGTCCGTGTGTCGATCTGTCCGTCGTCCGTGTGTCGATCTGTCCATCGTCCGTGTGTCGATCTGTCCGTCGTCCGTGTGTCGATCTGTCCGTCGTCCGTGTGTCGGACGGGTGAACGGATGGGCGTTACGGGCGGACCCAATGTTAAATTTCCTATCTTAACTTTCCCCATAAGTCCTGAAAAAATCCCCATAAGACCGCACTTTTGGCTTAAACTGTGGTTGTGGGGCGTTTTCAGCTTTATTCCCCCTAAGAAATCCCCATAGCTCCGTTCCGTTTGCCCGATCTGTCCGTCGTCCGTGTGTCGATCTGTCCGTCGTCCGTGTGTCGATCTGTCCGTCGTCCGTATGTCGATCTGTCCGTCGTCCGTGTGTCGATCTGTCCGTCGTCCGTATGTCGATCTGTCCGTCGTCCGTGTGTCGATCTGTCCGTCGTCCGTATGTCGATCTGTCCGTAGTCCGTGTGTCGATCTGTCCGTCGTCCGTGTGTCGATCTGTCCGTCGTCCATGTGTCGATCTGTCCGTCGTCCGTGTGTCGATCTGTCTGTCGTCCGTATGTCGATCTGTCCGTCGTCCGTGTGTCGATCTGTCCGTCGTCCGTGTGTCGATCTGTCCGTCGTCCGTGTGTCGATCTGTCCGTCGTCCGTATGTCGATCTGTCCGTCGTCCGTGTGTCGATCTGTCCGTCGTCCGTGTGTCGATCTGTCCGTCGTCCATGTGTCGATCTGTCCGTCGTCCGTGTGTCGATCTGTCCGTCGTCCGTATACGGGAGTATACTTGTGTGGCTAGATTGTGTTGCTCATGACATAAAACCATGGTTTGTACAAAAATGTTCTTCTTGTGTGACTATTTTTGGGACTTGTGTGGCTATTTTAGATAGGGAATTTAACATTTACGAGACACACAAGGGTCCGTTCGTACACTCGTCCGTCCGTGTGTCGATCTGTGTGGACAGAAAAAAAAACCTAAAACGGCTGCCACCTGCAGACTGGCGATTGAGGGCTACGAGACTAATACAGGTCACAATAGTACATATGGAGAGTCCTGCGCAGTAATTGAAAAAAAAGTGAACAACTTTCGAGGAAATGACGGCAAATGTCCAGATTTGGCATTTTTCGACAAAAATGACATTTTGAACTTTCAATGTCATCCAAGCTGAAATGTCCACAATTTTATCTCAAAGGCAATTTGTTTTTGCTGGAAATGGCTCAAAATTCGATTTCGGACAGAAAAATCTCTTTTCCATGACCCTGCTATGTGCAGACCAGCGATTCAAAGGCAGCAAAATGCGTCACAAGGGTACTCTATGGGAAGCCCTATGCATCAGTTTGGAAAAAGTTATCAGATTTTGAGAAAATGACCGTCAAAGTCCAAACGTATGCATGTTTTTGAGGAAATTAGCCACAATTTTGTCAGAAATCGAAAAATAAATTTTAAAAAACCCTCCGACTTGAATATATTTTTAGATATTTTTTCCCAGAATAGTTTATCGGACCATAGGTACGCTAACCGGACGGTAATGTTATTGAATAGTTTCTGAAAAAAATGCTGCCAAAACCCAAAATTCTAAAAATCCAAAAATCATCGTTTTTTTTTTTAAAGGAAAAATGGCTGTTTTGACTATCCTAGGTCATTGAAGGTCAAATTCAAGGTCACCAATAAAAACACCATATATGATTTCTCATTTGGATGTGCCAATATTTGAACTCCGTCCTGAAGTATTCTAGGAAGTTACTCTACACAGCTCCTAATATGAAACAAGAATCATACCTCTTGCAGAGCACCAGATCTCCCGGATAAGAAGCCAAAAACACGTTCCTTTCAAGAACTGTTAAGTCTCTAATTTAATTTCGTGCGCATAGATCTATATACGATGTCTATGCCGGACGATGACCGGTGCAAATGGAATAATTGTTCGTAGGAATAGTAATCCTTGATCGAATACGCCCACTAAAACAATAAGTTGACAATATAGGAACGAGTATGATACCCAATTGACTGAATGTACACCGTGTTGATGTATGTTCTCTCAAATCCCACTGGCACGCAAATATCTACGTCAAGTGGCGATAGTGACGAGAAATTTGCTCAATTCGAGGGAAATATTCGTCATATTATATCAATTAACTGAATTGTTTATGTCCAACACTGTGAAACAAACGTTTCACGTATTTTCTCTTGGACAGCAGGTTCCATAGCCCCCAAGTGTCGCAGAGTATTTCCCTCATGGGAATCTCAGAGAGCGTTTAAGAAGAGCCAATAAAAAGTGGATGAAATATTTGTCAATGGCGAAAAAAAAATTTTTTTTCATTTGACTGCAAATGGCTCAAAACAGATTGTGATGTGATTATCTTTTTAACCACATTTTTTTTATGCCGAACCGTCGGGAAATCAAATGTCTGCCATGCGCAGACGGGCGATTCACGTCATCATGAAGATTCCTAATAAGAATCTTATGCATGAATTAGACAAAAGAAGTAGCAGAGAGATTTTGAGCAAATGGCCGCGACAGTCCAAAATCAAACAATTTTCTGTCAAAAAGGACTACTATTTTTAACGAAAGGGAAACCGAGAAAATATTTCCAAATTTTCAGGAAGATTCAACTGTGAAATTTACAGATAAGAATGTGGGTGACGGACAACGACAGGCGGACGCAATGCCATGACAATAGGTTACATTATAGATGGGTAACCTGATGTGTCAATGTGAAACTATTGTGTATTTGATTCAATTGTTTGGGCAAGTTTTATGGATCATTTCACCTGAAATAGCTAGATCTATTTTCTCGAATTGTTTCTTTTTTTGCATGTGATTTTCAAATGTTTATATTATTACTTCTACTCAATGCCAAGCCCATTGAATCGTTAAAAATGGGGTTAACTTGGCCCGTTATGATCAATCTGTAAAATAGGCTCAGAAAAATTAAACACTTGACAAAACATTAACCGTTTGTATTATGACCATACATCAATTCATATATAAGGCATGTTTTGGTGACATTCAGCAAGACCTAATCTGACCTTGAGTGCCCAATCTCGGGTGTGGAATGTCTATTTGAGACAAAACGATTGACGACAGAAATTATGTTCTTACTAGGAACATATTTGGGTAACATTGATTTCGACCTCAGAGGTTATATTAAGACTACATCAAGATTGACAGTTAGAAGAAAAAAACTGTTGACGATAGAGCTCGAACTTAGATATAATGTGAACATATAGGATATGGTGTGATCTTAAGATGTTGGCAGGAAAACTACTTTTTCTAAATCAATTACATATATGCCAGTGGTCTCAGAAAAATAGGTTACACAACAAACTATGCTTGATCAGATGGATAAATCAAGCATATGACAGTACTAGCAGCCGCTTTTCTTTTCTTTTGTGCGCCACTCAGAGTTACCTCTGACTTAACCTATTTCACGCTCGATTGGCTCGAACGTATACGAGTAGGCTGGAATCGCACTGCATCAAGGGTACAAAGCACCTAGAATCCTAGAATGGCGGTAATGTAAACAAACTCAAAATATCTCCACCAGAAACTCGCAACGAAATCGATTAGAAAGGGGCATCTGTTTGAGCATACAAGTGCAGATATATAACTGTTGTGTTTTCTTCGTTCACTCAGAAAGTTATGGAAAAATCCACAAATTACTGCCAATATCACTTTAAGTTGAACTCAGGTGAACTCGAGAGCTCGAATGCCTGGTTAAATCATATGACCAGGCTGAGGGTCAATTTGGCTAATATGACCAAGACAGTCTGGAGATAGTGTTCAAGTTTGCATTTGGAGCAGGTAGGAATTAAGAAGTCATATATGATGCATTGTTATATATGATGCATTGTTACATCAAGATTTGTAAATTACCCGTCAGAGACAAGACGTTGACTTTGAACTAGACCTTAATTAACCCAAGTGTTCAAATTCATGGAGCCCATTAGCGATGTTCCGCTTGGGCACATGTTTCTCAACATGACATCCATAGTGATTGTGGCACAGTTGATCACTTACCAGCCTCGTCCTGACCCCAGCCTAGTATGAAGGATGTTAGGTTAGTCAGACCGTCAGGACAGGTGACACAATCTGGAATCAGCTGCCACGGCCACGTGCCGTCCGGTTGTTCTGTCGCCCCGAACTTGTATCTTAAATAACAAAATAGTTGTCGTGTAGGCCTATACACCGTCACATAATACATAGAGGAACTCTACTGTTTTGGAGCTCACTCTGAAGTCTGGTTAGTCCGTGAGGCCGAACTCCCTGAATTGTGTTCCAAATAACATGCCTAACTAAAAAAGGACAGTCACTGCACTTCCGAAACGTTATACCCTGTTGTAACCCGATGTCGTGGTCCTATACGTGTGTGGCTATGGTCGTTAGAATTATGCATTTTTCACCGATTATTGCTTGCCTCCACACATCTATATGAACACCAAAGTCACTTCTTTAGGTTATTTATCTGAGTTGTTATTCTACTCCCTCCCCTCACCCAGGTTGAACCAAAAGTTTTATTATAGCGTTACAAGGATGGCAATAAACAGAAAGTTGTTATGAAACCATTATTTGTTACATACCCATTTCTGAAGTACACATGATCGAACACGTGAGCTGTGTAGAAGTCATTTCTCTCATTCATGTTTGACGTACATTATTCAAATTTCGTAGATAACGTATAAACGACAAACAAACCTTCACATAATTTAAAGAAATAAAATGTCCAACAAATGTGCAGGAGGCTAAGTCAGAGTTTCCGACCTGCTGGTGTAGTCTCCGAACAGCATCCAGCCGTTGAGATCTGGGTTCATACAGCCGCGGTAGATCCCACCGAACATCACACACGATCCATATGACCTGTTGTAGGACAGCACAGGGGACTCCACGGGACCTGGGTGCCAGACCAGATAAACAGGTAGTCAATGCCTAAATAACTAGACGCTCTCTTGTGTATCCCCTATAGGCTCTTTCATCCCTGATCCCCAAAATATGTCAAATCAGACAAACTATCATGGCTGCCCAGCCAGTGTCTTTCGTCATTGCAATTAATAGTAACGTTCCAAGCCTTAACTATCTGAAACTATGCCAGAAATGGATTCTTCAACCGAAAACTAGACGTCAAGTCCTAAAGATGCCTTGGAGGCATTTCGGTGTTAAGACTAATTCGTAATATTCATAACATGTTTGTCACGGGCTCTACGACTCGGCAAAAAAAAAATTCAGGTCAAGGTCAAATTTCATCCATAATACCCCTCAGACATGTTTATCTAGGGTGACGAGTCCAAAAATGACCTCGATTTCATCCTCACGGACTACACGTACCTCAGATCTGGCTAAAAAAACTATACAGCACATCTACATAATATATCTGAACAGTGGTGACGTCGAGGCATTCTCGACTTATCGCGCGGGAACCAAAACGGCGGAAGAATAAAAAAAAAAAAAAAAAGAATTCTGACAAAACCATAAGGCATTTCTGCCGAAATGCCTTAAAGTGATGTTGGCAGGAAAACTATTTTTTCCAAATCAAATACATATATGCCTGTGGTCTCAGAAAAATAGGTTACAAAACAAACTTTGCTTGATCAAATGGATAAATCAAGCATATGACAGTACTAGCAGCCGCTTTTTTGTTTTGTGCGCCACTCAGAGTTACCTCTGACTTAACCTAGTTTACGCTCGATTGGCTCGAACATATACGAGTAAGCTGGAATCGCACTGCGTCACGGTATACAGAGCACCGAGAATCGAGAATGGCGGTAATGTAAACAAACTCAAAATATCTCCACCAGAAACTCGCAACGAAATCTATCAGAAAGGGGCGTCTGTTTGGGCATACAAGTGCAGATATATAACTGTTATGTTTTCTTCGTTCGATCAGAAAGATATGGAAAAATCCATAACTTACTGCCAATATCACTTTAATTCGTATAAATAGTGGTATCACATATGTATGTGTAGCGTATTTTTCACAGGACCAAATACAGAAACTGTAGTCTGACCGGGGTACCAGATGAAGGACTATATTCGAAATTGAATATATAACTGCATGAAATGTGGTTGAAGTAAAAATCCATCAAAGAAAGCATAATGTTCCCTTAGAATCCCAATGAGGCACCGATGGTTACGGACACCAACAGATATATTAGGATTGCTATACACTATTTAACCAGTGTTAACTAGGAATGTTGAAGCAAACCCCATTCAAGAGTTTTCCGCTACCACATATTCTGAGAAGTTAGTTAGGCCAGCCTTAAATATATCTTTGTTTCCTCAACCCTACCCATTTCATCCAATGATGGGTAGGTAGGTAGATGAAAGTTTTTGCTTTTGCCCGAGTATGTCAACACAGTGGTATAAAAGCTTGACCTCATAACATGTGCATTCGTGGTATCTACGAATAACGTTGCCATCATAACGTACCCATGGTGGAGCACTCGTCTGGCTCATGGCAAAGGTCAGCTTCCCAGGCGGGCCAGCCGTAGTTAGCCCCAGCCACGACCTCATCCACCTCTTCCAGCGTGCTCTGTCCAACATCGCCAAAAAACATCCGACCACGTCCCTCTCCTGAGAATAGACAGACAGCTACACCACAGCCGCAAACATATGTACATCTATACACCGTGTAGTGGACAGAAGCGAGCACCTGTGTTCCTGTCTCCAGTGTCGTACCCAGCCGTGTACGGGTTTCTGATCCCATACGCATAGATTTCAGGCAACGTGTCAATCTCGCCCAAAAATGGGTTGTCTGGCGGTATTCCGTATGGCAGCTCACCGCTCTGTGTGTCCACGTCAATTCGAATTATTGTTCCGAGTAGATTAGTTCTGAATGGCAGAACCCAGCATTATGATATCATCGTACAAGAGTACATATAATAGCTATATGTAATATGGTTGCTAGCCTAGTCATTGCTGGGCAAGTGGTTGTTCTAACCTGTACTTACTTGTTTTGACCCGCTTGTAGCGGATCATAGCAGCACCAACCATCCCCCATGTGAATTTGTAGGTATCCATCAGTGTCGAACAACAGCTGTGGCACAGAAGAACACACACTCATCACAAGCTTACGACAAAACCTCATTAACTTAATCCAGAAAATATTAGAACATCTCTTCAAACTACATCCATTGACCAAGCTGCTTCGATACGATTTTTTAGTCATCAAGTGTTTGGTCCCCGTCTCTAATTGTCATGGACACCTACTGCTCCCCCGAAGTGTTCACCACCCAGAATATACGTTTTAAACGTCATGGTTACCTACCTCTTCCCCGGAGAGCTCTCCGCCCAGGCTGAACGTTTTCAGTTGTCGTGAGTAGTATTTACTCCTCAGTCTGGACGTTTTTAGTTGTCATGGTCACCTACCCCTCCCCCAAAGTATTCACTGCTTAGGTTGTAATTTTCAATTATCATGGTTACGTACCCCTCCGCCAAAGTGTTCGCCACCTGGACTTGAGGTGCCAGTGTAGAAGTAGACGTCGAGAAGGACCCTCTCAGTGGTCGGGTCTATGACGTCTGGATCCGAGGATACGGTCATTTCGCTGATCCTCTGGTATGTCTCAAGGTTCGGATAGCGGACGGTGTAGTGCAGATAGATTCGACCATTGGTGGTATACTGTGGATGAGGCCGGAAGTTGTACAATCCAACATTGTATGCAGGCGAGATCAGTGAGTCAGTGATGTTCAGGTACGGGTTGGGTAGTCTCGAGCCATCCGAATTGTAGATCCAGATCATGCCGCGCTGCTCCACAACATAAATCCGTCCAGTGCCATCAGGGATGTTGACGATAGCGACCGGGTTTTGAAGCTGGCCGGAGCCTATCTCCTGGTAGCAGAGGCACGGGGCTCCAGGACCCACTTGAGCCAGAGTGGCCGGGACCAAAACACAGAGCAAGTATAGTAACATCATCGACCACAGCGAGTGTGTTCTCTTTTGTTTATTCATTTAGATCTCAGTCGTAGTCTGACTTTAGTCTGAAGGAGCTGGTCTAATCTTGTAGCATGTGCACCATTTCTCAAACTATAATTTGGACAATCTGATCAAACATTAGAGAACAAAGCATGCCACTCTGAATCGAATGTTACATATGTTATCTTTAACTGAAAAGGGCCAAAATCTAGAACTGTTGTGCATTGTTATATGGCTGTGTGCAATGGATAGCCCGAACAGCAGTGATGAACAAACCTGGGGCAAGGACGTCATGTGGAGGGATGTAGAATGACAACTGAACGTGAGAAACACCAGTTAGACCTTAGATTTTGGCTCACTGAATTTTGGCACACTAGATTACTGTAACCTTCTGCTCTATCGGATATCTACCGGGCTACTAAACAACTACAGAACGTCCGAATTTATGCCACTCGAATTGTGTCAAGTTCACAAGTTCTGACCATATCACCACTGTATAGCAAGAACTGCATTGCTTGCCGATCAAAGCTCGACTGCAGTATATATTTCTCCTCCAGATGCATCGTGTACTGCACAGCATGGCGCCAGAGTACTTGAGTGAGATGCTAGTGCGCTACCACCCACCCCGTCTCTCAGGTCAAGAGCTGAAACCCAGGGCAACTGGTGTTTACAAATAATCGCCGCACCCTTATAAAAATGTTCTACCAGCTCATTTGCAGAACATGATCACTCTGAACACGCCTTTGGATAAAATACTTGGTGGGCTTTGCTTCTATTCCGAAATGTCATCTTTAACATCTAGTTGTATCGGTGGTAATATGTTGACATTTACTTTCACACCACTGAGCTGGCGTCAATGCTGGTGGGGGTTAAATCTCTCCCCTAGGATATCATAAACTCAGTAGCCTTTTGGCTTGTGATTTGGTACTTATGTACTTGCCAAACATCTATTCCATGGGGTTTGTTTCAGATTTCTAAATTACTTCGATATGTTGTAATGGGCATCTGTATACTAATTGCATAAGGTGTACAGTAGAAACAACTACATTTCACTCACACTCTGTCCCGTGATGACGCCAGTGTGTCTTCTGATGAACTATTCGATGGACTTTGTTTCTATTCCTAAACCCTCATTAAAATCTAGGTGTATCTGTGACAAATCTGGTCTTTGACAAATATTGACGCAGAATGATTTTTAATGTTTTATTTGAACTGTGCACCGGTAGATGGGTATATATACAATTTGACCCTGTGGAAGATATAAAAGCAGATAGTCCAGATACTGTACAATATGATAAAATAATTGTATCAACATACACAAAGCCGAAATAACAGATATATAACTAATAACCCTTATAACTATAAACCAGATTACCATGAATCATGATAACATGACAATCATGCCTTATATACACCTACAATGTAACTATTCTAACATGCAATATTAATTCTTAACCCTGTAATGATTACATGCACACTTATGAATATGACCTACATGTAGCTATGTATGCATACTTAAGAATCAGATGATAAATATAACTATCTAATAATGTTGCTTACCCAGATAAGTCTGAGGGTCTCCAACAAGTCACATGAGGTGATGAAGATGATACTGGGATGACTGAAATATAATGAAAATGAAAATCAAGGATACAGTTATGTTGTACACAGAACACAAGTCCATGATGACAAATACTATACAACAAATACTAATATGGATAAATAATATATACATGATTCTAACAAGAGAGTATTGTGGACTACATTATTACACTCGATCTACTATATATTTACCTATGATGATCCTACTTTGTTGATGCACATACAAATCTAAGAGATGTTGACAGGTGAATGTGAAATGGGCGAATAACAAACAACAAATATTCCCGCGCAAATAACATTAACAAGTAAACAAAATAAATAGTGACACCTGGTGAATACAAAGCCATGATAGAATGGAGTTAACACAGATGCGTTATGATGCATGAAAAAAACACGATCATAATGGAACCAATGAAAGACTGTTAAACGAAATTTGATGACATAAAACCGATGAAGATTACTCCTGCTACATACTCGCCCCCTTTGATGTTGTCCCAACATTCATACGAAACATGAAGTTACATTGTGATAATACAAATCGGAACGAGATTATAAGAAGTTACAAGCTTAATACACACAGTAGTTGAATTAACATCAAATCCACTGCAAAAAAGTGCATTGCAATCAATTTAGGAAAATCACATAGTTATTTTGAAAATATTATGCACCATGACCAAATAAATAAATAAATTAATTAATCGATCAATAGCTGACACAGTGCACAAATATCGTACAAATGAACAATCATGATCTAGTAAATGAATAAATAAACAGCGTTGTGAATTCACTCACGTCTTTTGGGATGTGCTCACAACATCGATTATGGCCTTGCCAATAGAATCTGACATACCTTGAAATCTAGAGTCAGTTGAGAGTTGTTTTAGGACCTCCATTCTAGCAAACCAATCTGGCTGTGGATCTGCTACTTGTGCCATGGAGTACTCACCTGATGTCAACCACTTAGGTTGAGTCCTGTTCCTGGAGCTCCGTCTAGGTGCTGGTATCGGACGGTCTGGACTTTCACTCACCTCTTCTGCTGCATCGCCATCATCTGATGTTGGTGGCAAGTCGATTGGCAATTCTTCCGTGTCTTCTTCCCATGCGTTTGGAAATTGTGCTCCTGCTGAATCAGGACGAATAGCAATGGGTGACGGTTGTGATGGTGTTTCCACTATACGGTATATGAGATCCTCTTCATCTTCATCTTCATGACTGTCAGGTTCCAGTACTCGGTCATCTGGATGAGGCTCCTCTTCAGTACTAGGAACTGGTATTTCCATGGTGGGAACTGATCCAATCGGAAGTAAAAAAATCCCTTTCCAGAGTCCGAGTTCGACCCTCTCCATCCTCACGTTGGACTTCATAAACTGGAATCTCCGGATTAGGTTGTTGAAGCACTACATATGGTGCTTTCTCCCATTTGTCAGAGATCTTGTTTCTTGTAACTAGAACACGGTCTCCTTCTTCCACTACAGCTCCTCTACACTTGTTGTCATAGTGGGCTTTTTGTCGTTCTTGTGAAGTTTTTGTCTTAGACACCGCTATCTCATATGCTTTCCTCAGACCTTTACGTAGGTTGCTGATGTACCTGTCATAACTCTGTTCTTCTTCGTCTTCATTGATGATTCCAAGAATGACATCCAGTGCTAGTCTTGGCTGGCGTTCAAACATCAACACGTACGGTGAATAACCTGTAATGTCATGTTTCATGCAATTATATGCGTGGACTAATGGGCCGACCTCTGCTTTCCAGTTGATCTTTCTATCTGGCTCTAGAGTCCCAAACCTTGCCAGGAGTGTTCGGTTGAATCTTTCTGTAACTCTGTTTCCAGCAGGGTGATATGGCGTTGTTCGTGATTTTGACATGCCTGTTATTGTACATAATTCTTGAAATACATTACTTTCAAAAGTAGGTCCTTGGTCACTGTGTAGGCGTTTCGGGAATCCATAATGTACTATGAATCCGTTGGACAGGGCTTCAGCAGTGGTTTTAGCTGTCTGGTTCTTAGTTGGGATGGCAAGTGCGTATTTAGTGAAATGATCAGTAATGACTAAGATATTTTCAAACCCTCCTTGTGATGACTCCAATGACAAAAAATCCATACAAACTAGCTCCATGGGTTGTGACGTTGTAATGTTGACTAGAGGTGCTTTTTCCTGATTGGATTTCCTCATTAACGCTCACACTGTTTGAGGTATGTTTCAAAGTCACCGTTCATCAAAGGCCAGTAGACTCTTTCCTTCAATGTTGACAAAACTCGGTCACGTCCTAGATGTCCCATGTCATCGTGGACAGCTTTTAGGGCCATTTTCCTGAATCCTGCTGGTAAGATGAGCTGAAACTTATCTACTCCATTGTCGGATACTCGATGGAACAATACTCCTCGTCTAATGACTAGACGTTGATACTCACGTTCCAGCACCTTGTCTTCCCTTGTTGTGATATCTGAAGGCGTACCTTGTAGGTTACTGATCTCGATCGTCTGATCCTGACGTTGATATAATCTCCAGTCCCTCGGCACAATGTTGTCATACAAGCTGAACTCATCTGGTATCTGTACTGCCAGAGATATAGTCTCCATGGCCGAGAAACATGCATGCTGCTGACAGACTGCTTTAACCTGTTCCTGTGTGATTTCCTGATTCCTCTCAAGCTGTGGTAGCCTTGACAACACATCTGCATCTCGATTACTCTTACCTGGTCGATATTTGATGATAAAATTGTAGTTACTAAGTGCTGCAACCCAGCGTTGTGATGTCGCATCCAACTTGGATTTATCCAGCACATGAGTCATTGGGTTGTTGTCAGTCATGATCAAGAAATGCTGTGTACCATACAGGTAGTCGTGAAACTTTTTAGTCACTGCCCATTTGAGTGCTAAAAACTCTAATTTATGGACATGGTAATTAACCTATGACTTGGACAAACCTCTCGATACATATGCAATGACTAGATCCTTCCCGTCTATCTCCTGATAGAGCACGGCTCCCAAGCCTGCAATGCTGGCATCTGTGTGTACGACAAATGGCTTGTTGTAGGATGGATACGCCAGTATCGGTGGTGATGTCAATTTCTCCCTGATTTTTTCAAATGCATGCTGTTCTGCTGGTCCCCACTTCCATGTTTTATGATCTGGCATGATCTTTTTACCTCGTTTTGCACTTTCTCGATTTTGTTCTTGAAGCAGGTCATTCAATGGCTTCGCTATTTTCGAGAAATCTATTACAAACTTTCTGTAGTAGCCACAAAATCCTAGGTACATTCTGACCTCATCTGGGCACGATGGCCCTGGCCATGTCTCAACCTTGCGTATCTTGTCTGGGTCTGCTTCCATTCCATTGGCAGAGATGATGTGTCCAACATATTTGACCTTGCTCCGAAACAAATCACACTTCTTGGGTGAAAACTTCATTCCTGTTTCCCTCATCTGAGCAAAGACTTGGTGGAGTCGCTCCAGATGATCATCGAATGTCTTAGCTACAACTATTACATCATCCAAGTAGATATGACAAACCTTGTCCTCTTGTTCCAACAGGTTTATTCAAACCGTGAACTAGGACATAAGCATAGATAGAAATAAGTGAACATACGTAGACAAATTTAATTCAGGCATACAGTTACGTACTTTGCTTAAGGACCGACTAAAAAAGGGTACAGTTACACTACCAAACAATATGTAGAGGAACAAATGTGATACTAGTTCGGACAATTATGTATCATAAATATAATGTAGTTAGTTTGGATGGGAATATAGAATATGTAAGTTCACAATAATTTTAAAGAGAGCAAAATATCTTGGAATTCCTAAACACATGTAGAATTGAGAGCTAAATATCTTACCGACTGTACACCAACTATGCCGCATCAACTATGTTGTTACATGGGCCTAACAACGTACTAGTACAAGGTCTAACGCTGAGAAAACGTGCTGAAAACATGATGAATAGAAGTGACTTGAGTTTTAGTATGAATTCTGGACAACACTGGAATCGTGAAATTTTTAATTACAGGGACTTTGGTCAAAACTATACCATAATATTCTATGACTTACGTTGCGTGCTACTAGATACACAGATGTGAGCAAGATACTATGTTGCCACAGGATATTCACGTTCCAAAGCAAGTTTCAAAATTCCACACCAAAAGAACCAAAAATCAGGCGAGCATATGGCCACTACTTCCGCTTCCGCTGTCCTTGACCTACGCGACAATGACACGCCAAATTATCATGTTAACACATTTGCTAGCTATGGATCGTCGGCAAACTAATATTGCAAACTATGCATTTACATGGCTCCTCTAAAATTACTTAACAGTTGTAATTTTACTGACTAGTGATAACAAAATGCCGAGACAAGTTAATTGTACTTAAACCCACACTACCAATAACACTCATACACTTATACAACCTTACTGTGCGACTGATACTTCTAATTTCAGATTGATGTAGTTCAGCAGAACATGAGCAACTGTAGCCTACCACAATTCTATGCAAAAGCAACAAAAGTTGCATCACATTGAGCAACAAAATGAAAACATGTCCTATCACCATGTTTACACTAGAACATCATTCACGACACATACTACATTCTTGAACTATTGCAAACATACACACAAACATACACAAACAGAAAACTTGTCTTTTTCGAGTATGAAACAAAACTGAAACCTGGTTATCTTGCCAAAGGTCATACAAATACTGACTCCTGGTACTACATATAGTGACATAAACTTATGTGAAACATGAAATACATCGATAATGAGAGTCTATAGGACATAATAAACCTCTACAGAGCATAGTTCAAGTACCAAACTGCAGAGAATCTACTTTTCAACCAAAACCTGTTCTATCACACTCAGTCTCAAAGACTAGTACAGGTTTACCCACATCATGAAGTTATTCTACGAAGACATAGACAACTGGCTCATCGATGGGTAATCTCCGGTCTCTTTCTTCCGAAGCAACAAGGCGAGCTTTCGGATTGGTCTTTCCAGGTAGGATGTTTGCTGAGTAGGTTTTCCTGTTGGTGTCAAGTTGCGGCTTCGTACTCTGATCTTTGCACTTCGAACATGGTGGTCATCACTTGGATACACTTCAACTATTCGTCCAAGAAGCCATTCAGATCTGTGCACATTATCATCCTTGATAATGACTACATCGCCCATTTCTAAGTTAGGGTGTGACTTATTCCACTTTTGCCTGCTCTGCAAGTACTCCTTGCGCCATCTTAGCCAAAACTGATTCAACGAGTACTGGACGCTTCTCCATCTCTTCCTACTGTATAAGTCTTCTTTCTGGAAATCTCCGGGGGGAGGCAACAATATCCTGGACTTCATGGTGAGAAGATGGTTCGGCGTCATGGGGCGTGCTGATCGGACATCTGCTAGGTTCTCAATGGACAAAGGCCTGCTATTCACTATGGCAGAAGCTTCCAATAACAGTGTTCTAAGTGACTCAACATCCAACTGCTGACCAAATCTAGAAGCAAGCTGCTGAGAACCCTTCTGATAGATCTTATTTGTCTCTCCCATACGCCTCCTGCATGACTTGAAGATGGTACATTCATCTTGAACGGGAAGTAGTCACAGTCTTTTCTTAGTAAGTAGTCAGCAATTTTATTTTCGTCCATTTCCTGAAGAGCCTTGGACAACTCAGCTGCAGCTCCGACGAAATTCGTTCCCCGGTCACATCTCAGTAGTCTAATTGGACCTCGTAAAGCTAAAAACCTTCGCAGAGCATTCAGGAAGCAATCTGTTGACAGAGAAGTTGAAGTTTCTACGTGCATGGCTCGGCTATTCAGGCATGTAAACAACACGCCATAGCGCTTCATCTCTTTTCTGCCTAACCCATGGACCAAAGTAGTCGATGGCACATTGGGTGAATGGCGCCACCTGATCTTCTAGGCGATCACTTGGCAAATCTGCCATTTTCTGCACTTCTGGGTCAGCATACAGCTTTCTACACATCACACACGACTTGATGTGCGTGGCCACAGCTCCAACACAACCGACAATCCAGTACCCCAACTCTCTGATTCGGTTGACTGTCATCCCTCGTCCTTGATGTGCAACTTTAATGTGAGCCTCTCTTATAATCAGCTTGCTGATGTGACACACCTTCACCTTAGGTAGAATCACTGGGTGTACCTCATTCATAGGCAACATTGATCGAGAGATCCTGCCACCAACTCTTAGAAGGCCACCTTCATCCAAGAATGGGTTCAATCGATACAGTGGGCTGGATCAACTTACTGCAGCTTTACATTCATTTTGAGGTTTCACTTGTAGTACTTCTAATTCTGATAAAAAATGCTCCTTTTGGACAACTTTGATGATTTTCTTTTCTGCAGTTTCCAACTCCTCCAACTTCAATCGTGCATTCATATCCACTTGTCTTTTGCTCAGTTTGGCTTTCAGACGTAAGCACAACGTAACAGCTTTCCTCACTTTGTGCCATGACGAGAACCGCTCAAATCTTGACGACTCTAACTTGCTCACTCCAGGCCAGGCCTGCAGGCTATGCAACGTCCTGACCTCGGAATCATCATCAGGGGGCTCTGGAATATCTGCTGGAATGTGGGATGGAGAATTTCTCAGGAACTCTGGACCTTGAAACCATGATGTATAGTTGATGAACTGCTCAGGACTTAGTCCTCGAGAGACACAATCTGCAGGATTGTGATCTGATGACACATATTTACACTGCTCAGGCTTTGACGAGTTTCTAATAAACTGTACTCGGTTAGCGACAAAGACTTTGAATCTTCTTGTCTCGCTCCTGATGTAGCTCAAGACGACTTGACTATCAGACCAGAAGGTCTCTTCATCCACGGTATACTTCAGTTCTCTGTGTAACATCATACTCATCCGCACAGACAAAGCTGCAGCCATCAGTTCTAGCTGTGGTATCGTCAATACCTTCAAAGGAGCCACTCTACATTTTGCTGAGACCAGAACACACTTGCAGGTGCCATCGTCCATGACGAACTGTAGATATGAACATTGGCCGTAAGCTGTGTTGCTGGCATCTGAGAAGTGGTGCAGCCGAACAAACTTGATTTCAGAACATTCTAGCTCAAACCATCGTGGAATTTCAACATTCTCTAGTGTTGATAAATCACTTATCCAGGTCTTCCACTCTGGTAAGAGGCGACTCGGCAGAGGAGAATCCCAGTCCAACTGTAGCCTGCAGATTTCTTGCAGTATCTGTTTGCCTTTCAGGATTACTGGTGCAATGAAGCCTAGAGGGTCGAAAACTGACTGCACACTCGACAAAACTCCACGACGAGTGAGGTTTCTGTTTTTCAAGTCGATCTTGAAGCGGAAGGCATCGGTTCTAACATCCCATGCCAATCCAAGCACACGTTCAATTGCCGGTTGGAGGTCACTTTCTAACTGCAAGGTCACAATATCTTCAGCCATGTCTTCCTCGGGCAAACTATCTAGAACACAGTGACTATTAGAGACGAACTTGTGCAGACGCAAGCCACTTGCAAAACATGCTTCTCTGGTCTTCCTAATAAGATCTTGGGCTTCTCGTGGTGTAGATGTTGACATCAAACCATCGTCAACATAAAAGTTTTCCGTCACAAATTCAATAGCATCTGAGTCTTCACTCTCTAGTGCCGCTTGTCTGAGTCCATAATTAGCCACTGCAGGTGAGGATATCGCTCCAAACAGATGCACATTCATACGGAAATTCACAGGTTCTGCCTCGAAATCTTCTCCATCCCACCCCAAGAAACGCAAGTAGTCTTTGTGCCTTGGCTGGACTAGAAACTGGAAGAACATCTTCTGTATGTCACACGAGAAAGCAATGGGGCCTTGCCGAAATCTCATCAGCCCTCCTACTAGTGAGTTCAGGATATCTGGTCCTTGGAGAAGCTCACTATTCAGACAGTAGCCACCAAATTTTGCAGCACAATCGAATACCACTCGTATTTTCTTCGGTTTCTTTGGATGATACACCCCATGATGAGGAATGTACCACACAGCTCCACTGTTTGGTTCTTCGGTGACTTTCTGGGCATAACCCTGGTTGATAATTTCATTCATGTACCCGACATAATCTTCTCTGAAGTCTGTATCTCTAGACAGTCGACTTTTTAAGTGTAACAGTCTTTGCTTAGCTTGTGAGCGATTGTTGGGCATGTAGGGCATGTCCCTTCGGAAGGGCAAAGGCATCTCAAACTTGTTCCCTTGCTTCCGGATACCTTCCTTGATGACCTCTAAAAACTTCTGATCTTCTACCGACAGCCCAATGTCTTCTGAGTTGACCTCCTGTGTCCCACAAAACATTCTTTCATGGTGTTTGGCATGCTGAGCACTGAACTTCCTGGAGGCTCCATGACTGTCTCCTACTGGTGGTATGACTTCTCTAGGAACTAGCGCTCTGGGGCAGTTGTAGCCAATTAGGAGTCCTATTTCTATGTCCTGTAATGGAGTTATCTTGTCACGTAGTGGTCTCAGGTGTGGCCATCTTCCTACAAGGTCAGGCGTGGGAATGTGGGATCTGTTGGCTGGAATCTGATGCCTCGTGAACACACACGGTAACTTGATCTCATTCTCTCTATCATAGCTTTTCACCTTCAGCCCTGATATTCTTGAAGTGTCGATCATCTTACAATTGTCAGTCATTGTTGAGATGCACAGCTTCGTGCTCTGCCGAGGTGCTTGCAAGGATGTGACTGTGGACTCAGTGATGAAGCAAGTATCAGACTGGGAATCAAGCATGGCGTACACAGGAATCTGGAGTGCTGGATTGTCTTCATGGTAGATCCACAATGGCAATATCAAAGACGCTTTGTCAGTGGACTTTGACTTGCTCATCATTGCTGTAGCTGGTACAACTGTTGTGCTACTAGGAGACTCAGCTTCAAATGCTTGACTCTTAACCTCAAATCTATGAAGTGATGTTGGGTGGGCCTCATCACAAACTTGGCATTTTTTCTTCTGTTTACATTGACGTGACATGTGGCCGATCCTCAGACACTTGAAACATATTCGATTCGTCTTGATGTACTTTTGCCTTTCTTCTAAAGACATCTTGTGGTAGAGCTGACACTATTCTAAATCCTTGTGTTCTCTACATGGACAACATTCTGCTGTGAATTTTGGATCATTCTTCTGTAACAGTTTATTTCGCTCAGTGTAAGTCAAGATAACTGCGTGTAGGGGTCGACTACTGAGTCCTCACACAGAACAACTAAGACTCTCTTGATGTAGCATAAAGTGTTTTATTCAAAAAGTTCTGTGACATCCGGTGATGGTTGTAAGTCCGGATCTGTGAAATACAGAAGATATAAATCATATAGATTCAACAACGAGACATAGATCAAGTGTCGATTGTTGTTGTTCAAAAATGGCGAATGCCTTACTGTTAAATAACAACAGTACAATATGACAATAGGATATGTTTAACTGATCACAGTGGAATGACAATAAAATACATTCTACCACTAGACTATATACACAGATAGCATGGTAATACGCCATGCAAGACAACCATGGTAACCATGGCAACGATATACGTTATCAAGATAAAATACTACACTATACTGTACAGTTACAAAGTATGAGTGCTTATACACCTAATTCAGGTATTTATAGCAACACAACACCACGGAAGCAACATAGCACAGACTAAGCAGGGGCTGTTTACATGAGCGACAAAGGAGGAAAGACAGTCGCGCCCGCGGAGTTGTAAGTACAATCAAAACACGATCTTCCGTTTACACACCTAACATGAGGGAGATATGGATACAGGGATCAACATAGGACTAAATTATGATTATATAAACTCACCTGTGAAATACAGAAGATATAAATCATATAGATTCAACAACATAGATCAAGTGTCGATTGTTGTTGATCAAAAATGGCGAATGCGCAGAATATTTTCCCGCGAGAAAAATGGCGAATGCGCAGAATATTTTCCCGCGATTGCTTATATAGCGGACGCCAGACACAGGGAGTTCAGTAAATACGAACTGTGAAAAAAAAACTATACGTACCTTCTAATTACCGCAATACTCGGAATACTGTAAATACATACCCGTTACAATTTCCCCCGGCTTAAGGAATGTCGTCCCTTGACATTAAAATACTTGCATGCATTCATACACCGAACACTCACATCCATACAATAAAGCAAATCAAGGTAATCAAAATGATGTTTATTAACAACATTCACATCAAAACAAGTACTGTATAAATCAAATGCAAGTAGAGATGGTACTGTACTAGGTGATGTAATCACCTGACGTAAACCACTTGGGAGGTCGACGTTCACGACGAGGCCGGGTTGGCCCAACGTCGGTAGGTGGTTCTTCCTCGGGAACGACTGAGCCATCACTGGACGAGGTCTTGCTAGCAGCAGAGACATCAGCAACCGGTTCTGGATCTTCAGCCTGGACAGGATCTGTCTCCTCATCTGGAGCAGGTCCGGCATCAGCATCACCAGTCTCTGGCGTTGTGTTGGTCGCTGTCAGGGGCTCAACGTCAGCAACATCTTGAGGTGGTGTAGCAACACTAGGTTTAGGAACGTCAGTAGCTTCCAAGTCGAAATCAGCAGCGACTTCTCCGACAATCTCTACAACAAACAACATTGAAGAGTCACTGTCGGAGTCCTCATCATCCCGCCTCGCCGATCTGGTCAAGGGCTTGTGGGGCTTTGGAGAAGATGGACGGTTGTAATCCTCTGCCTCCAATATGTTCCCGACGGGTAAGAGGAAATTCCAGTGAAGGGTACGAATGGGCCCACGCTTCCCCTCCGGAACGACTTTGTAGACCGGTATGGTCTCGTCCGGCTGCTCCTTGATAACAAAAACTTCCGAACTCCAGGTGTCCTCCAGCTTGTGAGGTCCTTTGAAGCCGGTCAAACGAATCAGTACTCGGTCACCGACGGACAGAACAGCTCCTCGGGACCGACGATCATAGAGTTGCTTGTGACGTCCTCTGGAAGATTGAGATGTTGCAGCTGCGAGCTTGTAAGCTTCCTCAAGACGGCGTTTGAGGTTCCCAATGTACTGGTCGTAGTCCTGAAGGTCAGCGCGCACGTCCTCTGACACACCAAGAAGAAGATCCACATGCAACCAAGGCTGGCGTCCAAACATTAGGAAATGTGGACTGTAACCAGTGGCTTCGCTCCTTGTACAGTTATATGCGTGGACGAGTGGTGCGACGTGACACTTCCAGTTAGAACAGGCTTCAGGACCAAGCGTGCCGAGCATGTTGAGAAGTGTCCGATTAAACCGCTCGGTCTGACCGTTACCCATGGGGTGGTATGGTGTGGTCCTGCTCTTGCGGATGTTGCCAAGTTCACAAAGCCGTGCGATGACCTTCGACTCAAAATTCCGTCCTTGGTCGGAATGTAGACGTTGAGGAAAGCCATAGTGGCAGATGAAGTTGTGAAACAAGGCATCCGCGGTTGTCCTAGCGGTTTGGTTCCTGGTAGGCACGGCCACTGCGTAACGGGTGAAATGGTCCGTGATGACAAGGATGTCCTTGACCCGTCCTTGGGATTCCTCTAGACTGAGAAAGTCCATACAGACGAGTTCAAGAGGCTGTGAAGTGGAGATCGACACCAGCGGAGCATGGGAAACCTCGCCTTTCCGCCGCAAACATCGCCCGCAATTCCTCACCCATTCCTGTACGTCACTCCTCATGGACGGCCAATAGAAACGGTCTTGAAGAAGATCAAAGGTCTGTTGTATGCCAGGATGTCCCATGTCCTGGTGAACACCATTGAGGGCGACGTGATGAAAGTTGACAGGAAGAACGAGCTGGGGCTGATACGATCCATCCACCTGTCGATGACGGTAGAGAACGTCCTTGTCCAGGAATAACTTGGACAGCTGACGCAGAAGCGGCTTGGTCCTAAGATCCAGATCTGGAGTAGAGTCGTCAACATCTTGCGTCAAACGCTGGATGGCTTCTACCAGACATGGATCCTGCCGTTGCTTCTGGGCCCACTCCGAGCTGGACATCAGGGTCATGTCGGTATGTGAAAAGGCCTCGATGATTGAAGTGTCGACTCCTAAGGTCTCGGCGAACGAGAGGGGTACCTGGGAGCTACACACTGCCGTGATGGTGTCGGTGTCGAGGTGGACATCCTGTTTAGGACGGGATAGGGTATCGGCATTGACGTTCTTCTTTCCGGAGCGGTAGAAGATATCGAAGTCGAAGCAGGCAAGCTCCGAAAGCCACCGATGGCCTGTCGCGTCCAGCTTGGCAATAGTTTGAACGTAAGTCAGCGGATTGTTATCGGTGTATACGCTGAATCTGGCTCCATATAGAAAGTCGCGGAACTTACTTGTCACTGCCCACTTGAGCGCCAAGAATTCCAACTTATGGGCTGGATAGTTTTTCTCGGATCGACTCAATCCGCGGCTGGCGTACGCAATGACCCGACGAACTCCCTCTTGATCCTGGTAGAGGACCACGCCCAAGCCTTTTTGGCTGGCATCTGTGTGCAAGATGAAAGGGTCCAGGTAGTTCGCGTATGCGAGGACAGGTGCAGTCATGAGACACTGTATTAGGTGACGGAAAGCTTCCTCCTCAGGTTGGCTCCAGTGGAACTCAGTACAGGTCTTCTTGGTGGGCTTCCGCTTGGTGGACTTTCGGCCAGAGTCTTCGTCATCCTTCAGGAGATCATATAACGGGCGAGAGATCCGGGAGTAGTCCTTAACAAACCGACGGTAGAAGCCCGTAAATCCCAAGAACTTGCGAAGCTCCTTGGTGTTGGTAGGGACCTTCCACGACTCAACGACCCTGATCTTCTCTGGATTGGTCTGGATACCTTCCTTAGATACAATGTGGCCGAGGTACTTGACCTGCTGCTTGAAGAAGGAACACTTTGAGGGCTTAAGTTTCAGTCCATGCTTCTGAAGCTGCATGAAGACATTCTCCAGCCGGAGCAGATGTTCCTTGAAGGTGTCCGAGTCAACGGGTGCATTGACTAACCCGAAGGGCATTCGGTTGAACTCGAAAAACCCTAAGGGACCCACGGTGAAGGCAGTCTTGGCCTTGTCCTCTTCGGCGACCTCCACCTGCCAGTATCCGGCTTTTAAATCAAGGGCGGAGAACCATCGAGAGCCGGAAAGCACGTCCAAGGTCTCCTCAATCCGGGGAAAAGCGTGAGCATCCCTGATGGTGTTGGAGTTCAGCTTCCGGTAGTCTATGCAAAAACGTAGACTACCATCCGTTTTCCGCACCAGGACAATGGGAGAGGCGAACGGACTCTTGCTAGGACGGATGACACCGCAGTCCAACATCTCCTGGATGTGGTTCCTGGCTTCATCGTAAAGTGGTGGCGGCACATGTCTGTAGCGTTGTTGGAAGGGTGTCTCATCCTTAAGCTTGATGTTGTGGACCACGGTAGACGTGTGACCGAGATCTAGGTCGCCTTGTGCAAAAATGCACTGCCACTTGATGAGAAGGTCCTTTATCTGCTGTTGCTGGCAGGAGTTGAGATCGGAGTCGTCCAACTTAAACTTGGAAAGGAAGGCGGAACGAGCGATATCTGCTTCCTCCGAGATCTCCAAGATCTCCTGGATCATGTTGCTCTGAACAGCGCCCGATGTAGACATCTGGTGTAGATGGGCGATGCTGACCCTAGACAGGAGACACAGCTGGGTTCGAGCTGGGACGGTGATCGGCGTGTCCGTGAGGTTGTGTAATTCCACCTTGACCTTGGTCGCACTATTGGAGTAGCTGGTCAGGTGCTGGACAACCGGAGCTAGCGCCAATCCATTGGGCAAGGTGCCATACTCTCCTTCTTCTCCTGAAACCAGTAATCGTCCGACAGGGCCAGCTCGGGTCAGTCCGCTCAGCGTCATCTGACTGTTAGCCGGGACTTGGATCTGTTTACAGGCGAAAACTGGACTGGTCCAACCATCTGTAGTGTCTTTAATCCGTGTCCGTATGGATGAAACGGCACACTTCCAGGGCGAAGACAACCGAGGGTCAATATGGTCCAGCATCTGCAGGATATTTGTGCCGATGATGAATGGTACCCTGGAACTGTACAAAGTGTTTTGAACGACGACTGTGGGAGAAGGGATCACAAAAGTACACTGTCCATGAGTGGACAGAACTCCAATGTCGAGGACGACGACTCCAGAAAATCCAACGGGGTCTCCCGAAGCTCCTTGAATCTCCACGAAGTCCTCGATGGGTTCTACGCTGAGCTCAGGAAAGTGTTCCCGGAGGAAGGAGTCGCTGACGGAGGTAATATGCGATCCCGTGTCAAGCAATCCAAGACAGCAGATGCTGTCCACAACCAGTCGACCTCGTTGGCAAGTCCGACGAGTGGGATAGAAGCCTTCTTCCCGGCCGACTTGGGGGCAGATGTCTTCGGTGAAGTACAGCTGGTGGGATGATAGTTGTCATTATCACTACTCGCCTTACACCCCCCAAGACGAGCATCTACTCGTTTAAAGCATGTCCTTTCGCGTGAAAACGAGCATGGCACTGGCTAATGTCATGGCCTCTCCTTCCGCAACGGGTGCACTGGACCTTCGTCTTCGCAGGCTTCTTCAAAGCCGGTTGGTCCGAGCGGACAGTTGAAGAGGCAGATTCGAACGTGGCCACTTTCTCTTTTAGTTCGTTGAGGGCCTTATCTGTGTTGGTCATCTTCTGGAGCATGTCATCCAGTTTCTTGTTGAGCTGATCCAACTGGTCGGGCTGCTGGACAGTTTGAGTGACAGCCTTTTTCCTCTTCTGCTCAAGTTCCAGTGTTCGCAATGCCCGGAAGAGATCCTCGTAGGAGTCTCCAGCGTCGAACCAGTGTCGAGTCGCGTTCTTCAGCTTGTCATCACTGAGGCCCATCCAAAATTTGGTGCGTAGCATGTCCCGTCCAGCCAAGGGTTGAATCGCCCCTTGCTCCTGAAGCTGGCTCAAAGTCTCTTCGAGACGACAACCCCACGCGGTCACGTTCTCAGCCGACTTCTGAGTGGCACTGTAGAATGTCTCCAGAAGCTGTTCAGCCGAGAGCACATTCCCAAAAGTGACATCAAACTTGTGAAGGATGTCCTGAACAGAGACATTGTCGCCGAGGAACCGAAGGACTTCAGAGGCCGTGCCACGAAGGGAGCGATGAATCCCAAGTAGAATAGAAGATGTAGACTACCCTGAATTCATCAAACACTTCACTTCGTATTTCCATTGCGGGTAGCCTATCTCACCCTTGCCTCCATCACCAGAAAATGCAGGGATCTTCACATACAGCTTGTCATATACCGCTGCTCGGTCCCAGCCCCCTGGGCCACCAGCCGCAGAGGTACTTGAAGATGAGTCCGCTGGCTCAGTCTTGACTGTGGAGGTCCCAACCGGAAGCTGACTGACAATCCCTTGGAGCAGCGAAGGTGAAAGAAGTTTCAGCTGACGCGTCAATCCGCGAACTAAGTCGGATTCAGCCTCGCTAGGCTCACTCGGTTGAGGTTTTGTTGGACACAAGTTCAGGAGCGCAGGTTCATGTTTCGGCTGGGCTGCAATAACTTGCAAAGTCGATCCCTCAAAAGGCTGGCCACCATCAAACTTCCTCACAGCCTCGTCTACTACGCGATCCTTCTGGAAAACAACGAAGGCCGATCCAGACGGCTGTCCAGTCAGAGGATCAGTAAGGATGAACAAAGCCTCGAGGTCCCCAACTGGCTCGAACAAGTCTCGAAGGTCAGCTTGACCGACAGTACAGGAAAGATCCGAAACAACAATGGACCATTTGTGCATCTCCATCTTGCCGCAAAACAAAAATTCACAAAGTGTCGATGAAAATGAAAAAATTCTGGAAATGACTACAAGTTATCGATTCAAGACACTATGTGTCAGTACATTCACACAAGCATGCACACACAAACAACAAAGTACAACCTAATGTACTATACCGCTTACCAAGTTCCAGTGAACAGAGTACCAAGACCGCTGCAAAGACTGAAGAAAGTCTCACCTACTGTTCCAAAGTCATCAGTGTTCCACCTTTAAGTTACAATCCTATCTTACCTGCAATCCAATAACTTCAAAGTGTATCAGGATTCTATCAAATTACCTAACCATAATACTATTCATGTTAATCCGGGATGGCCAAAGAAAAAGTTTTTAAAAAATAATTTGGAAAACGGATGAAAATGTTTCTTTTAGTAGTGCTACAAACCCTGAAACTACAAAGTTAGGACTAATAGACGTGGAATCAATACCCAGTATTAAGTATTCCGAGCAAACAAAACAGGGTCCGTTATCCAATCTCATAGTCCGGGGACAGAAAGTCATATCAGGCATACGAAGTGAGAGAAAACAAAAATGACAGGGCAACTCATGAACCCCCGTAAATGGCCATTAGGAGGTGAAATCAGGTGTTCCGGAAAGAGTGAGCATTTCCTGCCCCACTAGTAGCACCCGTCATGAATTCCCCAAAATTCCGAGTGAGCAAAACAGAGTCCATTATCCAATCTCATAATTCGGAGACAGAAAGTCATATCAGGCATACCGACGGGTGAAAACCAGAAGGTCGTAAGCGCCAATTTCACAATTTTACAAGAGCGTCATTTTTCATCCTGTAGAGTTACTTGTTGCGATCCTTGAAACTTCTTCTGCCACATGCTTTGTAATAGGGATTGTTGGTGTCATTTCACTTATTTCATTCACCATAGCTATTATTTGTATTTAATTATCAAAGGAAATGTGACTTACGATGTTCTGGCGTCACATCTAAACAAGGCATAGCCATGCTTGGTACCAGCCAGAACATCGTAAGCGACAACTTTAAATGGGAGAATTTCTGCTAATGCATGCTTATTCTAATATTACTTTTGGAAACTAATATCCTCGCATCGATATCTTAACGATTTCCTCGCTTTCAAGCATGAACAACGCAAATGGTGTTTACGAGGTTCTGGCTCGTCACTATTCCGCAAAGACCTAACACTGACGAAACGCCAGAAGGTCGTAAGTGTTTTTCGCGAGGCCACAACTCCGTTCTATTTCAAAATACAACAATGACACGAGTTCATGACGCAATACATGGATAGCGGATCATACCCGGTAAACGAAATTAAAATTGGAGCAATGTAAATGGGTTAAATCGATAAAACATCGTAACCGCCACACGAGTTCGCCAGAACATCGTAAGTGCCAGTGGCTGTGAAGAACGTCAGCCCAGAAAAACACATTTTACTCATCTTTTGGCATTGTTTATCCTGAATAGTGAGCGTGTTATACCTCGAATGATGACCATAGGAATTTATTTTTTTGTATTATTATGAAGCCTTCATCATCGTGACAATAACGTGATAGAATACCAAAACAAAATGTTGTGATTTAGGCTATGAAGCCCACATGAAGCTTTTACTGGATAAGGAATGCATTGAGTTCTGTGCTCTTTCGCGGGCACCAATTGCTGTATTAGTAATAGAGTAGAATAGAATTTTCCGGCGTTTTCATAGAAGATGCCACTGTTATTGTGTGCCATACAAACGGCACATAACTTTTCCCGAACCATCCAAGTTATCTCCGGCATTTGCTGGTGTTATTTTGAATTTTGATAAAAATTCATGATTTCAGGTACGTTATATCATACTTCGTGTCTAAAAAAATCATCAAAATCTGACCATTGGTGGTAATAGATTGATTCTTACATTACCACGTTTCATTTTATTGAAATCAACCATTTTCCTCTTGGATCACAACCTACCAATTGGAACCGAATCTACTGGGGCCTAGTGCACCAAACCGTCGTAAAACAAGCGTCGGTTGAGACGTCCGTCGTAGAAACGTCCGTCGTGAAATCACCGCCCGTGTGGCGTGCACCAAGAAGTCGCAAATTGGTCGTTAGTCCGACGCGTCGGCGTGCCTACCGTAGGATCGGTGCATACTTGTTTGAGCTTTTAATTGTCTAGATTATCAGTTTTAACTGTTACATGCATTTTATATGGATGGCTGGTGTTGGAAATACACGTACAGTATGATTCTGGGAAGCTATTTTGTGGACAATAAATTTTTCAAACATTCACTGTAACCACTCTGGTATGCACTGCAGCTGCAAACATAAACCTATTGAAGCGTACAATAAATCTGTTGACAATGAATGTATATTTTACCCTGTGCGATTCCAATATCTCACACATGTATTGTACTTTAGCATTGATTAACACATGATGCAATTGCAAAAGATTCAACCATTACAGCCTTTTGGTACATAATGAGAAGTGTTATCGTCCCTAATCACAATACGATCTGTACATTGGTTTAGTGTATAAATATATTCAAGTATTTGGAAACCAAAATATGGCTATTTACAGTAAATTCAAAGCGAATGATTTAGTGCAGTTTCATAATTTTAGTTTTCTTCGCGTGTTCAAGTAACCATAATAATAGCGCAGTTGGTAGCATAATTATACTGATCAGAGTGTTATGTGAACATATCGCACAGATAAAAAATATTTTACTCCACTTATATTGTGCGGTACACGATTTCAAAAGCTGTACGACCCATCTACGACTGCTCAGTAGGAGTAGCAGATTTTACGTCCAGTGAACGTTAGTTTTCAACGACCGACAGCTTGGTACACCCCCACTTTCACACCGACGCAGAATTCACGACGGACGTTGGTGTTTTACGACGAACGTTGTCACCGACGCTTCACCGACGGTTTGGTGCACTAGGCCCCTGTACAGGTATCTAAGAAATAAGTACCCAGGCGGGTGTATCGTGTTTTAGGCACTAGTAACTAGGAGTATCGGACGGACTTTGTGAGGTGATGGCCTAATGACTTTGGTAAATAAAAAAGTCACGTTCAAGCAAAAGGTCCAAATCGAAAAAAAATGCAATACTTTTTTTTTCTGAATAACACTTGTGTTCTCAGACTAGTCTTCTGACTAAGACTTGTGTCCTTTCCTGCGTGTCCGATGGTCGTACGGCCAGAACTCTCGGTTATCCCGAGGTCGAACAAAAATTGGGGGTGCTTGATTTTACGGCTTCATGTGGCGCAATATTCGGTACCATATTATGGGGCCAAGTTTCAATGAACGCAGTTCCACTCAGCAACCACTGTCCTGACCCCTCCTTCCATCCCAACTTTTTAGCCGTAAACACTTTTGAATTATTAATATTCCTTGGGAGGTCGATTTTGAGGGAGGTTCATGTTATGTCCCTGGCGATACTGGATAGAAAATGCTCACTAACAGACACCAATAAATATCCACATTTTGTTTCTCATTTTCTTTCTTTTTCATTCTTATCTTTCAATCTTGCCCGGAGTAATTTTCACATGACATCTTGATATACATGGATATATTGGGAATGAATATTGACTGATAGTGTAACACACTGATGATCTCACAAGGATATCACAGAGACCTCGCAAGTGTGACGTCGTGGCTCTTGGGTGTGAGGTAGTCATATCTCTTGTGGGCGAACTTAAATATTGTTAAATTGATCACTATCATGATGAAGTTTATCATTTCAAAGTGATATAACAGTGTTTCTTGTTTGTGTTTACCATGCGTGTGTTTGCAATTAAATTGCCGTATTGGTCATAATAGTAGCACGGCGAGCCAAAGCAAGGTCTCCTGCAGCAGCGCGTGCAAAAATAAGGTCACAATTCAGGTAAAAAATAAGACAAACACTGAATAATATACCTATAGCCTTCAATTCTTCTTTATTATGATTCAAATGTCATAAATATGTTGATCGAGATTTCCCAAGATGTTATTAGAAAGATATGACGTGAAATATAGGGTTACGAAAAGCGAATATTTTTGGGGAAAAGAGGGGGCGTGCTTCTATTAGGGCGCGTGCCACTATTGGGACCGACATGATATATATCCTAGTATACCTACATTGATAAGTTATTCTTTCTCGTAAAATTAAGCCTAACTAGAAAGTTGTCATGATGAATATTGTCAAATCTTGAAGCAGGCAAGTTTCAATGGTGTAATCTTTAATGATAGTTCCAATGCCTAAAGACTCCCTAAAGTACATACCAGAAGAGCTACACAGCCTGCAAATATTCATTTGTTTTTGGAGGGTGGGTGGGGGGTGGGGGGCCTTTCGGGGGTTACAATGGTGTTGGATTTCTTAACGTTCTCTGGTCGTCATGCTGTTGTAAGTAATCAGTTGCTAGTTGAAGAGAGATTATAACGCTCGGTTGCGTGATGCCGCAGTGGCCGAGTGGTTAGAGCGCTCGCGTTCGAATACAAAGGTATTTCATTCCCCGGCTACATTCTGTTCAATATTTATTTTCCAGATCTATGCTGTTTTTGTTTTACAATATCCGATAAATTCATTATAATTAATATTTGTGCTTTTTCCAAGATATGCTTTTTACAGTGTGTTACAGATCAACATGTAGGCCCACATAAAAATATGACTTTAGTTGAAGTTTCAGTTGTACTATGAGTGGGCCTAGGCCTATGGCATGCGAAAGGGGCCACCACCAAGTGTTATAATCTCAAATACTAAGAGTAGTCCTCTGGCATGCAACCACCAACTGCTGAAATTCATTCAAACCATTTCCAATTTCTTATGCTGCAAATTGCTCGGGAGATTTTTATTTTCTAATACCGGACATTGTTCCGGAGATATGTTAGGGCCTAAATGTAAAACTATGCGTAAATTATTTCATAGAAGGTAGGCATATGCGTCGAGCTTGACTCATGGCCGATTATATTTATTGGTGTTGTAAATAATTATAATTGTGAATAACTGAACAATTATAATCTTACAGACTTCCTCAGCATAATAGTTATTGTAACTTTGTAAGCTGAACCGATCGATCGTATACTACAATCGCCGAACGATCGCTTTAAACATGGGCCTGCAGCAGCGGATTTTTTTAAACAATCATATTATATACTTTAATGAATTATACAGTATTGATATCATGATATGCATATTGATAAGATTGCCGATTGTACATCGACACGGCACATGGCCAGTCCAACATTCCATATATGGAACGCATTAGGCATATACGATCATACCTGTAGGCCGGGCCTACTTGTAAACCTACATGTGAGGTTTTGGAATTCTTTACGAAGCAGTAGCCAAGAATCTACCACATGACATAACAACGGATATGGCTAGATGTACTGCTCAAGGCCCTTGAGCGGGTCTCAGACCCTTGCCTATCAACATATACGAACCAAGATGAATGGCACATCAAGTCCACGAGAAGGAAAAAAAAAATACCCCACGGCTGAGACAGGTTACCGGACAACATATGTTTCATACATTAAATAGTCATTTTCCCCGTGAATTTGAAAATAAGGTCTCTGGTCAAATTCAAGGTCCTCAAAATATTCAGCATACATGATTCCTTATATATGCACACTTGATTCCTATGTTGAAACGTCGGTAATAAGCAAAATATTAGGCATCTTGTGCTGTGACCTTGAAAATGAGTTCAAAGGTCAAATTCAAGTTCATGACAATATCCAGCATATATATCATTTCCTATATGTGCACAATTGATACCTAAGCGGTACACAGTCGATAATAAGCGAAATATTAGCCATTTTGTGCTCTATCCTCAAATATAGGGTCGAATGTCAAGTTCAAGGTCATCAGAATATTCAGCGTATATAATTTTCTGTATGTCCACATTTGGTTCCCACGCTATAAAGTCGATAAGAAGCAAGATATTGGCCATTTTGTCCCGTGTGCTTGAAAATGAGATCAAATGTCGAATTCTATATGTCCAAAATTGACTCCTAAGCTGTGAAGTCAGTAGAAGCGAGATATTAACCATTTTGTCCTGTAACCTCGAAAATGAGGTCAAAGGTCAAATATTCAGTATATATCATTTCCTCTATGTTCACAATTGATTTCTAAGCTGTAAAATCGGTAATAAAGTATCAATCTATTACCACCGATACAGTCAGATTTTTATGATGCCAATAACAAACGTAAAATACAACATTTTTCAATGGACACAAAGCCCGACCAAATGATTTATCTGAAGGGAAAAGATGGCCGAGTGTATACGTGCGAGCGTTCAGTCGCTCAATTTGAGCCAACAGCTATCGCCGGCGTAGGTTCGATCCTACGTCGGGCCGCATGTGCGGTAATTGTACGGGGATTTTCTCCCTGTCCTCACAACTGGCAGTGTGCCCGTGACTCGGATATTTCGTAAAATGGCGGTCCCATCTCTAAAATATGTTGTGAAGGGCTGTAAAAGACCCCTCTGAGAACGACATGTACCCTGGCAGTGACCACTCTCAGAGGTCTCAATTCCAAACTATGAAGCGCTTTGAGAATGTGTGTAGATTGATAAAGCGATATATAACACATGTATAAGAACCGATTATTATTATAAGTACCTAATCACAAGCCAAAAGGCTACTGAGTTGATGGTATCCTCCGGGACAGATTTAACGTCCACCAGCAGTGACACCGGCTCAGTGGTATAAATGTAAGTTTCAATCTATTACCACCGATACAGTCAGATTTTGATGATACCAATAACAAACGTAAAATACAACATTTTGCAAAAGACACAAAGCCCGACCAAATAATTTATCCAAAGACATAGCTAGATACGATTTAGCCATTTTGTCCTCTGGCCTTGAAAACTGGGCCAATGGTCAACTTCAAGGTCATGACAATATTCAGAATATATCCTTTCCTATTTGTTCACATATGTTTTATATGTTTTAGGTAACCTATAACCCTTCCACATGTCGGGTAAAAGTTCTCATATATCAACACGTGTTGGCGGTTACGATGTTCTGGCTTTGACGCAAGTGCACTTACGAGGTTCTGGCGTCACCATTGTGAATCACACACCGGCGCTTGCGACCTTCTGGCAAAAATCGCTGGTGCTTACGACCTTTTGGCGAACACGTTTTGTGCAATTTGGCGCTTACGACTTTTTAGAAAAAAACGAATTTCCGGTTTTGGTTTATTGAGAGCATGATCAGTGATCGATTAGATGACGACAAAGAAGCTCCTGGCTTGATTTGACTGATTAACTCATTTTCACCAAAAATGGCGCTTACGACCTTCTGGCTTTTACCCGTCGATACGAAGTGAGCAAACAAAACAGGGTCCATCATCCAATCTCACAGTCCGGGGACAGAAAGTAACATCAGGCACACGAAGTGAGAGAAAACAAAAACGACAAGGAAACTCATGAACCCCCCAAAATGGCCATCAGGAGGTGAAATCAGGTGTTCCGGAAAGAGTGAGCATTTCCTGCCCCACTAGTAGCACCCGTCATGAATTCCCCAAAATTAACATGAAAATAGATCTAGTTGCATGGCAGACATGGATTTGCTGTATTTATCAACCAGATCATGATGACGTCCATATAATTTCTTAAACGCAGCTATAAGTCTTGGTAAAACATATCCTTGTCGTAGCAGTTTAGAGACTAGCTGGGCACTTCGATAGACAAAGTCCTCATATTTGCAACTAGCTCTGGAATAGCGTATAAGTTGAGAAACAAACACACCATATGCCGGTGACATAGGAATGTTGCTGCTTAGAAAAGGGAAATTGACTATGGAAAAATTGAAATCATCACGTTTGTCATATAATCTAGTTGACAGGTTAGAATCATTATCAATCTCCAACCTCAGGTCTAGATAGTTGGAAAAATTAGCGGATTCTGTAGTATCCTTAATTTCAAGTTCCTTAGGATATATGACATCCAAATAATCACCAAACTTGGGATTATTTAGCGACAATACATCATCTATGTATCGGAAAGTGAAATTAAAATTACATGTTAGTTTCTTAGAACTTCCTCTTTGTAAATGTTGGATAAAATCTGATTCATATGAGTATAAAAACAGGTCTGCCAATAATGGTGCACAGTTTGTACCCATGGGAATACCAATAGTTTGTTGAAATATTCGACCACCAAATTCCACAAAAATATTATCAATCAGAAAATTAACCATATTTACCACATCTATTTCAGTATATTTGTATGGGGCATCAGAGTTGTCTTTAACAAAATAAGCGGTATTATATTTAACTACAATATAATGGTACTGACGTTGTCCCTTTTTAGAGAAAAATGAATTATTGATTAGTTTTTTAAGCTGAGATTTCAGTTCAGAATGAGGTATAGTTGTATACAAAGTGGAGAAATCAAATGTTTTGATAGACGTTACTTTTGAAAGTGTGTGAGCATGTAGATATTCCAATAAAGATTTGGAATTTTTTAATATCCACATTTGGTTAATACCACTTCTAGAATAGATGGTTTCAGAGTACTTTTGGAGACCCTGTTTAATTTTAGACAATATAATAGTTAATATTTTAGAAAGGGCTTTGGTAGAACATGATGCTGAACCTGAAATATATCTTTGTTTGTGTGGATTTTTGTGCAACTTTGGGATCCAAGTGGATCCAAGCTAAGTGACTATTAAGTAATTTTATTTTCAATTTAATCTAAGTTAAGAAGTACTTAGCTACTTAACTAGTGACCTACACTAACCAACTTAAGTTAAATAACATGCAGGAGCTACTAATTTAATTAAGTGCTAACTAGATGTTTAGAAAATTAACACACGTTTTCCTACACTACACAAGTTAACAACTAACTAGTACATGTACCAAAAAAAATTGACAAGTTAAATTACAAAATAGGTAAGTTATAGACACAGGTTGGCAGAAATTTAAACTATCTGCTAACTGTACTAAGGTAACACTGAGTACTATAGAGAAGAGAAGTATTTTTTTTTTTAATTACTAACTAGGTCTACACTACCAAATTAAATTAATAAAGTTTTACCACTGTGGGTTCACAAGACAGTGTATGTTTTACAAATTACTGTGATCAAGTACTAGGGAAAACAATTTTCCCCATGGGACAACACCCTTTTTTTTTTATAAATACCAGTTACTGAACAGCTGAGTTGATTTTACGTTCGAAAATACATTTTTTTTTAGAAACTATATATATTTATAATTTTTTTTTAATAACTTAATTTAAATAATTTAAATAATAATTTAAATAATTTAATACAACTAGTGACTAGTGAAATGAAATACACCAAATGGAGAAATGAATAATACAGAATCACCGATACAAATAGACTACTATACTATTGATTGTACATGCAAAACTTAAATATATGACAAGCAGTGGAAGCAAATTGTAAACATGCGGGGTGAAGCAGCAAGATTACTATGAGCACAAGCAGTTACCATGCAGCAGGCAGGAATACATGCATTACATGCATATGCTACAGTTCATGCAGGTTGATGCAACTCACGCTCATGCAGGCTCAGACGTATCTGGTGCTGTCACTCGGTGCGGTTGCCAGGGGTAGTGGTCGCCAGGGCCCAGGTGTTGCCGTAGTCGCCGAGTTCACGGACGCCACGTGGTCACGGTCAGCAAAGTTGCGGTCGCCGTAGATGTGATCACCGAGGTCCCGGTCCGCAGCGATGAGTCAGGGACGCCACTTGACAGCGGTCACCCTCAGCGGCGTAGGCAGCTCACAAAGACAGGTCGCCTTGACGACAGACGGGGCTCCCACGGGGCAGCGGGAGAAGTCGTCCACTCCGGCCGTGGGGTTCCTGGGCTGTGACGTCACCTTGCAGATGCTCAGGCGGCGGCAACAGGCCGCTCGTAAAACGGAACTCTGGAGATGGCTACTGGTGTCCAGCCCCACTAGACAGCGGGTCGTTGACGTCACCAGGTTGTGGTAGACGTCCACTCACCAACGTGGGCCAGTCACACTGGTTGAAACCTCGCAGCGTTGTCACTGTCACAGTCCTTTCCCAAGGTGATGAACTGGTGTACCTGGTCAAACCACAGCAGAGCTGGCAGGCTGTGTGGCAGCTAGCAATCCGGCCCCAGGGACTCAAATGTAGTGGTTCCCAGCAGAGCCTCCATTTGTAACAGTTTATTTCTCTCGGTGTAAGTCAAGATAACTGCGTGTAGGGGTCGACTACTGAGTCCTCACACAGAACAACTAAGACTCTCTTGATGTAGAATAAAGAGTTTTATTCAACAAGTTCTGTGACATCCGGTGATGGTTGTAAGTCCGGATCTGTGAAATACAGAAGATATAAATCATATAGATTCAACAACGAGACATAGATCAAGTGTCGATTGTTGTTGATCAAAAATGGCGAATGCCTTACTGTTAAATTACAACAGAACAATATGACAATAGAATATGTTTAACTGATCACAGTGGAATGACAATAAAATACATTCTACCACTAGACTATATACACAGATAGCATGGTAATACGCCATGCAAGACAACCATGGTAACCATGGCAACGATATACGTTATCAAGATAAAATACTACACTATACTGTACAGTTACAAAGTATGAGTGCTTATACACCTATTTCAGGTATTTATAGCAACACAACACCGCGGAAGCAACATAGCACAGACTAAGCAGGGGCTGTTTACATGAGCGACAAAGGAAGAAAGACAGTTGCGCCCGCGGAGTTGTAAGTACAATCAAAACACAATCTTCCGTTTACACGCCTAAAATGAGGGAGATATGGATACAGGGATCAACATAGGACTAAATTATGATTATATAAACTCACCTGTGAAATACAGAAGATATAAATCATATAGATTCAACAACGAGACATAGATCAAGTGTCGATTGTTGTTGATCAAAAATGGCGAATGTGCAGAATATTTTCCCGCGATTGCTTATATAGCGGACGCCAGAAAAATGGCGAATGCGCAGAATATTTTCCCGCGATTGCTTATATAGCGGACGCCAGACACAGGGAGTTCAGTAAATACGAACTGTGAAAAAAAAACCTATACGTACCTTCTAATTACCGCAATACTCGGAATACTGTAAATACGTACCCGTTACACTTCTTTTTGTTGGCTTGAGCTGGTCCAGTTTCATTCAGAAATGACTTGGATGTTGTTGGCTTCTTTGCTTTCACGGCACTGTTGTAACCAGCTTTTACAGCACTGGTAGAACGAACAGCATGTAGAGAGGCTACAGGATCACAAGCAATCTTGGCTTCCTTGGCCATGAAGTCCACAAACTCTGTGAAGGATGGAAACGATGGAATTGGCTTCAAACGGTAGCTGGTGACCACTCTTGCCCATCTGGTCACGAGCCAGTCAGGCAGCTTCTGCAAAATCCATCTATTTTCTCTATCATCATCAAGTATGGATAGACCCGTAATCAAACCAGATATCCTCGGCCAGGCATAGAGTTTGTCTCTGAATGCAGACGCCAGAGTGAAGGGGGCACCAAATCGTTCATCTAGCAGCTCACAAGCTTTACTGAATGCACTCGCACTGTTGAGCAAGAAACATCCATCTATGCACTCCTTTGCTGGGCCTTTCACATATTTCTTCAGGTAGTACAGTTTCTCCGTATCTGGGATGCCTTGTGAAGATATCAAAGCCATGAATGCTGACTTCCAGCCCGGGTACTGAAGAGGGTTACCATCAAAGACTTCAGGTTCTGGGATGGGAAGTCTACTGATCGCAAGCTGACGAATTAGTGACGATGAAACAGTAGATCCATCACTGGAAGATTCTCGATCTACCCCGGGTTTGCTTTCAACTACTGGCTGAGAGACAATTTCCCTTTTCACATTTGCAGTGAAAGGTGCATGGACATTTACCTTGGTTGTTGTTGTAATAGCTGCTGGCTTGTCAAAATCACTTGTGGCACGAGTATTGGAGGCATCATCTTGCAGGCTGCTGTGGCGAGCTTCTAATTCTGCTAATTGGATTTTTTCTTACAACTTGATTTGTTGTAGCTCGGATATAGCTCTAAGTAACTCCTGCTTGACTTTCTCCTTTCTAGTTTGGAGTTTCATCTTTAGTGACTCAACCTTTGATACACCAGATCTGCTGGTCGCGGTAGATCGGTCTGATGTACGAGTGACAATACTGGTTCTTGCATCATCATTCAATAGCCTGATTTGACTCCCAGTACGCTTCACAAGCTCAAGTGTTTCTTCTTCTATAGTCTCTACTTTCTTACGTAATGCATCGTCTGCCCCATCTTGTTGTTCCAAATCTTCCAAGGCTTTGAGTATACAGCTCATGGCAGTATTGAGTTGATCCCGTGCTGCTCTCAGGAATTCAGGCTCCACACTTTCTTGCATGGACTCCAACTTGGTAGCCTGTTTCCTCCAGCTAGACATAGCTGCCTTCAATTGCTTTCGACATTTTTCTTGTTGCCATTGCCTTCCTTTTTCTGTTAGAGTGGTAGTTCGCTTTGATCGTCCTGCAGTTGGTGCAGTGTCAGACTCTTGTTGCAGCTCTATGCCATCCGTGTTGTTGATTGCCGACAATCAACAAGACGTTGATTATCAACAAGGCTTGGTGACGTGTTCCAACGGGTTTATTCAAACCGTGAACTAGGACATAAGCATAGATAGAAATAAGTGAACATACATAGACAAATTTAATTCAGGCATACAGTTACGTACTTTGCTTAAGGACCGACTAAAAATCATTGAAGGGTACAGTTACATTACTAAACAATATGTAGAGGAACAAATGTGATACTAGTTCGGACAAATATGTATCATAAATATAATGTAGTTACTTTGGATGGGAATACAGAATATGTAAGTTCACAATAATTTTAAAGAGAGCAAAATATCTTGGAATTCCTAAACACATGTAGAATTGAGATCTAAATATCTTACCGACTGTACACCAACTATGCCGCATCAACTATGTTGTTACATGGGCCTAACAACGTACTAGTACAAGGTCTAACACTGAGAAAACGTGCTGAAAACAAGATGAATAGAAGTGACTTGAGTTTTAGTATGAATTCTGGACAACACTGGAATCGTGAAATTTGTAATTACAGGGACTTTGGTCAAAACTATACCATAATATTCTATGACTTACGTTGCGTGCTACTAGATACACAGATGTGAGCAAGATACTATGTTGCCACAGGATATTCACGTTCCAAAGCAAGTTTCAAAATTCCACACCAAAAGAACCAAAAATCAGGCGAGCATATGGCTACTACTTCCGCTTCCGCTGTCCTTGACCTACGCGACAACGACACGCCAAATTATCATGTTAACACATTTGCTAGCTGTGGATCGTCGGCAAACTAATATATGCAAATTATGCATTTCCACAACGCATAGTCTCAAACTGTTATCTTTTTTCCGAACGAGCACGATGTTTGAGGCCCAAGGACTTTTACTTTTCCTGATAATGCCGATGTCCAGTAGTTCTTTGATGTGGCGCTTTACTTCAGTATACATGGCGGGCGGGATACGTCGGTGTTTCTGCTTGAGCGGAACATAATTGTCTAGAGTGATCGAGTGCTTGACAATGTTGGTGAATCCCATGTCCATGTCGTTATGGGAAAATACATCACTCCACTCCGACAGCAGTTCCTGAACTTGTTGTACCTGATGTGGTGTTAGCTCACACTGGCCAGTGAAATCTTTTCCAGTAAACTGTCCCTAGTGTTAACCTCATGGGCCGTTCCTGTGTTCCTGGCCTGTAGTGCAGTTTGATCCTCTAGGTCACATGCTTGCACATCACAGATGGTGGAACTTGGTGCGATAACAACTGGTCTGGTAATTAAGTTACAAACCTGAGCTAACAGATGACAACTGTCCCGTCCTACTCTGACAAGTGTTGGTGTGATACTTACTCCATCAGGCAGTGATGAATTAGTGAATCCTTTGGGTGATCCCGGTGGACGCTACAGGTGTCACAGACTTATTAGTCCAACATGGTATGTTGACAGGCTGGCTACTTGGTACACAACCCTCCGATTACACATGGTTTTCAGCACACATAGACGACCATTGCATCGTTCAAGTTGCTTAGACTGAATCTTCATGCAGCGGAAAGTCAGACTCCATGCATCCGGTAAATTTGCCTTTTGTTGGAATCGCTCGCCATGTTGCTTCTGGATGTTGTTCATGAGGTGTCGGGGTACATTGGTGCCTAATATCACTGGAACTTTTGAAGCATACCTGGTGTCTGGGACCACTAACATCAGACAGCTAACCGGAGTATCTACATATGGTGTGGATACTTCAGCCTCTATGTAACCTGCGCATGGTAACTTCTGGCCACCTACACCTTCAATTTCCAAGAAATACTGTGACATGGCTTATGCCAGAAATGGTATAAACCAAATGTGGATATTGAAGAACTCCAAAGAGTTAATACATAATCTTAAATCTAATTCATTTTCCACTGTTAACAGCATTCGAACATATGACTTTTCCACACTGTACACTAATATCCCTCACACTAAGCTGAAAGCGAGGTTGAAGTATATTATTCAACAATCATTTTTTGCACAAGAATGGCAAAAGACGATATAAATATCTTGTGGTTAATCACAATTCAGTTTATTTTGTTAGCGAACACACTGACTGTGCTACTACTAAATATGATGAACATGATATCGTTAGTATGCTGGAATTTCTCATTGACAACATATTTGTTGAATTTGGTGGTGTTATTTTCCAACAAACGGTTGGTATCCCTATGGGTACCAATTGTGCACCACTATTAGCGGACTTGTTCCTATACTCATATGAAGCTGAGTTCATCCAAAATCTTATGAAACGAGGAGATAAACGATTGGCCAGTTCGTTCAATTTTACCTACAGGTATATTGATGATGTCATATCCTTGAATAACCCTAGATTTGGTGAATACCTACATCAGATATATCCAGACGAACTGGAAATCAAAGAAACAACTGATTCTCCAGTGTCAGCTCCTTATCTTGACATTTATCTCGAAATTGACCATAAAGGCAAATTGCGTACAAGGTTATATGACAAACGTGACGATTTTGATTTTCCCATTATCAACTTTCCTGTCTTGAGCAGTAATATCCCAGCATCACCAGCCTATGGCGTCTACGTGTCCCAGTTAATTCGTTATGCTAGAGCATGTTCATCATACCAGGAATTCACAGTTAGAGCACAGGTTCTGACTACCAAATTGCTCAAACAAGGATACCAAATGCCTAGGCTGAGATCGACATTCAAGAAGTTTTATGGTCGTCACTATGATCTGGTTGAAGGTTACGCCAAGCCTGTCACACATATGATGGAAGATATCATCCCATCCTTATAGTTTTGTGCATATATTTCCGTCTCGATATGCCAGTGTCGATATCTCAGCGGGTGTCGCATGCGGGCCGGAGGAGATGCTCACTCTTACGGAGCACCTGATCTCACACTCAGCTGGCTGGGTGTCTGTGATTTTCACATGGCTTTGACTTTGATACCTTAGTATCTCTCGGATTTGAATACTCACACTGATCTTGTAAAATTCGTCCATGGATTCGGTCTTGGAATATGAACTTGTCTATTTGTCGGTATGCATTTCTACTTTTATAACCACCAGGTTGGTGTCTCTGCTGGTCGACAAACTGTCCCCGAGGTCACCGTTAGCCTGGTACAACTTACAAAATATGAAAAGTCGCTATAACGAATCCATAATGGCTGAGACGTCGCCCATCAAAAGGTCTCCTGTTGCTCCCAGGGACGTGGATGTAGCAGTTGGTAATAGTGTCCCACGGATCTCTCTATTTGACATATCTAGACAATCATATGTTCAATCCCCTGATGAAACCTTGTGGTATAATAACTCTGATAACTTTATTCCTGTTCGTGATTGTCAAGTTTTACTTGATGATATCCTAGATTTCAATTCATATGTTGACAATTGTAGTGTAGATAAGTGCAGAGCAAAGAACTGCAAAACATGTAGTATTTTAATTACCGGCACAAGTTTCACTAGTAACCTCACCAATAAAACATACCATACTCGCAGCTATGAAAATCTTACATGTAAGTCCACTAGGCCTAACCTTGTTTATGGCATTGAATGTACATTATGTGGACTGATTTACAAAGGGGAAACTGGAGGTCGACTCAAAACACGTATAAATGGTCATCGTTCTCAAATTAACAACAGTGGTAACCAACTGATTTACCAACATTTCAATCAGCCTGACCATTCATTACTTTCAATGGAAGTACGTTTAATTGAGAAAATTTATCATAGTTCAAATGATCCTAAACGATCAATGCCTCTAAGAAGAGAACGAGAGGAATTTTGGATCAAGGAACTAGGTACTGCTGCACCATACGGGTGCAATGATAACATCAGTAGTGTTGGAAATTTGAGTACTCCACGTTGTAGTAATATAAACGTCATCAATATCTTGAATACGTCAATTCGCATCCAGGATATTCAACCACAAGTCTGCACTAAAACATTTCAATGTGCATGATTTCAAAGCCAACCCGCCATCATGTTCATGTACTTCATCACCCCACTTGTATAGTCCCGTTGGGCACATAGTCACAGGTGACTTAGACATTGTCGAGAATGATATTTTGAGACAACTATTACAGAAAGGTCCTAAATACCGTGAAGCCCAACCATTCAACTGGAAATTCAATTTCAAATTGATCATGGATGCTGTTGAAGACTATGCAAGGAAGTGGGCTAGACGTGAGGAGGTTGAGGCCGAAACCCTGTCAGAATGGGTTAAGGCTGTGCGGACATGTGTCCGAAATAGAATACAAAAACTGAAAGGATCAATGAACAACAACCCAAAATCAGTACTGGGAGATCCTGATGTTCATGAATATTTGCAAAGTTTACATGAGAAATTTGTCATGATACCAGCAGACAAGGCATCTAACAACATTGTTTTTGTTTCCAAGAAATATCATCATCAATGCCTCATTGATGAATTAGGTATTTTTGGCACATACAGCAACTCAACATATACACCTGTACTATTATCTAAAAAAGAAGTGCTGGACAACCATAAATCTTTCCTGGTGTCTAATAATATCAACATCAGTCAGAAGGAAATGGAACTTCCTAGTTTATATTGGATACCTAAATTACACAAATGTCTATACAAACAGCGTTATATTGCAGGTTCTGCTGTATGTTCCACTAAACCCCTTTCGTCACTCCTAACTAAACTGTTATCTGAAGTGAAGGAAGGGCTCCAGAAATACTGTGACATGGCTTATGCCAGAAATGGTATAAACCAAATGTGGATATTGAAGAACTCCAAAGAGTTAATACATAACCTTAAATCTAATTCATTTTCCACTGTTAACAGCATTCGAACATATGACTTTTCCACACTGTACACTACTATCCCTCACACTAAGCTGAAAGCGAGGTTGAAGGATATTATTCAACAATCATTTGTGCACAAGAATGGCAAAAGACGATATAAATATCTTGTGGTTAATCACAATTCAATTTATTTTGTTAAAGAACACACTGACTGTGCTACTAAATATGATGAACATGATATCGTTAGTATGCTGGAATTTCTCATTGACAACATATTTGTTGAATTTGGTGGTGTTATTTTCCAACAAACGGTTGGTATCCCTATGGGTACCATTGTGCACCACTATTAGCGGACTTGTTCCTATACTCATATGAAGCTGAGTTCATCCAAAATCTTATGAAACGAGGAGATAAACGATTGGCCAGTTCGTTCAATTTTACCTACAGGTATATTGATGATGTCATATCCTTGAATAATCCTAGATTTGGTGAATACCTACATCAGATATATCCAGACGAACTGGAAATCAAAGAAACAACTGATTCTCCAGTGTCAGCTTCTTATCTTGACATTTATCTCGAAATTGACCATAAAGGCAAATTGCGTACAAGGTTATATGACAAACGTGACGATTTTGATTTTCCCATTATCAACTTTCCTGTCTTGAGCAGTAATATCCCAGCATCACCAGTCTATGGCGTCTACGTGTCCCAGTTAATTCGTTATGCTAGAGCATGTTCATCATACCAGGAATTCACAGTTAGAGCACAGGTTCTGACTACCAAATTGCTCAAACAAGGATACCAAATGCCTAGGCTGAGGTCGACATTCAAGAAGTTTTATGGTCGTCACTATGATCTGGTTGAAGGTTACGCCAAGCCTGTCACACATATGATGGAAGATATCATCCCATCCTTATAGTTTTGTGCATATATTTCCGTCTCGATATGCCAGTGTGGATATCACAGCGGGTGTCGTATGCGGGGCAGGAGATGCTCACTCTTACGGAGCACCTGATCTCACACTCAGCTGGCTGGGTGTCTGTGATTTTCACATGGCTTTGACTTTGATACCTTAGTATCTCTCGGATTTGACTACTCACACTGATCTTGTAAAATTCGTCCATGGATTCGGTCTTGGAATATGAATTTGTCTGTTTGTCGGTATACATTTCTACTTCAGTCAATGGATGTATCTCCAGTTCCGAAAATGTTTCCCTGTACTTGGTAAGACTGATGGTTGATACATTTGAACCGGTGTCTAACAACGCCAAACATTTGCGCCCGTTGAGGATAACAACTGATTCAGTTGAGCGGCCTATCATATTGCGTTGTTCCAGATTCGAGTCCACAGCACCGGCCATGCAGACTCCTACTCGTTTAAAGGCAGTCCTTCAAAGGCATCCACGTGCTATGTGTCCAGGCATGTTGCAGCGGAAAAACACAATGTCAGGATTGTGTAAGTCTGGTCCTGGACCTCTGTCAAAAGGTGGTTGGTTGTTGCTCCACGACAAGTTCTGGTTTCGATTCCAATCACCGTCGTTGGGTTGTCTGTACCTATTGTACCCACCTTGCTGATTCTCATTACCTCCGTACCACTGGTTTTTGCTGTAATTGCCTCGATTGTTGTTGCCATAGTTACCTCAATTGTAGCCATAGTTACCTTGACCTCTCTGTGGTCTGTAGCCTCCTCGGTAATTCCGTCTCCCCCGGTTGCATCCTCAAGATTTATGCCTTTGCTGTTGTTGGTTCTCTTGTGAAGACTCCTGTTTACCTTTAGACTCAATGGCTCCCTGAAGTTCCTCTATTGTACTACTAAGCTTACACACCACCGCTTTCAATGATTCAAACTCTGATGGCGCCTCCGTCGCCTCCATTTGATGAACATGGGCTTCCTTGGTCACTGTCTCCTGTTCACTCTCGATCCGGCGAACTTCAACACGTAGACGGTCAAAGTCTCCGGTCGCATCGCGCTGCTTCCCTGAGTTGAGGTAGAAGTCCGCTCCAGAACCTTGAACGAAGCTGATCATTCGCTGACCGGATCTTGACGGCACCCTGTTGAGTTGCTCAGTCCAACAAGTCCTCGAGTCGGCTTCCCCAGGCTGATACAGAGTCCTCTGGTTGCTGCTTGGCACTATAAAACTGACATAAGAGCTCCTCAGAGTCCTCTACAAGTCCATAGCTCCCATTCAGTTTCAGGAGTATGTCGTCGATTGATGTATCTATACCCAATCTGCGCACAATATTTGCCGCTTCACCTCGAAGAGATTTTTTAGCTGCTGTGCAGACTTCCTCAGTTGAAAGTGCCTTCACAAAGCAGGGTCTTGACTTCATATCTCCAAGCTTCAAACGAGATTTCCTTGGAATCGCCGCTCCCAGAGAATGGTGCAATCCGTGGAGTGTGTACTACTGTGGTCTTACCTACAGGTACTGGCAGGTTCGAGGCTCCAGAAGGTTATTGTACTTTTAACTTACCTTTAATGTAGTCAGACATCCATGCTTGAAGGGCTTCTGGATCATCACACTTAGGCTTTATGTCCAGCGACTCAAAGGCACTCACCAATTTTTCCTTTTCCTCCAGGCTAAATGATGTGGCCATAACTGCTATGTTAGTACAAATAACTAAAATCAAATACATTGTTTGCCCAGGTCAGTAGTGAGTGCAGGTAATAGATTGCTAATGATACTTGAAGTGCAAGTATTAGATTGAAGCAACACAAACAAAGACAAATAATGTTATTGAATTAGATAAAACCTAACAAAGATCATTCATTCAGCATTCACTCCAAAGAAGTATGAAAATGAGTGATGACAGCTAAGTACCTAAAGTGTTAATGAATGATGACAGCTAATATGACAGCTAAGTACCTTTAGTGTTAATCTAACTTAGATAGTACTAACTTATACCAGTGATAAACTAAACCAACGATGAAAAAGATGAATAAATAAGAAAACCTTAAACCTAACAAGCCAGGTGAAATCCTAATGATGACAATAACCTACTAAAATAAAACTCAGATATTATTAATTAAATATTTTTATCTATGATCCTAACTGATATGACTCACTTTTCACAGCAGGGTCTCGGTGCACAGTCTTCCAAATCTAATTTTTTTTTAATGTGAATTAACTTTAAATTACAATTTACAATACCTGACAATCAGATAAGCAATTGAGAAACTATGTATACAGAATGAAAACTAATCCTTCAGAGATAATAAATGCTGTCTAAATACACTAAATATAAACTAGAGTCGGTTCGGGTAGCTTCGGACACTGTGGGATTTGCGACGAAATGAACAGACAGCAAGTGAATATCAGGAACGATTATTAAAAGACACTACGGGTCATGAACCAGCGCACAGTGTGACCAATTATTAAGGGCCACGTTATGATGAGTCGCGTTCTGATTGAATTTTTGTATTGACAACACAAGACGGGTACATTCGGACACCCGGTGGGTACAATCGTCCAAATGGATTAACTTCCACGAATCCTTAAATATTTTGATTTATTAGTGCAATCTAATGAAATTTGTTGAGTGCCTATTTTGCAGCCGCAATTTCATTTCTGAGTGGCCATGTATTGAACATTTCCTATATTCCTATTGAATAATATATATATTGTTCCTAAGTAGCACGTGCCCTAATGGAATAGCACTTACTTTTTTGCGGAAGAAATTGTTTTTTTACCATATAACTGTCCCTATTTTCTCAAATCAAGGTCTAATAATGTTTCAAACTTTATATTTAGTTTATTCTAATAAAGCCAGGACACAATAAACACTGTATAATATCACGTAAATTATTTCCCCAAAATGTCTTCAAATTTAGCATATTTTTATGCACGCTAATGTTAAAAGTAGGCCTATTGCATTATAACGCCGCTCTTCTATTACTACACCAATATGTTTTTTTTTTGCGGGCTCGTGTGCATGACTTGCATGTGTATGACTTGCTTGTGTATCAGTACATTTCAAGAATGACTGCAATATATATACAGGTCTATACGCACAGACTACTCGAACCTGTTGGTGTAACAATTGCGTCCGGCGGTTGTTTGGTGTCCTGGAATGGTTTGCCAGAGGCATGGACCAAAGGCACCGTTATACTAAACGTTCTACGTTATATATAGACTATAGATTTTGGCGTAGAACGTTTCGACTGCATTACAGTAACTGCATCGTATGTAGTACAAAAATTGGCCTTTATGATCATGAGGTAAGATATGTAGCCACTTTCAAATGGGAAGTCACATATGGTGATTAGTGTGTTGACCTTGAACTTGCATTAGACAACATTGAAATATCAAACGAGAATATTTGTCGGGAAACGCACTATTTTGGAATGCGGCCACTATGTTGAAATCGATTTTCACAATTTTCCAACAACCTATCATAGATCTTGAGATCTATGATTTTCAGGTTACCACACTTAGGTTACCTCACTTATGCGCAAGTACCCCTATAAACGAGATTTGTCTGGTAATCTCATCCATTGGGTCAATTTTAGATATCTATTAGAGAATCATGCCATTACCTGTAATTGTGCAACATGGGCATTTTCGATATCAGCAACTGTTACGTTATGCGTAAATTGAAAAATAAAGCACATTAATGTTCCAAAAAATGTTATTTGTTTCGAGACAAATTATACAAGTACAATATTCCGTAAATAGCCATTTAGGTACAGCACAATCAGACAATGCATCAAGTTTACTGCATAAGTAATGAAGCAATAAAGGCAAGACACATATTTGCTTAGTTACAGAACGTTTGATATGTCATGTAATTTGACTAATTCTTCTTTGTGATTTGTTTAGTTATTCTTTTCTTCTTCTTTTCTCCAGCTAGCTTCTCTTTTCTTAGTTTTTTCGCTGCTCTCTCGAGCTGAGCCTGTCGTTTTGCTTCTTCCTTTTGTTGCTTTCTCACAAAATCCAATTTCTTGTTGTTATACACATCATCACTGGTAAGCAATCGATGACTGGTCAATTTTCGTGTATTGGCTTTCGTTGTTGATCGTTTGTACGGCTCCATGTCGAACGTCGAGTTCACGACTGCTGACGGAGATGCGCAAATATCGTAAGTGCTCAGTGACGTGGGGGCGCGCCTCGGCGTATCGGCAAACTGCAACACCATAGTGCCGTCTTCTTCAGTGATCACATGCCGTTCGTCTAGGCCTTCTAGAAGCGCTTTTGATGTCACCTCCGGATGATCCGAATCTGCGACAACGACATACTCACTGACAGTGGGGACTTCGTCTGCAGCAAGTAGTGGGGTGGCATTTGAACGTGGATGAGATGTGGAGGCAATGGGTGATGTTGGCGACATAACAGTGGACGGTATTGTCACATCGGTCGGAGGTGGAGCAGCATTTAGCGGTGAGGTAACAGTGGACAATGTAGATGGGATGGGAGGCAGTGCGGTGGGAGCTGTTTCATAAGGGACAGAAGGAGCGAACGCACTGCTCGGGATGGAGTCCATGGACAAGGGGAAAATTCCACACTTCTGAAACCCTGACCTGATGTTGTCTCTCGAAAAAGCTTTCTCATATGCTTCTGCAAAGAGCTTTGGCCACTCCCACTTGCTCACCAGGTTGTTAGGACTTTGGGAATGGAAGGCTGTGCACACCTGATTATATTTCGCTGACAAAGGACTAAAGACGGATTTGTCGAGAGGGCACAGCCATTGTGTGGTGTGTGGAGGGAAAGCCATAAGGATGATGTTGTTCTCTCTGGCGCGCTCGATGAGGTCGAGAGTTTCGTGGGACGAGTGCGAATCTAAGAGAATGATTTGGGGCCTCTCAGTGCCACAGTTCGGCAGAAAGTGATCCATGAACCAGGCCTCTCCCAGGACACCCTCCATCCATGCCCTTTGCTGATATGTATACTTCATGCCCGACGGCCCGGCGGCAACGTTATATGCGTTGAGCGATTTCACAGTCTTGCCTCGCACAATGGCAAGAGGCGGGATTTTGTCGCCAGCTGCATTTATGCACGCCAGAACAGACACATTGTCACGCGAGTTTGATACTCTACCAGGTACATTGCGCGTGTCTTTGCCGGCCAGTATCCTGGATGGTTTATGGGTGATTGGAACGCTCGTTTCGTCCATGTTCCAAATCCTGCTAGGATGGTCAGCCAGCCCATTCTCCTCAATGATGCACTGAAGTTGGTTGAAATATTTCAAGACGATCGGTCGATTCATCATCCTGCTACGGACTGTGCTGAGCGCTGCAGGGGTTCGCAGAGTGATGTCGTGGCGGTCCTGGAATCCCCTGATCCAGTCTTTCCCAGGAACCCAATCTGGTTTTGGAGTCTTTAGGTGAAGCTCGCGAGCCACTCGGGCAGCCTTGGCGGCGAGCTGCATACGGCTGATGCCGAAACCCGATACTGCCGCTGACTTAACCTTGGTGACAATTTGCTGCTCTACGTCGAACGGTATCACAGTGTCCTTGGTCCGTGCCCCTGGCAAAACACGCCCCCTGACATGGTCGCTAATGGTGGACTTTGGAATCTTGAATTTAATTGCAGCTTCCCGCAGTGACATTCCAGTCTTCACCGCCAGCACAGCTGACTCAAGTTGTCGTCTGTCATACTGGGATGTCTTGTGTTGGCTGACTCGCGGCATGTCTGTTATAATTTGGTAATTAGACGTAAATATATTATAAAATTTTTGTTGTTGCTCAGTGGTTCATTTTTATTTATTTTCTTAAAAATGAAGACACCCCCCCCCCCTCTTCAAAAAAAAAAATAATAGGCCTGATAGTGTAGTATTCCATTCATGTGTATATTATTATTGATGTTGTTAACTTATTATTAATTATTATATTGTCATTCTATCTTATTGTATTTTTGTACTTGTTGTTGAGTGTTGATAATTGTTATTGTATTGATGTTATCAATGGTCACTTTTTTTTGTTTTGTTTTTTTATATATATACATGTATTAGCTAATTCAGATCATCTTGAGTATTTTGCTCAGTATATTGGAATGATTTCCTCTCACAACGATGTATAACACTATTATACACTGTAAATACTACGGTGGCTACTATCTGCCATTGTGTTTTTTTTTTGGAAAAAAATTCAACCTGTCCGTTTTTATAACAATATTTTATTCCAAACAATAAAATTCGCGAGTTAAATTAGATTGCCAAAGCAATTTTATTCTCGAGGTAAATAGGTCTAATTTGTATCGAATTTAATTCATTAAACAATAAGATTCGCAAATTAAATTATTGAAAACATTGCTGAAACTAGAAAAAATGCGATATTTATTATTATATTCTCGAATTAAATTGCCAAAGCAATTTTATTCGCGGGGGAAATAATTTAGTTCACGATTTTTATTGCTAAAATAATTAAATTCGTGAAAAAACACGAGCTAAATTAATTAGCTCGCGATTTAAATTGCTTTGACAATGTAATTCATGAATATAACAATAAAAATCGCGATTTATGTTATCTCAGCAATTTTATTCGCGAGGGAAATTATTTAGTTCGCGAATTTCATTGTTTGGAATAAGATATTTTTATGAAAACGGACAGGTTGAACTTTTTTCAGAAAAATAAAACATTGGCAGATAACAGCCACCGTAAAATACGGTACCTAATTGTTCGTGTCCATTTATATTCGCTATGCCCGGAGCATGAATCTCTTTTATATATTTCAATTAAATATACTTGAGGTTTTTACATAATGCTGTGTATAAGAAATAGATATCAATATGTGCGTGACATACGCGTATGAATAGTGCAGGTGTAATACGCACAAAAAGTAGTAGCAATTAATTATTGTTGTCTATATATAAATATGTCTTTATCTATTTACCAAATTGTACAACAATATCATGCGTGTACCTCTGACCAATACTAGTACATACATTCAGTGATGCATACAATCAGTGATAATAACGTGGTACTATTACATTTATTAGGTCGTGTATCATAAAGGGAAACTGGGAACAAATGAATCACACCGCACGGTGATGATTAAAGTTACTTCTTCTTTTGTTCACGGAGTACGTACACAAAATAAGTGGACTTAACCATATCGATGACAGCATCTAAATTGTCGTCCGTGAAACGGATACCGACATTGCATGTCTGCTGCGGCCCTTGCCTTCTTGAGCGTACTTCTGCGTCTTCTTTTGGCTTGATTAACACTGAACCGTGTAGCAAATCACTGTCCATCAACATGGCCAGCTTAGCAGCGTTCGCTCTCCTGACATACGCCAGGGACCTCCCTCCCTCGTCCCGTACTGCCACCGCATTTTTGTCGTATGGGTTTTGAGGTTCGCGATGAAGCGTGTAGATTTGGCCTACTGCTAACTGTCGTGGACCGTGGTGGTGCATCCCCACCGCAAACACTGAATATATTATTATACTCCTCATTCCTGGAAAAATAGTATAAGCTAAATAAATCATTTATTGTATAAAACATTTTTTTCTGTTATCGTTATCATTTATTCTGACTTGTTTCAAATGCATTCAAGAGGAGGTTGAATTGATTATTATTACGATGGAATTATTATTACACCCCTCCCTATTATTATTTACTTATTTAATTAGAAAAAAAATCATTTATTTATCTGTATGTTGTTATGCAAAAAAGGTTACTATTATTACTCGTATGTCCCTGCTTGAACAATTATTCGAAAGACCCCAGGGAATATAGAGTGGAAATGACACCCGAACCACTGAGCGGATATATTTTGACTGACTGTCCGAATGTACCCTCCATGACGCATGCTGGAATGGTCGAGGTGGGGGTACAATCGGACAGTAAATTCATGTAACTTTACCAACAATATTGTATTGATATGATGGAATTAATATGTTTTTTGTGATCTATGTATTGCTATTTATTAAAATATCGAGTAAACAAAACTGGCAAATAGATACATACTGGATAGTAGGCTAATAACTTCCGTGCTGCTGTGTGACGTCTATTGCGTTTTTCCCGCCAAAATCATCGCATGTCACGTGGTCTTCTCACGTGCTCGCTTTCAGCAAATCAGTAAGCTCTATTGTGTTCCGACTTCATGGATAAAGTTTAGCGAATCCCGATACGAAAAACACATTCTTACTGACTTCCACTGTTCGAAACAATACGCAAAAAGCTCGGCAAATAACCAAACGAAAATTATAAATGTCCGATTGTACCCCACTGTCCGAAGCTACCCGAACTGACTCTACTGTTATTAATAATTTTATCTAATTATTATATATATAATTATTATTATTATTATTATTATTACCAATATATATAAATTACCATATGTTTATGTTTTTGTGAACACTAAAATTGAACTGAATTATTCAAATTCACAAGTTGACCAAATATATCAGACACCAATTTACATATATGAGATGACGGTGAAATTGAAACCACATAAGCACACTACTGATCAGACACATCAGGAATACAATGTGAAGTTTGACCTACTGGTTGCTACAGTCTCCGGATCAGTGGCTGGGTCCCTGCTGGCTTGTGTACAGTCCTTTCGCAGAGGTGGCTGATGTCTGCTGGATGTCACCTCAAGTACAGTTCAATGGTACATCATGACAGTTCTGCCCGCGAGCACACACACTGAAGCGATGACCTTGGTGGCGACCTTGGTGATGAAAGATGTGATGGCGATGCCGCGATGACTTCGGTGTCGGTCAATGCGTGTGCATGGCTCCAAGGCTGGCTCCGACTGATCCCTGGGTGTCACGTTGGCCGGGTCCACCACTGGCTACGACTGATCCCTGGGTGCCAAGTTGGCCGGGTCCACCACTGGCTACGACTGATCCCTGGGTGTCACGTTGGCCGGGTCCACCACTGGCTACGACTGATCCCTGGGTGTCACGTTGGCCGGGTCCACCACTGGCTACGACTGATCCCTGGGTGTCACGTTGGCCGGGTCCACCACTGGCTACGACTGATCCCTGGGTGTCAAGTTGGCCGGGTCCACCACTGGCTACGACTGATCCCTGGGTGTCACGTTGGCCGGGTCCACCACTGGCTACGACTGATCCCTGGGTGTCACGTTGGCCGGGTCCACCACTGGCTACGACTGATCCCTGGGTGTCACGTTGGCCGGGTCCACCACTGGCTCCGACTGATCCCTGGGTGTCACGTTGGCCGGGTCCACCACTGGCTACGACTGATCCCTGGGTGTCACGTTGGCCGGGTCCACCACTGGCTACGACTGATCCCTGGGTGTCACGTTGGCCGGGTCCACCACTGGCTACGACTGATCCCTGGGTGTCACGTTGGCCGGGTCCACCACTGGCTCCGACTGATCCCTGGGTGTCACGTTGGCCGGGTCCACCACTGGCTACGACTGATCCCTGGGTGTCACGTTGGCCGGGTCCACCACTGGCTACGACTGATCCCTGGGTGTCACGTTGGCCGGGTCCACCACTGGCTACGACTCGCTGGGACTTCTCTCATTACCTCGTCACGACTCGTCACGGCCACTGGTCCGGATCATCACCAATCATACAAATACCCATCTACTTCTGGTACACAGCGGGTCTGGGCACCATTGTGACAAATCTGGTCTTTGACAAATATTGACGCAGAATAATTTTTAATGTTTTATTTGAACTGTGCACCGGTAGATGGGTATATATACAATTTGACCCTGTGAAAGATATAAAAGCAGATACTGTACAATATGATAAAATAATTGTATCAACATATACAAAGCAGAAATAACAGATAAATAACCAATAACCCTCATAACTATAAACCAGATCACCATGATTCATGATAACATGACAATCATGCCTTATATACACCTAACTATTCTAACATGCAATATTAAATCTTTACCTTGTAATGATTACATGCACACTTGAATATGAATATGACCTACATGTAGCTATGTATGAATACTTAATTATCAGATGATATATATAACTATCTGATAATGTTGCTTACCCCAGATAAGTCTGAGGATCTCCAGACAAGTCACATGAGATGATGAAGATGATACTGGGATGACTGAAATAAAATGACAATGAAATTCAAGGATACAGTTATGTTGTACACAGAACACAAGTCCATGATAACAAATACTATACAACATCAAATACTAATATGGATAAATAATACATACATGATTCTAACAAGAGAGTATTGTGGACTATATTATTACACTCGATCTACTATGTATTTACCTATGATGATCCTACTTTGTTGATGAACATACAAATCTAAGAGATGTTGACAGGTGAATGTGAAATGGGCGAATAACAAACAACAAATATTCCCGCGCAAAAAAACAAATTACATTGACGACAAGTAAACAAAATAAATAGTGACACCTGGTGAATACAAAGCCACGATAGAATGGAGTTAAATCTATAATCACTTTTAGAATTGACGAAATTTATCCATTCTGCGATAGCTTTATTTTGTCTATAGAATGAGAAATTGTACGAATTTGGTTCTGAAAATGTGTACTACGTGCCTAAATAGAGTTTCAAAATCAAGATTTGCATCATTTTTTTCCTAAAAGCGGCCCGCCTTTTGGGTGATATCTATACACAGTCTGATGACGTCTTTGGTATTTGTCTAGATACTGTGGCAACCGGCATTGTACGCAGGCCAATCATTCTCTATCCACTGTTTTCATGCACGGTTAACGGCAATTTTCTAAGTATCTGTTGTCGATCTGTGCATATTTCCTATATATTCCCGACTATCTCGAGATGCACTTTCAAGTTTGCGTGACAAAAAAGAATGCTAAATTTGGCTGATTTTAAAAGTGATTCCAACTTTAACACAGATGCGTTATGATGCATGAAAAAAACACGATCATAGTGGAACCAATGAAAGACTGAAAAATTTGATGACATAAAACCGATGAAGATTACTCCTGCTACTCCTGCTTCAGCATTATTTTAGTCATTTTCATATTCTAAATATTTCTAAACCCATTTTTGTAAAAAGGTGCCTTCGAACATTCATGATGAATGTGTCTAATTTAAATTTGATATGGGGGATGATGATGGCTCCATGCACACCCATTATCAAATTTCAAGCACATTATAGAACACTTTTAGAGTCTATAACTTCAATTTCAGCCATCAACTAATTTGTATTCACAATTCTTTTAGGTTGCTAATCAGTTAATAGTGGTATGACTGAATCGTGCATGGTGATGCCAATTCGTCTTAATTAATTGCAAACACACAAAGCAATCTCATTCAGTACCTCATCATCAGACTCTTCAATCACTGCTTTGTGAATTACATCTAAGGAGCCAATCAGTAGTCTGGCGATGATGCGCGTCCTCTGATTGAAGAAAAACTGATTGACGCCCATCACGAATGCAATTTGCGTAAACTGTTAGATCACAAGGTAAATGAAAGTTTTCAAAGATAAAAAGTAAAAGATTTCAGCAGGAACGACTTAAACGGCTCCAGGTACAATGGCTAACTTACTTCCCAAATTACAAAACTTACTTCAATTCCGTATTTACAATCTCACAGTGCGTAACGAGATGACAAAGATGACAATGTGTTAGAATAGAGTCGGTGCTAAAGAATTAGTTGAATGGTGATCAATCCGATTTAATATCAAGTTCTTCACTGAAGTAGCAATTGTGGCTCGGTGAATATCCACTTCAGTTCAGCGGGGTTCAGCAGGATTTCTGAGATGACGGCAGCAACATATTCTGACAGGTTTGTGCACAGAGAAATTAAAATCCAGATTTTATTTGTCTTCAGTGCAAATCCTTCTTGTTTCTATTTTTTGTTCTGGTAATTATTGTGGGATTTGCACATGCTAATTAATCGGGTAACATGCCACTAATGAGCTTTATCAGTGCCTGGAGATTTAGAATGATTGTATTTTGTGTCAAGAACTCGAGGATTTCACGTGTTCAAGGGAATTTTGCAGCTAAACAACTCAATGATATCGTTATAATGAAGACTGACCACAAAGCTATGTGGTAGATAACTTGTGAACGAGTACAACTGCCATTGATTCACCAGATTCATTCACAGTCTGTCAGTTATTATTTCAGATTTCTCGTTATGTTCATATTCTATCATATCAGTGAGAATAACCATAATATACATTGTCTGTATATACGTGACCATGAATAAAAACATTACACAATCGTCATTACAAAGACGTTAAGACTATGACGTGGTGCATATTTTATTTGAAATGTGTTTTGTCTATTATTGTCGTATGTTGTAATCATATCCCTCACAACACTCGAATAGTGTTCAATCTAATGACCATACTCATAATTCGAAGCCCAATATATCTGTCAAACGCGAGATTGCTCTATAGAGCTGCAGTTCCAATTGTGAATGATCAAGTGTTTAAATATTTATATCAGTCTGTGTTTACCACCACACCTATATACCGCTAATGTCAGGTGATTTTTGTGAACCCTAGTTCATATAAAATTGTGAGAAATAATGATGCTTGATTCATGACTCTAGAATGTGCCCAGTTTCGATGTTAGAGTCAGTCAGACTCTAACACGTGCCGACCCAAGTATCATACACTGCGTCTTTCTCTATATTCAATAAGGATTTAAAAGGTGACAGACTGATTAAATGGCATTCATTTAGTGGACGAGTAGTATTAAGGCGCAGTGTATTATACTTGGGCCCACGTGCCTCATATATATTACGACCGTGAACGTATTTCAAAGTGATGAAAACTGTAACGGTCACATCAATTTCCGTATTATGAATACCTATTTATAATGTACATGTAGTTATTGAGCCAACGAATAAAGGCGGTTACATACCGAAGCCGCGCGACCGTTTACGGCGACGTCAACGTTTCTTGACGGCCGTGTCAGTTTAGGAACGGTACCGTTTTTAGGTAACCTATTGGCATGGCGTTGCGTCCGTCGTCCGTCGTCGTCCGTCGTCGTCGTCCACATTTTTATCTCTTTTGTTTACGGGCGAATGTTTCTGAAATTTTGCACAAAAATACTTAGAAATAATTCAAGAAGAATGTATTTTTTGGTTTTATTATTTTCTCATTTTTTTCAAAATGGCAGCCGTTTTCGACGAAAAATGTCTGATTTTGGACTTTGGCGGCCATTTTCTCAAAATCAGTTCAGTAACTTTTTTTCTTTTTGATACATAAGACTCCTGATATGCACTCCTATGATGTCTATAAATTTCGTGGCGCTTGAATCGCTCGAAGTGGGCCATTTTGGCCCAAACTCGGCCCAAATGGGACTTTCCCATGTTAAATTCTCCTATGCTTTATAATGGGACACATTATGCCTAATATCTCACTTGATATTGAGATTAGAGACTAGGAATCAATTGTGGACATATAGGAAATGATATATGCTGAATATTCTCGTGACCTTGAATTTGACCTCTGACCTCAGTTTCAAGGTCAGAGCACAAAATGGCTTATATCTCGCTTATTATCGACTCTACAGCTTAGGAATCAATTGTGGACATATAGGAAATAATATATGCTGAATATTCTCGTGACCTTGAATTTGAACTCTGACCTCAGTTTCAAGGTCAGAGCACAAAATGGCTTATATCTCGCTTATTATCGACTCTACAGCTTAGGAGTCAATTGTGGACATATAGGAAATGATATATGTTGAATATTCTGATGACTTTGAATTTGACCTTCGACCTCATTTTCAAGGTCAAGGACAAAATGGCTAATATCTCGCTTGTTATCGACTTTACAGCTTAGCAATCAATTATGAACATATAGGAAATGATATATATGCAGATCATTGTCATGACCTTGAATTTGACCTTTGACCTCATTTTCAAGGTCACAGGACAATATGGCTAATATCTCACTTATTATTGATTTTACAGCTTAGGAATCAATTGTGGACATATAGGAGATGATATATGCTGAATATTCTCGGGACTTTGAATTTGACCTCTGACCTCATTTTCAAGGTCACAGGACAAACTGGCTCATGTCTTGCTCCTCTATTGACTGTATGGCTTGGGAATCAATTGTGGACATGATATACAAAATCATATACATTGAATATTTTGATGACCTTGAATTCGACCTTTGCCCCTTCATTTTCAAGGCCACAGCACAAAATTGCTAATATCTCTCTGATTATGCTGAATATTCTCTTGACCTTGAATTCAACCAGTGACCTGGCTAACATCTAAAATATTAAACATTGTCCGGTAACCTATCTTCGGCCCTTGGCCTAATTTTTCCTGTAGACACCGAGTACTGATGTTTGTTTTTAGCACTTAAATCGTCTCCGTAAAAATATGTACGTCCTCCACCTGCAATTTCATTACGCGGTCATAGATTATTCAAAGAAATATCTGATAAAAAAGGATGATGTGAAGGCCAATAGAGTTACAAGAAGACACCAATTTTGGGCTCTGTGCATCCTGATGAGTCCTTTGTATCCATCCACTAAACCACCTTGGTGAACATAGACTGGTACGGGAACTGGAAGATTAACCGGACAAATACCAGAACTATTTTAGCATTTCAAAAGAGCAATTTGACGAAGTTTAATGTGATTTTTACATTGTTTGTTATTGTTTACATGTGCCACAAAATATATACATACATAGGCCTATTTGCAACAGTGAAGTACGTGTTACCGTCTATTTATGCATGATGTATGAAATAGAGGCATTTGTGTTGATTTCCATGTACAATAAAATGAGACGTCAAGGTAGCCTTCATTGGTGAAAAAGCATTGTTTTGCCACAAAAATATGATCCAAGATGGCTGAGTGACCACTTTTGGCAGTCATATTGTGTTCCAGAATAATGATGCAATTATTAGCAAACTACATAGGATTCAGCAATAGCTATGGGAAACCTTAAACACAACTTTATTTATACCTGACATATGAAAAAAGAGCAACAATTAATATTATGAAGATTCTAAGTAATTCGGCCATTACCTTTGCTGGACATTGTGCATGCAGTTGCAGTCCACAAAGGTCACAATAAACTACCCGTGATCTGGCGGACAGACCAGGCAGTTGTCTCTGCATATATGTGGACAATTTATGGAACATATGGCGATATTTTAACCTCTAAATGCATTTTCCACTCATATCATGCGCTGGCGTTTCGGACGTAAGGCGTAAAAATTAGAACACTGTTCTTTTTTTTAGAAAGCGGAGCGCTAGAACGGAACATGTGTACGCACTCCCCTTTGGGAAGCTGAGGTAAAGTCCATCCGTGAAATCACTCTATTGTTCTTTCTCTCCATTACCAATTGACCTTACGACTGTCATGGTTGAACACCTTTTCTGTGAAGATTACACCTCGGACAAATATTGCCGAACAATAGTAATCCCCTGGGACAAACAACTCAAAGCATACACAGTCGTAAGGTCAATAGGTAATGGAGAGCTACGTGCGAATATTGGAGCGATATGTTTGTAGTATTGGAGCTGAGCTCAACTGTGAAATATTGAGAGAAGTTTTGCTTGCTTCATTGATTGCAACAGCGGCATTAAATCATGTGTGCATGCATATATGTGCAGTATTGCCAATTGACATTGACATATTGCCACTCATGCTTGAACTCTTCTCCCATAAAGCGTACTTGGCCCAGGTACCTTATACTACTGTTGCACTGTAAACATATCATTTAATCCGTCTCGCACCTTTTTATTCCTCATTGAATATAGAGGAAGGCGCAGGATATGATACTTGGGCCAACGAGGGGTACATATAGAATATATGGCCCAAGTATCATATCCTGCGCCTTCCTCTATATTCAGTAAGGATTAAAAAGGTGCGAGACGGATTAAATGGTATGTTTCCAGTGGACGAGTAGTATTAAGGAGCAGTGTATGGTACTTGGGTCATTTCGTTTTCTCGTGAAAGTCTCGTGAGCATTTGATTTATTATGTGAATGCAATTTACGATAATCCTTTGACACTTATACCGCTGCTGTGACTGAGCATGATGGACACTCAGTGATTTGCATTTCCCAAATGTTCAAATTCTGTATTGACACGAATCATAACTACAGGAAATGCTTCTGTTATGAATACACAATGATGATGGCTTATTTCTCTGATAGCACAATTATTTTTGTCACGTTTTTTCCACTAACTCGATTGTTGTATTCAACCCAGAACTATGTTGAGCAATTTGGCAATACAAATATATACCAGACTATATCAGGCGTTTATTCAGGTGATTACCGAGTGCATGATACTCGAATATCACAGGGACGATTCATTTTCAACATTGACCTCAATCACAAAACATGAACTGTTAAAACAAATGTTTCGCATTCACTCTACAAAACATTTGAATAGCAAGACTATTTTCATGTTAATTTTGGGGAATTATGTTAATTTTGGGGAATTCATGACGGGTGCCACTAGTGGGGCAGGAAATGCTCACTCTTTCCGGAACACGTGATTTCACCTCCTAATGGCCATTTTTGTGGGTTCATGAGTTTCCCTGTCATTTTCGTTTTCTCTCACTTCGTATGCCTGATATGACTTTCTGTCCCCGGACTATGAGATTGGATAACGGACCTTGTTTTGTTTGCTCGGAATACTTAATACTGGGTATTGATTCCACGTCTATGGAAGGGAGCACATGTACAGTTTAATCTGCAATCCTGATTTTCAATGATAATCAATGACAATGATGAGTTAATCAGTGTCACAAAATGATAAATACAGATAAAAATAACATCTGGTGTATAATAAAGAACTCTTTTTTATCATAACTAAATGTCATTCCGGATCCTAAGTATGGGAAACTAGTTGGTAATAAAATTGCCCATATTATTTTCTCAATATTTTGGATCAGATTAATTTTTTTTACTCATATTAGAAGTGGCAGGGAACTGAAAAAAAAACGGGAATGAGCTCTTGCGAAGAAGAGACATCAGCGTGTTGACACTGATTTATCGAGATCACTGTTGGCGAATTAATCTCTTACATGGCAAATTAAATGGGACACTGGGTAGTTCAGATGTGAATGTCAGCACTGGGAATGTTACCAGGAGACGTGCCCTGGACTGTGCAATCGACACCACTCACTCGGATCTTTAGGTTGAAGATTTATTTGTGGGGCAACACTGTGACATTTTCATGTGCCATTCCAAGTTTGCATACTTGTGTGCATTACACCACCTACAGTCTTTAGAACATCTTGAATTATTCAACACCAAACAACCACGCCCGTGACACTTCAAACCATCTGTGTTATCGAACATCACAAAAAATCACAGCTCATTTAGTACACCAATGATTTCTTCTAAACTTGCAGATGGAGTATTCCATCCACTGACTAGCGCAAAGATTAGCATACTCTGTGCATTCAGTGTCAGGAGACAATAAAACTGTTCCCATCAAAACTCATCGAAATTTGGCACCATCGAAATCTTGCATAAACTTCTTTAATGATCCCCAAACATCGAAATCTTGTTGTATTGGTACATGTACATTATAAGCTGAATATAAACTGATGGAAAAGATACATATTTTCACAGTCGAAACACATGGGCCAATGAAAATAACAAGTGTTAACAAATCTGGGCGGAAACATATTAACAGTATATACGTTTATATCTAGCCATTTAAATCTCAACTCAATAGTTGGTCTTGCACGCATTTATCCACATTACTGCGCAATAGGTATTTATATGTAATATAAAAGCACCAGACATTGGATACTTGTTTAATCAATGAAAAGCCTATTCACTAAAAGCTTATTCAAATCCGTTTAGATTGATTGCAAAGACTCAATCAACACACAAAGCTGCATTCGCAATGAGAGATCATTTCTATAATTACTGCCTATTATATTACGGCTAAGGAGGGAATTTTGATGTTTAGCAATGACAAGCGGTTCTGACTAGGGAAGGAACACTGATTCGCATCTCTCAGAATTACGTTTTAGTACTTTAGCGGTATTGTTAAACTGTTTAGAGATAATTTTTGTGGTTTTGTAGACACAAAAATGGGACGAAAGGCGACATTGTCGAGTGCGAGTTACGAGATAGATTTCCCGTGTTTGTCATCACGACTGGATTTGTGCTGACTTACTGTTCATGTGCACTATTGTATATTCAAAGGCGGTGATATTTGCATGATATACAACTATTTGGGACCAAACAGACGACAGGCGAATTTTATTAGATCTACTCATGACGTGTTTTCCACAGCATGTCCATATAAGTTCTCTATCTATATACTATATACTTAGATCTACTTTGAACGATAAAAACAATCGATGGTATGACTGGTTTTTTTTTCGTGGGCAAATTTTCAAGACTTTTAATGAAAACACCAAGATCGGTTCGGTTTGGCATGATGATCAATATTACTATGATTGTTCATATATCCGGATGAGTCTTATAATATTTTCATACATGTCATCATTGCTTCAATATTTGAAGAAAAAGACAGGCGGGTACAAATTGTCTGCACATCTCTGCAGTTTCTGTGCGATCCTCGGCAGTTCTTGCGCGCACCTCGGTAGCAACGGACTTTTCGCGTTCTCGTTTACATACAATGTTCAGAATGTAATGTTTTCGAAAAATCACGATTCTTTCCAGAGAGCCGATGCTGTCCTGATGACAATATTGCATGGCATGTAATGTTGGACGTGTAATCATCAGAAAGCAATAACGGGCGATATTTACTGTGATAATATTGACCAGTTCCATTTGCACCTCTTTTTTTGTGTCAGGTCATTGTGTGCACGCTCGATTTCCAGCAACATACAAAATGTCAATTATAAACTCAATTGTGTCTTCGGGACTTTAGTTGCTTGCATACAGATGCTTCATAGAAATGACCACATTACTTATGCGGCAGTGTGTATTGCCGATACATGTCCAGGCCAGTAACCAACGCACTGTTTTATCATGGAAGTACACAAAATTGGCCATTATATATTTGCATGAAATTTAAATGGCAGATATCCAACAAGTGAATGCAAACTATTAGGTAAGATTTCCAATTCCATTTGAAATCCACCTTTAGGTCAGCATACTAGCGGGAAATACCATTACATGAGTGTATGCCACCATAATTAGGAAAATACCACGTACGAAGTTAATATTCATAAGGAGTTTGGTTTATGTTGTTGACGTATGTTGTGGATGTATGCTAATCATATTCTTCATAACATTCAGAATGTTTCTGTTTACGTGACCATGAGTATCAATCTATTACCACCGATACAGCCAAATTTTGATGATTCCAATAACAAACGTAAAAAACAACATTTGCAATAGAAACAAAGCCCGACCAAATACTTTATCAAAAAAAAAAACACTGGCATCATCAGGGGCAAACAGTGTGGTAAATGTAGTTGTTTCTACTGGCTTATTCCTTTGATAGCACAATTATTTTTGTCACGTTTTTTCCACTAACTCGATTGTTGTATTCAACCCAGAACTATGTTGAGCAATTTGGCAATACAAATATATACCAGACTATATCAGGCGTCTATTCAGGTGATTACCGAGTGCATGATATTCGAATATCACAGGGATGATTCATTTTCAACATTGACCTCAATCACAAAACATGAACTGTTAAAACAAATGTTTCGCATTCACTCTACAAGACATTTGAATAGCAAGACATGAAAGGGAGCACATGTACAATTTAGTCTGCAGTCCTGATTTTCAATGATAATCAATGACAATGATGAGTTAATCAGTGTCACAAAATGATAAATACAGATAAAAATAACATCTGGTGTATAATAAAGAACTCTTTTTTATCATAACTAAATGTCATTCCGGATCCTAAGTATGGGAAACTAGTTGGTAATAAAATTGCCCATATTATTTTCTCAATATTTTGGATCAGATTAAAATTTTTTACTCATATTAGAAGTGGCAGGGAACTGAAAAAACGGGAATGAGCTCTTGCGAAGAAGAGACATCAGCGTGTTGACACTGATTTATCGAGATCACTGTTGGCGAATTAATCTCTTACATGGCAAATTAAATGGGACACTGGGTAGTTCAGATGTGAATGTCAGCACTGGGAATGTTACCAGGAGACGTGCCCTGGACTGTGCAATCGACACCACTCACTCGGATCTTTAGGTTGAAGATTTATTTGTGGGGCAACACTGTGACATTTTCATGTGCCATTCCAAGTTTGCATACTTGTGTGCATTACACCACCTACAGTCTTTAGAACATCTTGAATTATTCAACACCAAACAACCACGCCCGTGACACTTCAAACCATTTGTGTTATCGAACATCACAAAAAATCACAGCTCATTTAGTACACCAATGATTTCTTCTAAACTTGCAGATGGAGTATTCCATCCACTGACTAGCGCAAAGATTAGCATACTCTGTGCATTCAGTGTCAGGAGACAATAAAACTGTTCCCATCAAAACTCATCGAAATTTGGCACCATCGAAATCTTGCATAAACTTCTTTAATGATCCCCAAACATCGAAATCTTGTTGTATTGGTACATGTACATTATAAGCTGAATATAAACTGATGGAAAAGATACATATTTTCACAGTCGAAACACATGGGCCAATGAAAATAACAAGTGTTAACAAATCTGGGCGGAAACATATTAACAGTATATACGTTTATATCTAGCCATTTAAATCTCAACTCAATAGTTGGTCTTGCACGCATTTATCCACATTACTGCGCAATAGGTATTTATATGTAATATAAAAGCACCAGACATTGGATACTTGTTTAATCAATGAAAAGCCTATTCACTAAAAGCTTATTCAAATCCGTTTAGATTGATTGCAAAGACTCAATCAACACACAAAGTTGCATTCGCAATGAGAGATCATTTCTATAATTACTGCCTATTATATTACGGCTAAGGAGGGAATTTTGATGTTTAGCAATGACAAGCGGTTCTGACTAGGGAAGGAACACTGATTCGCATCTCTCAGAATTACGTTTTAGTACTTTAGCGGTATTGTTAAACTGTTTAGAGATAATTTTTGTGGTTTTGTAGACACAAAAATGGGACGAAAGGCGACATTGTCGAGTGCGAGTTACGAGATAGATTTCCCGTGTTTGTCATCACGACTGGGTGTGTGCTGACTTACTGTTCATGTGCACTATTGTATGTTCAAAGGCGGTGATATTTGCGTGATATACAACCATTTGGGACCAAACAGACGACAGGCGAATTTTATTAGATCTACTCATAACGTATTTTCCACAGCATGTCCATATAAGTTCTTTATCTATATACTATATACTTAGATCTACTTTTAACGATAAAAACAATCGATGGTATGACTGATTTTTTTTTCGTGGGCAGTTTTTCAAGACTTTTAATAAAGATCGGTTCGGTTTGGCATGATGATCAATATTACTATGATTGTTCATATATCCCGATGAGACTTATAATATTTTCATACATGTCATCATTGCTTCAATATTTGAAGAAAAAGACAGGCAGGTACAAATTGTCTGCACATCACGGCAGTTCCTGTGCGATCCTCGGCAGTTCTTGCGCGCACCTCGGTAAGCAACGGACTTTTCGCCTTCTCGTTTACATACAATGTTCAGAATGTAATGTTTTCGAAAAATCACGATTCTTTCCAGAGAGCCGATGCTGTCCTGATGACAATATTGCATGACATGTAATGTTGGACGTGTAATCATCAGAAAGCAATAACGGGCGATATTTACTGCGATAATATTGACCAGTTCCATTTGCACCTCCTTTTTAGGTTACCGGACCTATGGTCCGATAACCTATTGGCATGGCGTTGCGTCCGGCGTCCGTCGTCCGTCCGTTCACATTTTTATCTTTAAAGTATACGGTCAAATCTTTCTGAAATTTCGCACAAAAATACCTAAAAATATTTCCAGGAAAGTTTTTTTTTAGTTTTTTGATTTCCGCATTTTTTTCAAAATGGCGGCCATTTTCGACGAAAAATGCCTGATTTTGGACTTTGGCGGCCATTTTCTCAAAATCTGTTCAGTAACTTTTTTTCTATTTGATACATAACACTCCTCATATGTAATCCTGTGATGTGTATCAGTTTCGCTGCGCTTGAATCGCTCGAAGTGCGCCATTTTGACCCAAACTCGGCCCAGATGGGACTTTCCCATGTTAAACTCTCCTATGCTTTATAATGGGACACATTAAGCCTAATATCTCACTTAATATTGAGATTAGAGACTAGGAATCAATTGTGGACATATAGGAAATGATATATGCTGAATATTCTCGTGACCTTGAATTTGACCCCTGACCACGGTTTCAAGGTCAGAACGGCCGTTTTCGTCGAAAAATGGCCAATTTTGGACTTTGACGATCGTTTTCTCAAAATCTGTTCAGTAACTTTTCTTCTCATTGATGCATAACACTCCTCATATGTACCCCTGTGACATGTATAAATTTCGTTGCCCTTGAATCGCTCGAAGTGGGCCATTTTGGGCCTAAACTCGGCCCAAATGGGACTTTCCCATGTTAAATTCTCCTATGCTTTATAATGGGACACATTAAGCCTAATATCTCACTTAATATTGAGATCAGAGACTAGGAATCAATTGTGGACATATAGGAAATGATATATGCTGAATATTCTCGTGACCTTGAATTTGACCTCTGACCTCGGTTTCAAGGTCAGAGCACAAAATGTCTATTATCTCACTTATTATTGACTTTACAGCTTAGGAATCAATTGTGGACATATAGGAAATGATATATGCCGAATATTCTGATGACCTTGAATCTGACCTTTGACCTCATTTTCAAGGTCACATGACAAAATGTCTAACATCTCACTTATTATCGACTTTACAGCTTAGGGATCAATTGTGGACATATAGGAAATGATATAAGCCGAATATTCTGATGACCTTGAATTTGACCTTTGACCTCATTTTCAAGATCACAGGACAAAATGGCTAATATCTCACTTATTATCAATTTTACAACTTAGGAATCAATTGTGGACATATAGGAAATGATATATGCTGAATATTGTTGTGACCTTGAATTTGCCCCTTGACCTTAATTTCAAGGTCATAGTACAAAATGGCCAATATCTCGCTTATTATCGATTTAACAGCTTAGGAATCAATTGTGGACATATAGGAAATGATATACGCTGAATATTCTGATGACCTTGAATTTGACCTTTGACCTAATTTCAAGGTCATACTACAAAATGGCCAAAATCTCGCTTATTATCGACTTTACAGCTTAGGAATGAATTGTGGACATATAGGAAATGATATACGCCGAATATTCTGATGACCTTGAATTTGACCTTTGACCTTATTTTCAAGGTCATAGTACAAAATGGCCAATATCTCGCTTATTATTGACTTTACAGCTTAGGAATCAATTGTGCACATATAAGAAATATTCTCATGATCTTGAATTTGACCTCTGACCTCATTTTCAAGGTCAGAGCACAAAATAGCTAATATCTCGCTTATTATTGACTTTACAGCTTAGCAATCAATTGTGAACATATAGGAAATGATATACTGTTGAATATTTTAGTGACCTTGAATTTGACCTTCAACCTTATTTTCAAGGTCAGGGAAAAAAATTGGTAATATTTTGCTCATTTTCGACTCTACATCTTAGGAATCCATAGTGGACATATAGGAAATGATATATGCTGAATATTTTGGTGACCTTGAATTCGACCTTGACCTCATTTTCAAGGGCAGAACAAAAAAAGTTAATATCTCACTTGTTAGGGACTTTACAGCTTAGGAGTCAATTGGGAACATAATGGAAATGATATATGCTGAATATTCTCATGACCTTGAACTTGACCTTGACCTCATTTTCAAGGTCAAAACACAAAATGGCTAATATCTCACTTAATATCGACTTTACAGCTTAGGAATCAATTGTGGACATGCTAGAAATGATATGGGCAGAATGTTCTCATGACCTCGAATTGACCAACTACCTTATTTTCAAGGTCATGGGACAAAAGGCCAATATCTAAAATATACATTGTCCGGTAACCTTTCTTAGCCCTTTGGCTAATTTTTTGTTTCAGCTCATTGTGTGCACGCTCGATTTCCAGCAACATACAAAGTGTCAATTATAAACTCAATTGTGTCTTCGGGACTTTAGTTGCTTGCATACAGATGCTTCATAGAAATGACCACATTACTTATGCGGCAGTGTGTATTGCCGATACATGTCCAGGCCAGTAACCAACGCACTGTTTTATCATGGAAGTACACAAAATTGGCCATTATATATTTGCATGAAATTTAAATGGCAGATATCCAACAAGTGAATGCAAATTATTAGGTAAGATTTCCAATTCCATTTGAAATCCACCTTTCGGTCAGCATACTAGCGGGAAATACCATTACATGAGTGTATGCCACCATAATTAGGAAAGTACCACCTACGAAGTTAATATTCATAAGGCGTTTGGTTTATGTTGTTGACGTATGTTATGGATGTATGCTAATCATATTCTTTATAATATTCAGAATGTTTCTGTTTACGTGACCATGATTGTAATTATCAATCTATTACCACCGATACAGCCAAATTTTGATGATTCCAATAACAAACGTAAAAAACAACATTTGCAATAGAAACAAAACCCGACCAAATACTTTATCAAAAAAAAAAAAAACACTGGCGTCATCAGGGGCAAACAGTGTGGTAAATGTAGTTGTTTCTACTGTACACCTGATGGAATTAGTATACAACTGCCCAACAACTTATGATAATAATTTAGCAATCCGAAACAAACCCCCATGGAATAAATATATGACAAGTTCATAAGTACCTAATCACAAGCCAAAAGGCTACTGAGTTGATGGTATCATCGAGGACAGACTTAACGTCCACCAGTAGTGACACGGACTCAGTGGTATGAATGTAAGTAATCAATCTTTTACCATCAATACAACCAAATTTTGATGATTCCAATAACAAACGTAAAATACAACATTTTGCAATAAAAACAAAGCCCGACCAAATACTCGATCAAAAACCCACTGGCGTTTCAGGGGCAAACAGTGTGGTGAATGTAGTTGTTTCTACTGTACACCTGATGGAATTAGTATACAACTGCCCAACAACCTATGAAAATAATTTAGAAATCCGAAACAAACCCCATGGAACAGATATATGACAAGTACATAAGTACCTAATCACAAGTCGAAAGGCTACTGAGTTGATGGCAATTAACACACAAATGCTTTTGACCGATATGACAGTCATAGAAGCTGATTCTGTCAATGACGTAATGCTTTACACGGGTGATTTACTGGTCGTTCCCGTGAAAATTGGTAACATCAGTTGTGAATGTCCAATTCGACAGACTCCGGCAGAGTTACGGGATGTTGCCCAGACGTGTGTAATGAACTGTGAAAGCAGAGACAAACGTTTGGCGTTGTTGCATCATGGTCAGTGCATTCTGGAACAATTGATCATCGCCCACGTAAGGTATGATACATGAGTTTCATGTCATCCGATATATTCGATATGAATGATGTGTGTGAAAGATCACCACTGATGCTGTTATAATTCAAGCTTATTGTACATGCGAGCACAAACGTTTATGAAAAGTACGCCAATACCGGTATGCCAGTGTGTCGTCAGATAAAATTTTGGTCGGGTTTTGGTTCTATTCCAAAATGTTGTATCCAAAATGTTTGCTCACTTCGTATGCCTGATATGACTTTCTGCCCCCGGATTATGAGATTGGATAACAGACTCTGTTTTGCTCGCTCGGAATTTTGGGGAATTCATGACGGGTGCCACTAGTGGGGCAGGAAATGCTCACTCTTTCCGGAACACCTGATTTCACCTCCTAATGGCCATTTTTGGGGGTTCATGAGTTTCCCTGTCATTTTTTTTTCTCTCACTTCGTATGCCTGATATGACTTTCTGTCCCCGGACTATGAGACTGGATAACGGACCCTGTTTCGTTTGCTCGGAATACTTAATACTGGGTATTGATTCCACGTCTATTAGGTTTGCTATTGGCATCATGAAATTCTGGTTGTATTAATGGTAATCGGTTGATACCCATTATGGGTCATATCCGTTATATAATTCATTATTAGTCATATTTTTTCGGATTCTTCTCTCAGGTCAATAAAGACATTCTGCAGGAAGACAGCCTATTGTGGCTATGCACGGCCTCAACAACATTGTATATTTTGTGTTGTTGGAAATAAACATTATTATATTCTGAATAAGTCGCTGGCTATATTGGAATAAATATATGTTCAGAGTATTACCTTCAAAATGCTGCCTGTCAAGAAAGTGTTTAGGGGTGCCGTTTTCAACCACAAATGTATTTAACACACAGGTTGTCATGTGCTGCTAATACGCATTTTGTATTGTATATGTTTAACACCATCTATTTTTCCCAAAACCCCAGAATCAGATTCCCCGGACATATATACTTGGAGCAACATATCTTTTTCTGCGGTCTTGGTAATCGTGACGGTGACCACAAACATACGGTATTCAGACCCCTAAATGAACAGGATATAATGATGCACAATTATTATTTATTGACTCTATACCGACGGAAAGATTTCAATAATTGTATCTGAAAGTCTGGTGTATCCGATAATTTAAATCCGATAATTTAATCCGATAATCCGATAAATCCGATAATTTAATCCGATAATTTAATCCGATAATTTAAATTCTATGGACGTCATCATGATCTGGTTGATAAATACAGCAAATCCATGTCTGCCATGCAACTAGATCTATTTTCATGTTAATTTTGGGGAATTCATGACGGGTGCCACTAGTGGGGCAGGAAATGCTCACTCTTTCCGGAACACCTGATTTCACCTCCTGATGGCCATTTACGGGGGTTCATGAGTTTCCCTGTCATTTTTGTTTTCTCTCACTTCGTATGCCTGATATGACTTTCTGTCCCCGGACTATGAGATTGGATAACGGACCCTGTTTTGTTTGCTCGGAATACTTGATACTGGGTATTGATTCCACGTCTATTGCAAACAAGAAAATGCAGCTAACTGGGGGAGACGACATTAGAGTTCGAGCACATCATCAGCACCACGACAGCTGAATGTATCTTACACAATGTTACCCCCCCCCCCCCCCCCCCAAAAAAAAAAAGAAAGAAAAGAAAGAAAAGTGCTATGATATCCTCTCATAAATATCCTCAATGAAATATCCTTTAAAATATTGGAAACTATAAGGAATATCTGCATCTGATATCATAATATAGCCTAACACATGCCCAATGGGCAAATTGAAAGACCAGTTCAAATTAAAAAGGCTTCGCAAGCCAGCATGGAACACCTTGTCATGTGATAAAATACGTCAAATTACGGTAAATGTAACCGTGGCATCGCAGACGAATCGTTGTGTTTACTTCATAACGCGAAAGAACGCCACACGCAAGCTCACATGTATGCATGTACGAATTGATGGACAGAAAATATGTGTTCCAAAATACGCGTCATTGTGGTAAAAGTTGCTTTGCATTCTGGGAACGTCGATTTCCATCGGCTCCGCCATTTTTGGACGTTTTTAGAGAATTGGAGATTTCACGTAATTTTCTCAAACCAAACACATCGATTTATGCATTATATATCTGTGTAATATTCAAAAAGTTTGCCATCAATTCGAGAGATTTCATGTCAAGGACGAAGAAAATCCTCATTTGAAGTAGGTGTCTAAATGTTTACAAGCCAAAACGGGCGTCGATATGTTGGCATGGAACCTCCATATAAAAGTCAGCACATAAACATGTAGAGAGTCGGGGGCTTCGCCCCCAACGCTCTAATGTCAAAATGTTATGCAGAGTCGAACATTTAGAATTTTTTCAATTTGACAGAAAATTCGGCGGGAAAACTGTTTGTCTCTAGTATGACGAAATCACGTAAAATAACGCAACCTTTCAAATCTCACTGTCCAGCCCTATCATCAGGCATGCATGACAACTCAAAAGTGACTGGTGTGAATTGACCTTATCTGCCATTGTACATGTTGTACGACCTATCAGCAACAAAATAACTCCTTGCAATGTGGTAAATTCATTTATTCTAACGACAGATGTTTGTTATGTATCTAATGCTTTCAATCTGTTGCTTTGAGGCCATACGAATTGAATTGTTCATCGACATCAACGAAAGAGGCTCACTTGTCCCCGATTTACAAGAATCAGGGCAGGATGCACTGTTTCTATTTCTGTGTTGGTGACAAACCATGATGTCTGATAATTTGAAGAATATCTTTATTTGTTTGAGGATATATAGACACTAGTCTCTATGTATAGCATCTTCACTCACCATTGATTGCCTAACATTACTTGAATTGGCAAAATGTATGTTGGGAAATTGTGTTGGTTCATATTTAATCCGATCAGCAGCTACGATATGAGGCCGCTATAATATGTGATCGTCTCTTATTTCCATTGAGTATCGAGAATAAAACATTACGGAGGTTTGTAGTTTTCATTGATCTGGTGTAACATAGCCGGTGAATGCGTTCATGTCGTTCAGAAAATCTATCACACTAGCTGAGTGTGAAAGCGCGGACAGTGTCTTGCACTGTATAATGTAATATCTATATTTATTGTTCACAAAATATGCATTATATATAACATGGTATAAAGAAATAAATGTGTGGATAAAAGACAAATTAGCATTATACGAGCCAGAATCCATACACAAGGCTTCGATAAGTGAAATCGATATTAATTTGAATATAATAATAATTCAATATTCTAAACTTCCTAACCTCTTGGCACCATGGTGAGTCAGCACGACACCGGGTGCTCCGAGTGATTGAGACAATCATGATCAATACATAGACCTCTCTGGCAAACTAGAATAAACTAAGCATAATCTTGTGTATACTGGACACCTACATGTATAATTAATAGCAACATAATCTACAACACCATACACGGGGGGGGGGGGGTAGTTATATTCTTGTATGCAGAATAATGAAGAAATCATAAGATTTTACCAATCATTTAAATGCGACTTGAACAATTTCGAAGCTTCATGTACAATGTATCGTCGTGTGACATGGCACGATTTCGTGAATTGTGTCTTTATATTTTGATATTTATTCACAATTCTTGCATATCTTATGAATATACAGCTTTGTAAATATGAAACAATGTCATACATATAATATATATAATACATATAATTTGTTTTACAATATAAAACGGGTTGTATGCCATTGTTTGTATGCCAACATTCCATTGTTCGTTTACCACAGGCATTTTTCTAACCGACATTCGACATGCATGTACAGATAACTTGTCGATGTCGCCATATCGATGTGAAGAGGTTCATGGAACTCAAACATTTTCAACACACTGATTATCTAGAACACATTGATGATTAACATTATTTTCTTTTTTTTCTTCGAATGTAACCTCGACAATTACCATTCATGGTCATCTTAGGTTCATGGAACTTGAGCATTTTTAACACATTGGTAATCTCAGGTAGAGTATGTTTTCAGGAAACTTTGACTATGAGACAAAACACACCACATAATGAATCTGCCAATATACGACAACATATGGACATAAGAATCAGTCTTGTGTAAAAGGGCACCTGCTTTGGTGCTGCATTGCAAAGATCCGTATCACAGAAACAGAAAGTGGCAGTAAATCTCTGGATGTGATTGGTCCATTCCCGACAGCCCAGGGAGCTGTCTAATCCTGGCAGTGTGCCAGGTTTGTAACAGGAACGGGCCAGTCCCGCGTACTGCTCTGTAAATACAACACATCAGCCAATGAAATGGGATAATAATAATTTTTGTGTGACAGGCAAGAATCTATCCAGAAAAATTAGGCCAAGGGCCAAAAAAGATTACCGGAGTAATGTAGAGAGTTAGGCATAAAACTTTTTTCAGTAAAATTGCCGCTTCTACAGGTCAAATTCACAAAGGTAAAATTCAAGGTCACCAAAGAACCACGTGACTGCCTAAATGCTCATCATACAAACCCACCTTTCATCTACAAGCAATCTGTTTGCATCGGTCAATTTACATTATTTTTTTTGTCAAATGAAACCGCCACAAAACCACTCATGGTTATTCACTATAGGTGAAGTTCAAGGTTACGAAAAAAATCCTACAAATAAGACTTCCTATGTGATTATATCACAAACCCACGTACAAGTGTTTGCGTTAGAGGCCAATTTGTGCATATCATTCCATTTTGGGCCTTTCTAGCCTATGTAACAGGGCTTATGACAAATATAACATCAAGAATCTTAAATGGTTTGTTCTGAAATGAAAAACAAGGGCCCATGGGGCGCCGTACTCACCGAAGATGGGTACATATGGGTACATTATGACGGGCTCCAGCCTGTATTAATATACCCATCATAATGTACCCATCGTGAACATGCACGCGTGACTGACAAGTTACCTATATGCATATGGCATTGTTTCGACTGCCAGATGGGTTTATCTTGGCACAAGTCTCTGCGATCTAGGCCGAGCCTTTTGTCCAAAACATTAGAAATATCCACGAAATCAACGAATTTCAAACCAAAACACTGTCCATTTTGCCAGTGTTTACATGGCCTACGCGTAGCTTTTGCAATGATAACGTTTTCTGTCTTTTTCATGACGTTTTGCTTGACAACCACAGAGAGTGCCAGATGGGTTTTTCCTGGCACTGTTCTCATGGGGCAATGCATTCGGAGTGCCAGAATACACAATATTTCAGTCAATGAAATGCATGGTGTTGTTAATAACTTGTTATTGTACTCTAGATCCAAATTTCTTCCTTTCAATCATCAAATTATATTATATTCTGATATTAACAATATCATAGTACAGTATCGCTTTGTAACTCGAAAACAGCAGCCACCGTATCTCGCCTACTTATTCGGCACGCTTCAAATACTTGGAACATGTTCGTTCGGTGGATGCGTTGCTATGCAACATCGTAAACATGCACGCGACCTGAGAAACCCGCGCATGCTATTGGCTGACTTGTAATTTGCATAATTTATGTACATACAAAGTTCTGCTGTGTCATGGTAAACCCGCAAATGCTATTGGCTAACTGCGTAATTTGCATAATTTATGTACATACAAAGTATTGATGTTTCATCCAGCACTCGGTAAATGAGACAAAAATGAACACATTCATTTGAATAATATGTCTATGATTTGGCCGCAAATTTGTGGTTGCCCGTCGGGCGACTGCTTGTATTTTCTCACTTGCCCTCACCCAATTATTACTTGCCCCGGGAGGTCGGGAGGTCTTTAGTGTGGAGCCCTGCGATTCGCCCATCTCAGAACCCATAACACACGGCTGTCACGTCTATCATATCCCCCTCCCTCCGATCTTAGATACATGTTGGCGACTGGCGTTGTGTGCGGAATTTGTCCGACTCGACAATTAAATTTGCAACTACGTCAACTGAATATGGATGCACGGAGAAATTCCAAAGTTGGCATATCGATAGAGGGAGCAGATAGGGCCAGAACGTGCCCCAAATGGAAAAAATCCGTCCCCATACAACAAAACGTGCCACGTTTGTGACATACATACATCCAAACATACACACACGGTCGATCCCATATACTCACCTTCGGTGAGTAAAAAATAGAATTGATCAGAGAGTTCTCGAGGAATTACGAAATACAAATTTGGAACTTTTACCCAAAAATGACATCGAAGGTCAAATTTGAGGTCACCCCACAAATTACCATTGACACCACATGAAGATGACCGCCATCTGGGGAAAAAGTCTGTAAATAAAAATATCTCCCTTCTTGAAATATATTTAGGGATTTTTCTGTTTTACAGGCGAATTTCAGAGAGATTCGCCTCTAAACTTGAAATATAAAAATGTGGACGGACAATTGATGCAACACAACAACGACAGGTTATCGTACAAGTCACTTGAACATTATTTTCTGTTCTCTGAAGTGAGTATTACCACTTCACAATGTCTGAATGTGTGGCAATGTGACTATGATATAAAATAAAATGGTATATTCAATAATATCTTGTTCATCATACTTACTTCCTGGAATGGCCGGTTGATACTGGTATCCACACACCATGGTCGGGTCGGATCCACAGTCTGTGGGTTTGAACTTTGCAGCATTGAAATGGGGCCCACAGTCTATATCTTCTGTGGTGCCACAGTCATAGCATCGGAGACACCAAACTGTCAAGGTTATATGAAGACAACAGGGCGCTTGTGTCGAATGCCAATCGATTGATAATGTTATGTGCTTATCAAAATTATTGTATATTGACAAATGCCAATCGATTGATAATGTTATGTGCTTATCAAAATTATTGTATATTGACAAATGCCAATCGATTGATAATGTTATGTGCTTATCAAAATTAGTGTATATTCATTATATAGCGAAATAAATATTGTGTTGCATTTTTTTCGACGTAATAATATTCAGCTATTATTAATGTTGCATTTTTAATTATGTACTTTGTGGTCCATGCCTGTCTGCCCATGAATATTGAAATAACAATATTCATTTTGTTCACTTGCAAACCACAGTTGGCCGAATGTTTTGGAGTTTGTTTATTCATTGCTAATTTTCAATCCTTACGTTCTTCGGAATAATGAAATACGGACAATGCACGAATGCAAATGTCCATTACAAAGTGTAATAACGTACATATAACCCCGCCATGTATCCAGTAGCGAATACACACATTATGACTTGGAGAAGATCTGCAATGATCAGAGACACCACTACACGATATTTGTTTATCACACTATGATGACGCCCATTATTACGTCTTCGCGTTTATGACAAAACCTGGGATGGATCCAGAGTTTCAACAATCCAAAGCCTATTACTGTGTTAATTAGATAATTTGTTTCAAAATGCCTCTGGGGCCTGTATTTATATCAGATATCATAGGCATGAACATACCTCTCGGTAACACCATCATGAGAAACATGACTGTCATATGGTCAGTTTTTCTCCAAAGTTTCCGCATGATTGTTTGAAATGATACATGCCAAAGGAGACATGTTCCAGACAACACTCAATTCACTCCTCAAATATCCACAGAACGACGAATAATCCTATTTGTGCCTAGCAGCTCGATGGGAAAGGAAGAGAAAAGTAGAAGGATTTCCGCCAACTTGCAGTGAACAAGTCGTGGTCACTCGCAGAGACTAGGGTATGGTGGCTAACTGCCCCAGCTCGCGTGTGTGGTGCCGAGAGACAGCCAGCCAGTTGATGACTACCCTACAAGTGGCATCGGCAGGAGCCAGGTAACACATTTTGCAATGTCTCTCCATGGCAGAGGCGCTTCGAGGTACCCCTCTAGCGCAAGCGTCAATAGACAGTTCACTCAATTTGTTGTGGTAATTCAGAGAACTTCATTGCACAACCACATCGAATAAAGGGCCAAGTTATTTGATCAGATACCGACTACGAAGGATACTAGTCCAGTCCAAACTAGACGCTCTTCTGTCGTTGACATTTTCGTCGACCATTATCTGTTAGTCATAAATATCCAAACGCTTGCCTCCAGATGATGTAAGTATAAATCTCTGCTGAATCCCAAACATACGCAGTCGCTGAAAGGACATGGAAGAAATATTTTTTGACATATGGTTATTGCGTTCCCTCGCAATAATATTGCGTTCCCTCGCAATATTATCGCGTTTCCTTGCAATCCGGATTGCATTCCCTCGCGATATTATTGCGTTCCCTCGCATTCCGGATCGCGTTCCCTCGCGATCTTATTGCGTTTCCTCGCATTGTGCTGATGCCAATGACTTCTGGGAAGGTTATTCTACAAGATCGCGAGGGAACGCGATCCGGAATGCAATAAGATCGCGAGGGAACGTGATAATATGGTGAGGGAATTTGATCCGGATTGCGAGGGAACGTGATAATATTGCGAGGGAACGCAATATTATAGCGAGGGAACGCAATAATATTGCGAGGGAACGCAATAACAATGTGCTAAAAATATTTCTTCAATGTCCTCTCAGAGGCTCCGTACAAATATGAGTGATGGTTTCGATATATCTGTAGTTGCCAACATTATGTCCGGACTAAGTTGTTTGCCATACCACATGTTTATGGAGCGTTTTTAGAGTCAATATTCATTGACATGCATTGTAGATTTTCTTGTTGTGAAAGATTGTTTCAACCGCAAAATTATTCATTCCACATTACTATTTCTAAACTTTCTGTGTCGAATTTACATATATTCTTACTGCATAGTTCTAACTTCCATATCCTTGCTGCTTACTTCCAAGTTCTTACTGGTACTTTCTCAATGCTTAATCCATCATGTCAAATTCTAACACCTTTGTCCATGCAAACTATCAAAAACAAATCGCATCTGGCACAATACATATGGAACTTAGCACAATGCATTTAGAATATAGCATATCGTATGATGAACAACGCACAACGAATGAAGCACTCTGCGGTTAGCGCCGCCTGTCGTCATAATGATACAGTAGTAATTGTTGTCGACAAAATTACTACTGCAACATTATGACGACAGGAGGCGCTGGCCGCGCGTCGCCACGTGATGTATGAGAAGCTAAGACCTCCCTTCATTAGACACGTGAACTTTTGGCGCGACCAACAGGTGCCACACTCATGCAGCTGAGCACAGGCCCCCAATGAATTCCCGCACCCTGCCCTGTAAATAAAAGAATAGTGAGAGATGATCAATATGAGCCTATTATTCAGATTTCTATGCTCATTAATATCAATTTTCGATGTGACGTCATGAATTTCATTATAATATAATACACTGTTGCTAATTAGGTGCAGATATTATCATGACATAGGCCTGAAATTAACACACAAAAATGGTCATATAACTTGAGAACGGACAGTGATAATCGAGATGTGAAAAAAAAATCTCAGGAAACTGATGGCAAGGCTAAATATGATGATCTCTCCGATCATAATTTCTTCATGCCGTTAATTTGGCACCAGTCCAACTCGTGAGAGTACAGTAGATACACTACGCTACGGTAGTTGTATTGGATGTATCTTATTCTGTTTGCCACGTAGCACCAAGGGTGCAGATAATGAGAATTACACAAGGTATTGATTTTCCCAAATATAGGATGTTACACTGATCTTCACCTCTATTGTCAAAACATGTTCGTAAATGTTGCCAAAGACACATTTCCTGTGTGGAATATAATACGAAATCAAGTTACATCTTGAAAGGTTTCTTCCGTTAATGACATATATTCACAGACCGTCAATTTATACAACAAAACGTATACACATCACAAAGGTACACAGGGAGAATCTTATGCATTTTGAGAAAAATTGTCAATAGTTTTTGAGAAAATGGCAGCCAAAGACAAAAATCATCGTTTCTTTTGACAAAATAAGGTCGTTTTGACCTTCCAATTCATCCAAAGTCAATTTCAAGGTCATCATTCAAACCGCAATATATGATTTCCCATTTGAATGTGCCAATACCTAGGCTCTATCTTGAAAAGTTCTAGAAGTTTACCCCCGCAAAGCTCCCATTATGAAAGAAAAATTGGGTGAAATTTTCCCAAAAATTTTCCCAGAAAAGTCACAAATATTTTTGTGACATGGACAAATCACAGCAAATCATGGACATGGACAGCAAATCATGGACAGCAGACATGGACAGCAAATCCATGTCTGCCATGCAACTAGATCTGTTTTCATGTTAATTTTGGGGAAGTCATGACGGGTGCCACTAGTGGGGCAGGAAATGCTCACTCTTTCCGGAACACCTGATTTCACCTCCTGATGGCCATTTACGGGGGTTCATGAGTTTCCCTGTCATTTTTGTTTTCTCTCACTTCGTATGCCTGATATGACTTTCTGTCCCCGGACTATGAGATTGGATAACGGACCCTGTTTTGTTTGCTCGGAATACTTGATACTGGGTATTGATTCCACGTCTATTACTATAACTGAGTCGGTGTCTTCGCTGGTGGATAATTATTTGTCCCCGCTGGCACCATCAGCTCAGTAAACCTAGTATAGTTAGGTTTAACCTAGTATTTGAAATGACTATGCAGTACAAAGACAACGGAAACAAACTGGTTGACACGGCGCCCAGTATAAAAAGGTGTCAAACAGCTGTGTCCAAGGGCACGGTCACAGCTTCCTCAGAAGGTGCCCCTAGACTCATCATATCAGATATTATGAAAACATCATACGTAGTCTCTTCTGATCGTTCCCTGTGGTACAACAACTCGTGTAATTTTATTAATATTAGAGATTGCAAAATCAAACTTCCAGATATAATGAAAGCAGAGGGTGATGATTGTCAATATAGTATTAATAAATGTAGAGCTAAAAACTGCAAAACTTGTGATATATTAATTACAGATTCACAGTTCACAAGTTCACTTACCAAACGTACATATACTAGTAAAAGTTATGAAAATATCAATTGCAAGACCAGCAATATCGTATATGGAATTGAATGCACTATATGTGGTCTCGTATATATTGGAGAAACCAAAGGACAGCTTAACAGGAGAGTTAATTGTCATCGTTCCAACATCAATAATAATTCTAATCAACTACTTTATCAACATTTTAATCAGGATGACCATTCTATTTTGTCAATGAAAGTTCGAGTTATAGAAAAAATATACCACCATACTAATAGTCCCTCATTAAGTACACCCACCCGCAGGAAACGAGAAGAACATTGGATACGTGAACTAGGCACAGCTACACCTTATGGCTGTAACGATAATATCAGTTCAGTGGGAAACCTGACAAGCCCAGGATGCAGTTCAGTCAATGTAATGAATTTATTTACATCATTTAAACGTAGGAAACGAAGCCATGGACAACGACATTATAATCGACCATCTATTCATAATATTTCCTTTGATGGTCTACTCGAAATATTGAAACAACCACTTGGACTGCACTATGTTCGCACTAAATTATTTGCCATACCTCATGTTAAACTTAAAGAACTAGAGGACCAATGTCCTACCCACTATATCAGAAATACCAATAGCTATGAATTTCGTCTGTATTCCATTATCATGGATATTGTTTATCATCGGCTTTATAAGCCAACACAGAATTCCGAATATATACCACCCAAACGGTCTTTTCTGAAGATAAAATTTGCCAATAAAGGTATAGATGCAATTAACATCGGTAATATATTACATCATAAGTCTGTTCAGTCCCAGGTACCATCATACTTCACTGACGCGGCTGCTCCATCTGTATCCTACTCATATACCAAATCTGTTGCTTCCAAGATTTTCAACTACAAACAAACATTGAATGATTTGGATATTGATGATCTCTTACATAACCCACCCTCCTGCACTTGCATTAACTCTCCGTTCATATACGATCCAGTTGGGCATGTTATTTCAGGCGACCTCAATATAGTGGAGAATGAATCATTGAAAGACATTTTGTCCAAAGGTCCCAAATATAGAGAGCCCACGTCGTTTTCATGGAGATACAATTTTAAGTTAATCATGGATGCAGTTGAGGAGCATGCCAGAAAATGGACAAAGCGAGAAAAGGCAGAAACTGATTCTCTGTCAGAATGGGTCAAACAGATTAGGTCATTGGTAAACAAACGCATTAATGTTTTGTCAAAGTCAGTTAGTACTAAATATAGCTCTGTCTTCAATGATCCCGTGGTTACTAATAGTTTGTTGAAACTTCAAGAGAGGTTCGTCATTGTCCCTGCAGATAAAGCTTCTAATAATGTTGTTTTTGTTTGTAAAGCATACTATATACAGTGCCTGTTTGACGAACTGGGTATTGCCAACAATATTAATTCCAATAGTACATACCAAGCCATTTCCGTGCCCAAACAGGATATCTTATCAAATCATTTGTCTGTATTGCATTCGTTTGGTATTACTACCTCATGTAAAGATTCTAATCTACCGAACTTATATTGGATCCCAAAGTTGCACAAAAATCCACACAAACAAAGATATATTTCAGGTTCAGCATCATGTTCTACCAAAGCCCTTTCTAAAATATTAACTACTATATTGTCTAAAATTAAACAGGGTCTCCAAAAGTACTCTGAAACCATCTATTCTAGAAGTGGTATAAACCAAATGTGGATATTAAAAAATTCCAAATCTTTATTGGAATATCTACATTCTCACACACTTTCAAAAGTAACGTCTATCAAAACATTTGATTTCTCCACTTTGTACACAACTATACCTCATTCTGAACTGAAATCTCAGCTTAAAAAACTAATCAATAATTCGTTTTTCTCTAAAAAGGGACAACGTCGGTACCACTATATTGTAGTTAAATATAATACCGCTTATTTTGTTAAAGGCGACTCTGATGCCCCATACAAATATACTGAAATAGATGTGATAAATATGGTTAATTTTCTGATTGATAATATTTTTGTGGAATTTGGTGGTCGAATATTTCAACAAACTATTGGTATTCCCATGGGTACAAACTGTGCACCATTATTGGCAGACCTGTTTTTATACTCATATGAATCAGATTTTATCCAACATTTACAAAGAGGAGGCTCTAAGAAACTAACATGTAATTTTAATTTCACTTTCCGATACATAGATGATGTATTGTCGCTAAATAATCCCAAGTTTGGTGATTATTTGGATGTCATATATCCTAAGGAACTTGAAATTAAGGATACTACAGAATCCGCTAATTTTTCCAACTATCTAGACCTGAGGTTGGAGATTGATAATGATTCTAACCTGTCAACTAGATTATATGACAAACGTGATGATTTCAATTTTTCCATAGTCAATTTCCCTTTTCTAAGCAGCAACATTCCTATGTCACCGGCATATGGTGTGTTTGTTTCTCAACTTATACGCTATTCCAGAGCTAGTTGCAAATATGAGGACTTTGTCTATCGAAGTGCCCAGCTAGTCTCTAAACTGCTACGACAAGGATATGTTTTACCAAGACTTATCGCTGCGTTTAAGAAATTCTATGGACGTCATCATGATCTGGTTGATAAATACAGCAAATCCATGTCTGCCATGCAACTAGATCTGTTTTCATGTTAATTTTGGGGAAGTCATGACGGGTGCCACTAGTGGGGCAGGAAATGCTCACTCTTTCCGGAACACCTGATTTCACCTCCTGATGGCCATTTACGGGGGTTCATGAGTTTCCCTGTCATTTTTGTTTTCTCTCACTTCGTATGCCTGATATGACTTTCTGTCCCCGGACTATGAGATTGGATAACGGACCCTGTTTTGTTTGCTCGGAATACTTGATACTGGGTATTGATTCCACGTCTATTTCAGTGGCCTAAAAAAAATTTTTTTTTGCTGGAAATGGCTTAGAACGAATAGTGGCTCGATTTGGGACAAAAACAAATTTTTTCGCCGACATGTCAAAAAATCAAAATGGCTGCCACATGCAGACCGGTGATTCAAGGGCAATGAAACTTGCCATTGATGTACATGAGGGAGATGTCTTGAAACAAAAATCTCAAACTGATCAGACAGTTTTCGAGAAAAAGGCCATCAAAGTCCAAAATTAGCCACTTTTCATACAAAATGGCCGCCGAGTCGGCAAAAACGATTCAATAAAAAAGACGAAATAAATTATCTCAGGGTATTAGCCCAGAAAAAATTCATCAAGACAAAAAAAAGTTATTTGCCGGACGGACGACGGACGAACGTACCAAATTTTTAGGTGAAAGGGCTTTCACCATGTTAACTTTCCTCTCCCGTGTGAGCCCCTTATCCCCAAATTAATCCACTACATACACGTCTGCTCATAAAGAGTGGGTTTAGTTTTCCCGGACGGACGACGGACGGACGACGGACGAAAAACCACGCTAATACTAGTAGCTTATCGGGCCATGGGCCGGTAAGCTAAAATACAGCACCGGACCAGCGGTCCATCAAAACAAGGTCCTTCGTTCATCCGGGAGTCTTCAGTTTCTCATTCACAATGTGGCCACTCGACCCGCAGCGCCGTCTGTTGTCATAATAGTGCAGTAGTAATTTTGGCACATGAAATGCTTCATTCGTTTTGCTTTGTTCGTCGTGCGATGTGCTTTATTCTAAATGAAATGTGCTAAGTTCCAGATGTATTGTGCCAGATGCGATTTGTTTTTTGATAGTTTGCACGAACAGAGGTGTTAGAATTTGGCATAATGAATTAAGCATTGAGAAAGTACCAGTGAGAACTTGGAAATAAGCAGCAAGGAGATGGAAATTAGAAGTATGCAGTAAGAATATGTAAATTCGACACAGAAAGTTTAGAAATAGTAATGTGGAATAAAGAATTTTGCGATTGGAACAATCATTCACAACAAGAAAATTTACAATGCATGTCAATGAATATTGACCCTAAAAACGCTCCATACATGTTGAACTTAAGCGATTACAAGACCAGTGTCCTACCCACCATATTAGAAATACCAATAGTAATGATTTTCGCCTGTATTCCATCATCATGGATATCGTTTATCATCGGCTTTACAAGTATACACAAGCTACGGAATATGTACTACCGAAACGGTCCTTTTTCAATTTAGGATTCGCTAATAAAGGCATTGATGCAAACAACACCAGTAATATCTTGCGTAATAATTCTGTCCAGTCACATATACCACCATACTTTACTTGACACTGGTACTCCGTCGGTTTCCTACTCTGTACTATTTCTATTGCGTCCAAAATATTCAACTACAAGCTAACACTGAATGATTTAGATATCGATGACCTGTTACAAAACCCACACTCCTACACTTGCACAGTCCTTTCATAACACAAACCAGTGGGCACATTATTTCAGGTGACCTCAATCTAGTAGACAATGAGTCGTTGAAAGATATATTGTCCAAAGGTCCCAAATATAGGGAGCCCAAGCCAGTTTCATGGACATACAATTTCAAGTTTGTCATGGATGCAGTTGAGGAACATGCTCGAAAGTGGACAAAACTAGAAAAGGCAGAAACTGATTCTCTGCCCGAAGGGGTTGGACAAATGAGGTCATTGGTAAGTAAACGCGTTCGTGTTTTGTCGAAATCAATGAGTACTAAACGCAGCTCTGTCTTTGATGATCCGGTGGTTGCTGATTGTTTGTTGAAACTCCAAGAAAAAAATTGTCATTGTTCCGCCTGATAAAGCATCTATTGATATTGGTTTTGTTTGTAAAGCATACTATATACAGTGTCAATTTAATGAACTGGGTATTTCAAATAACAATTATAATAGTACCTTCCAGAATATTACTATATCAAAACAGTATATATTGTCTAATCACCTGTATGTATTACATTCTGTTGGTGTCACTACTCAGAGTAAATTTCTAAACTACTAAGTAAATACTGGATCCCAAAGTTACACAAAAATCCATACAAACAAATGTATAGTTCAGGCTCGTCATCGTGTTCAACCAAAGCTCTCTCTAAACTACTTACTGTTATATTGTGCAAAATTGAACATGGTCTCCTAAATACTGTGAAACTAGATATTCTAGAAGTGGCATAAACCAGATCTGGATATAAAAAAAAATCCAAATCTTTGTTAGAATATCTACATGCTCACACACTTCCTAACGTTACGTCTATCAAAACTATCGACTTTTCCACTCTCTACACCACAATACCTCATTCAGAACTAGAGTCTCCGTCTCAAAAACTCATACATTATTCCTTTTTCTAAGAAAAGGGACAACGTCGTTATCAGTATATTGTAGTCAAACATAATACAGCTTATTTTGTTAAAGATGATTCAGATGCTCTACATAAATATACAGAAACCGATGTTGTGAGTATGGTTAATTTTTTTATTGATGATATTTTTGTGGAGTTCGGTGGTTGAATATTTCAACAAACCATTGGTATTGCTATGCGTAAAAATTGTGCACCATTATCATGATTATTGGGAGACCTGTTTTTATACGCATATGAGTCAGATTTCATTCAACATCTACAAAGAGGAACGTCTAAAAAGCTTACTAGTAGCTTGATTTCACTTTCCGATATATAGATGATGTATCGTCCTTGATTAATCCCAAGTTTGGTGAATATTTGGATGCCATATATCCTAAGGACTTGAAATTAAAGATACTACAGACTTCTCTAATTTTTCCAACTAATTAGATCTAAGGTTGGAGATTGATAACGAATCTAAGTTGTCAACTAGATTATATATGAGAAGCGTGATGATTTCAATTTTTACACAGTTAATCCCCCATTTCTAGGCAGCAACATTCCTATGTCGCCAACATATGGCGTGTTTGTCTCACAACTCATACGCTATTCAAGAGCTAGTTGCAGATATGAGGACTTTGTTCACCGAAGTTCCCAGTGAGTCTCTATACTGCTGAACAAAGATATGTTTTACCAAGGCTAATAGCTGCTTTCAACAAATTCTATGGGCGTCATCACAATCTGGTTGATAAGCACAGAAAATCTGTCACCATAATGCAACATCACCTTTTTGCATGTTAATGTTTGGAATTCATGACGGGTGCCACATGTGGGGGCAGGAAATGCTCACTTTTTCTGGAGCACCTGATTTCACCTCCTTATGGCCATATATTGGAGGTTCATGAATTTTTATACAATTATATCGATTTCGCCTGACCCTAGACGTTGCGACTGGATAACGGACTGGACCTAGTTCGCACGGAATACTTTGTACTTGGGTATTTGTTCCATGTTTATTGACTATGCTCCAATTGTTGCAAAACTGCAAAAGCAACTGATCAATGTTGTTACAATGTTGTTACAGCATATATCAAATATTTACTGAATAGAAGCTCTTTAGGATCAATATTATTTATTTTGGCCTTAGCGTTTTTTCTTATCGTAGCCGATAATGCTTAACAATCAAAATTATTGTTACTTATCCAGTGAAACCAATATTACTACAAGCACAAAATTACAACTGTACGGAAACCTTTCGTTACTGACCACTCTCATTAATGTTTTATGCCTCGATTATTTTTGATTGTGCTGAATAATAGACTTGACTAGCCGAAACATTGTGCGACGCAGCGCAACAATAAATACAATATGACAATCTTTATTTAAGGGATAAAAAACTGGTTTGCCATGATGTTTGTGACGATTAGAAATGCTCGAGGGACTGTGTCGCAGATTTGAGACCGACCCGAAGGGGAGGTCTCAAATGTGGCGGCACAGTCCCGAGGGGACTGCCCGTCTCTAACGCTTATTTGAGACCGGCTTTGGCTGCTCAAAGACTGCCGTATCGTGGATCTGTATGCTGATGCCATGTTATAATATCATGTATTGAATATTGGGAATACGTTAGCATGAAACAGATGTTTCTAACTCACGTTTAAGTCTATGGTGAGGTATTGGGGTTTACACTTTTCACAATCAATTCGGCTCTGACAGCAAAACAAGTCAGGCAAAATTGAAAGTCGCAATATTGATTGTCTTTATTACTCTTGGGCTTTGTCGTCCTTCTGTTGACATCTGAAAATGGCTGGATGGGTTCATTCAAATTCGAACTGAGAAAAGGTCATTTTACCAATATTTTTGTCGGCGTACTCCCATGTGACTAGGTATACATTATGTGTCACAAATGCATAATAAATTGTCATGTAACAAGATTTAATAAACCCATCAGGCGAAAGAACTGATAGCATAACAACACTGACAGAAAAACCCAATGAAAAATTAAAATTACTTTTACTGAACGTTCCCATCATATTGACAGTCGTAAAACGAGAGTCATGTTTTTTTCACTGGACCTGATTTTGTTAAGTAGAGCACTATAGCAAAATAGTATTATCACATGTGTTGTGTGTACACTGGTAGAGTAAAATGTGTATAATCTTATGTTTAATAATTTCAATTTGTAGCATGAAAAGCTCGATGAGCCTTTGAAATTCTGTAATACTGAATTCTGTAATACCATAAAATGTTTCCTGGTTTATTCCGAACGCATTGGATGTAGGATGAGTGATTGATGGTGAGAATAACTGCTAATTGGCTTGGTATTAAAACCAAGAAATGGCAGGTGGCGATGTGATATATTACTGTGATAATCGTACCATGAATCTCACATGTGTTGTCACAAAAATGACACACAAGACAGTGGAATTCCCCTATTATTGCTACCGTTCAGACCGCCGACAGATGTTCCTAACAGCGGAGTGGTCTTATTGGATAATTCAACTAAGACATTTGTTTTTGCATACAAACTTGCAATTTTCAAGATGATACATACATGAATAATTGTTGTGTCTTTCAAAGTATATTAAAGACACGATACATACACCGCTCCATACAGTTACAGGTACTCTTAGCATAATATATTGCAGGTATATTAATATACATGTGTGGCGATTTTGCCCAAAGCTTGTGGCAGGAGATTCGTTATTAAAGTGTGGCTATACCCTGTTGTTCGTTCCGTTTTTTGGGCAAAACTGTCATTGAATGAAGCAATTTCAATCAGCTCTGTGCAACTTACTGAATCAAATCATATATATCGATGGAAAATCAATGCTTATAGGCAGCAAAATTGAGCTGTTCGGTAAAGTCGCGCGATGGCGCCACTGTTGACCCTGTGACGTCATTTCGAGAACATCTCGTGAAGCGTTGTTGACATCACTGTGGTTCACAGCAGCGTTACAGCGAACATCTTTCTCGTTTGACTAGCGGCGGAAAAGTTTGTTTGAGTCTTCGCATCACTCGTTTTTGGATTGCATAGTGTGCAGCATGCCTTCTAGGTGTGTCGTGGCCGGTTGTAGCGGCACGAGAGTGGCCAACGTTCGAGCCGTACACCAGATTCCTCTGGTGAACGGCGAGCCGAGTCGTGACTGGGAGAAGTTCGTGAAAGTATGGCGGCAGGGCTGGAAGGCGTCTGACACGAGCATGATATGTTCTGATCACTTCCGCCCGGAAGATTACTTCAACTGGCACCAGTTCAAGCATGGTGAGTAGCATTATGGATAGATTCTACAGTTCAGCTAACTTTTAGTAAACAATCCAGATTCCAATTTGACTGTCAATGTCAACATGAGTGACAATCATGACATGTTGTTGTTTTGACAATGTGCCCCTGCCCCTGGGGCACATGTCAAGTTGTTGTTGTGTGATTGTCAATGTCATGTGACAAGTAGCCCCACGGCCCGAAAACAAGGAATTGACAATCTGATATCTAGGCTAGATTCTAGCTGTTGTGCTGAAAATCAGATTGTCAATTCGTTGTTTTCGGGCCGTGGGGCTAGTGACAAGCAGTCATGATGTGTTGTAGTTGTAGGCCTAACATAGTCAGTGGTACTCCCCCCCCCCCCACAAACACACACACTTCATCCCCCCCCCCCCCCTCCCCAACCACACCCACCCACCCGCGAACACACATGGGCAACTCTTAACTAAACTCGATTAGCACCTGAATCTTGTGGGCAATTTTGTTTCACTGCGTAGAATCTAGACCTAGTTCAATCAACGGGACTATGAATAAGATTGCCCACGAGACCGACAGGTAAAGTAAACGTTATTTTCGGATGTGAACATCACTGTGACTCAGGGGGCATATGACACATTGAAGTGGTGCACACTTTCTGTGCACAGCATTGTATTGAATATACATGTATATTCATTACAGCGCTGCAGTGAGATGCAGTCTCTTGCAAAGGGTTTTGTTATGAACGTATGGTACTGTAGCCGTGCTGGTTTGTAAAATGACCCAATAACAGATACTTAGGTCAGGTCAGCATGGTCAGCCCAGGTGACACGGAGCGCATCCAACTTGGCCCACATTGGTGCTCGAGACGAATGCAAACAAATCATGATTATGCAAGTTTTCAAGAAAGGTGCACTCTTTTTCGCTCAGAGGCATGCTATTCTGCCATGTTGGACAATGTATATTTTGAACCAATAATTTGCTATTTCACGCTATTTTCCTGCTACTGCTGGTCTGGTCTGAGAGCTGGTCACTACTGCCATTGCTACTGCTAGTTCGCTCAGCCCTAGTCTGAGAGCCACACGCTAGTACTGCTATCGCTACTTCTCCCATTCCTGGTCTGAGAGCCGGACGCTACAGCTATTGCTACTGCAACTCCTCACATGCAGTGTGTAGGAACCGGACGCTACTGCTACCGCTATTGCTACTGCTACTCTTGTGCGTGGTCTGGGAACCGGGCGCTACTGCTATTGTTACTGCTACTCTGCCCAGTCCAATCTGAGAGCTGGACGGTACTGCTACTGCTACTCCTCCCAGTCCTGGTGTGGGAGACGGATGGTATTGCTACTGCTACTCCTCTGCGTGGTAATTCCCATCCAAGTCTCCATCCCATTGGGCCATCTTGTCCCCAACCCATCCGGCCGTCCCATCCCCATCCCATTGACCTGTCCCGTCCCGATCCCATCGTCCCGTCTCGTTGCCATCCTATTGGCCCGTCCCGTCCCGTCCCCATCCCATCGGCCCAGCTCGTCCCCATCCCATTGGCCCTGCCCGTGCCGACTCAATCTTTTTTGGTTCATATGATTGCACAATTATTTTCTTTGTTCTCAGCGAAACTACCTGGTGCCACCATTTCGAAAGCGTGGGATGACGAGAGAGCTGCACTGATCCAGGAACTCAAGGAGAAAGGTCAGCCACTACAGCTCAGTGGTGATGGTCGCAGTGACTCCCCAGGATTCTGTGCCAAGTTCGGGGCATACACAATCATCGAGTGCTCCATCAACAAGGTCCTAGACATAGAGTTGGTTCAGGTAATACAGATTGTCCAGCTTTCATTTTATTGTGGAAAATGGAAAACTGTCTCAGAGAATTAGAATTGTTTACCAAAAACTGCAATGTATGACACAATTTATGAACACATTTTAGGCGGATGTGACAAAATTTACAATATGATTCCTTTACCAATCACATAAAAAGCATTTTGTTTTAACTTTCATAAGAGCAACGAGGTTGGTAACTCAGCCAGATGTGAGTTGGAAGGCCTCAAGCGCTGTTTCCAACATGTAGAGGACAACGACCTGGTGGTTGGAGCTCTAATCACGGATCGGCACAAGTCAATCGCCAAGTGGGTCAGGGAGACTCATCCGGACACCGATCACAGGAACGACGTATGGCACACTGCCAATGGTATGTCAATTTAATGTAATCTCCTGCGAGGCAATGATATCAAGTTTGGCAATAATTATGTTTTTGGTAAAAAATGCATCTTTACAGTTAGAGATGAATGTAATAGGCTTAGGCCATGTTACTGTATTCTTCCTGATACATGTTTTGCAAAATATGCTAAAGTGATATTTTACTGATGTAGAGCATGAACTGTGAAGACGGGCTTGATGAGAATGTGCACATTATTTCTATTCGCATATGTAAAGATAACGTCTAGTTTATGAATTGCTCATGGAAAGTTTATTCTCATTGGATACAGGGCTTCGCAAGAAACTAGATGCCCTAGGTCGTAGTATTCCCTTGCTTGGAAATTGGAAGAAAAGCATCATTAACCACTTGTACTGGGTTGCTTCCTCCACCCCTGAGGGTGATGGGGCTGTCATGGAAGCCAAGTGGGTGTCTCTACTTGACCACATCGTTGACCAGCATGACAACTGCTATCATGATGACCTGGAGGGAGAAGACCGCAACAAGGAATGGTTCTCAAACTGTAAGTATATCTGTCTCTTCTCCTTGTTGTATCATGTTTCTGTTTCCAAGTTTCATAATTTCATTAGTAAGTGTACATACCAATAGGTTATTTGCAATTGTTCAATGTTGACATCTCTGTTTTTGCAGTTATTTCCCTTGTAGTTAAGCATTCGTTGTACAGTTCCCTGTTGGAAGTTTTGCTATGGAGCCTAACATGAGGTAAGGTACTCTCTGAGTTTTGAAACAAGTGAACTATTCCATATATGCGATATGTAGTATCATAATGTGTACATGTGATTTATGAAATGAAGGGGTCAATGATTTATTATCACAAATATTAAACACAAACACGCAGTTTGTAAGTCAGTTTGTGTAAGTGTGAACTTTTCTTGTATTCATTAGTGTCTCGAGACTACATGAAGGTGGAGGACAAGCTGTTTGACAAAAGATTGATCAAGGATGTCCGGAATCTGTCCACAAAGTTCCAAACCTCTCACCTCGAGGCCTTCCACTCTTTGATCCTGAAGTTTGCCCCCAAGAGTGTTTGTTTCTCCTATTCAGGAATGAGAAGTTGGTAGGTGCCCATGTCCTATGGTAACCATACAACTGACACAACTAAATATTCTTATAAATTCGATTCTATTATTATATTCATCAGGCAGTGGAATTGGTTGTGAAGTTGTCGAATTGGCTGATAAACTGGTTGTCAATCTGATATGGGTGTTGATTAAGGCATTTCGGCAGAAATGCCTTTATGGTTTTAGCAGAATTTTTTTTTTTTTTTTTTTTTTTTTTTTTTTTTTTCTTCTTCCGCCACTTTTGGTTTCCGGACGATAACTTTAGATTGCCTTGACGGATCCTTGTCAAATTTTCACCGCAAGTCAGAAATGATATGAGGAAGAACCCTATTCTTTTTGAGCCGGATCGGAGGTCCGTGAGGTCCGTGAGGATGAAATCAAGGCTAATTTTAAGACTTGGTTTCCGGACGATAACTGGAAAAATATTTATGCAATAGTTGCAGAACTCTGCATGGAGGTTCATATGCCACCAGGGAAGAACCCTATTGATTTTGGGATCGATCCGTCAAACGACCTTTGACCTAGAGGTCAAAATAATTTTTTGCTGATTCATCCTTGAGGCTTCCTGCATATCTCGGAAACCGTGCGTCGTAGAGCGAAACGGACGTTATTTTCGGACTCGTCGCCCTAGACAAACATCTCTAGGGTGTACTTTTTTTTTTGATCCGGCTCCGAGGTCCGTGAGGATGAAATCGAGGAACTTGGTTTCCGGACGATAACTCAAAAAATATTCAGGCAATAGTTGCAGAATTTTGCACGGAGGTTTATATATCACCAGGGAAGAACCCTATTGATTTTGGGATCGATACCTCAAACGACCTTTGACCTAGAGGTCGAAATAATTTTTTGCTGAGTCATCCTTGATTCATCCTGCATATCTCGGAAACGGTGCGTCGTAGAGCGAAACGGACGTTATTTTCGGACTCGTCGCCTTAGACAAACATGTCTAAGGGGTATTATGGATGAACTTTGACCTTGACCCGAAATTTTTTTGCCGAGTCGGCATTTTTCGTTTTCGTCGATATCTCGGAAACGGTGCGTCGTAGAGCGAAACGGACGTTATTTTCGGACTCGTCGCACTAGACAAACATGTCTAAGGGGTATTATGGATGAACTTTGACCTTGACCCGAAATTTTTTTGCCGAGTCGGCATTTTTCGTTTTCGTCGATATCTCGGAAACGGTGCGTCGTAGAGCGAAACGCACGTTATTTTCGGACTCGTCGCACTAGACAAACATGTCTACGGGGAATTATGGATGAACTTTGACCTTGACCCGAAATTTTTTTGCCGAGTCGGCATTTTTCTTTTTCGTCGATATCTCGGAAACGGTGCGTCGTAGAGCGAAACGGACGTTATTTTCGGACTCGTCACACTAGACAAACATGTCTAAGGGGTATTATTGATGAACTTTGACCTTGACCCGAAATTTTTTTGCCGAGTCGGCATTTTTCGTTTTCGTCGTTATCTCGGAAACGGTGCGTCGTAGAGCGAAACGGACGTTATTTTCGGACTCGTCGCACTAGACAAACATGTCTAAGGGGTATTATGGATGAACTTTGACCTTGACCCGAAATTTTTTTGCCGAGTCGGCATTTTTCGTTTTCGTCGATATCTCGGAAACGGTGCGTCGTAGAGCGAAACGCACGTTATTTTCGGACTCGTCGCACTAGACAAACATGTCTAAGGGGTATTATGGATGAACTTTGACCTTGACCCGAAATTTTTTTGCCGAGTCGGCATTTTTCGTTTTCGTCGATATCTCGGAAACGGTGCGTCGTAGAGCGAAACGCACGTTATTTTCGGACTCGTCGCACTAGACAAACATGTCTACGGGGAATTATGAATGAACTTTGACCTTGACCCGAAATTTTTTTGCCGAGTCGGCATTTTTCTTTTTCGTCGATATCTCGGAAACGGTGCGTCGTAGAGCGAAACGGACGTTATTTTCGGACTCGTCGCACTAGACAAACATGTCTAAGGGGTATTATTGATGAACTTTGACCTTGACCCGAAATTTTTTTGCCGAGTCGGCATTTTTCGTTTTCGTCGTTATCTCGGAAACGGTGCGTCGTAGAGCGAAACGGACGTTATTTTCGGACTCGTCGCACTAGACAAACATGTCTAAGGGGTATTATGGATGAACTTTGACCTTGACCCGAAATTTTTTTGCCGAGTCGGCATTTTTCTTTTTCGTCGATATCTCGGAAACGGTGCGTCGTAGAGCGAAACGGACGTTATTTTCGGACTCGTCGCACTAGACAAACATGTCTAAGGGGTATTATTGATGAACTTTGACCTTGACCCGAAATTTTTTTGCCGAGTCGGCATTTTTCGTTTTCGTCGTTATCTCGGAAACGGTGCGTCGTAGAGCGAAACGGACGTTATTTTCGGACTCGTCGCACTAGACAAACATGTCTAAGGGGTATTATGGATGAACTTTGACCTTGACCCGAAATTTTTTTGCCGAGTCGGCATTTTTCGTTTTCGTCGATATCTCGGAAACGGTGCGTCGTAGAGCGAAACGGACGTTATTTTCGGACTCGTCGCACTAGACAAACATGTCTACGGGGTATTATGGATGAACTTTGACCTTGACCCGAAATTTTTTTGCCGAGTCAGCATTTTTCGTTTTCGTCGATATCTCGGAAACGGTGCGTCGTAGAGCGAAACGGACGTTATTTTCGGACTCGTCGCACTAGACAAACATGTCTAAGGGGAATTATTGATGAACTTTGACCTTGACCCGAAATTTTTTTGCCGAGTCGGCATTTTTCGTTTTCGTCGATATCTCGGAAACGGTGCGTCGTAGAGCGAAACGGACGTTACTTCGGACTCGTCGCCCTAGACAAACATGTCTAAGGGGTATTATGGATTAACTTTGACCTTGACCCGAAATTTTTTTGCCGAGTCGGCAGTTTTTGTTTTCGTCGATATCTCGGAAACGGTGCGTCGTCGAGCGAAACGGATGGTATTTTCGGACTCGTCGCCCTAGACAAACATGTCTAGCGGGTATTATGGATGAACTTTGACCTTGACCCGAAATTTGTCGACATTTTTCATTTTCGTCGATATCTAGTATTATAAATTATTCATCACACCGAAATGCCTCCAAGGCATCTTTAGGCCTTGACGTCTAGTTGATCATTAAATGTCAGGCATGGTACTACATTTCAAATAATGTCCTGTTTTCAATATAAACTATTTTGGTATTGTCTCCTCTTACAGCTTGATGCTAGCTGGTCTGCACTACAACGAAAATTCCAACAGGCAGCAAGCTGTGAAGGCAGACGGTGAAAAGCGGTGGAACATCACATACCGCAAATACATGTCAGGGATGCCAAGTGTGAGAGCAGTGAAGCAGAAACCAACTTACAGTATGCTACTTTTCATTCTTCGTTTCGATGGATAAATGTGTGATTCTCAGCTTAATGTCTATTCCCATTGTTCTTATCTTCCTTCTTACTTTTCTTCGACTGTTCCTAATCCTGTCATTAATTGAATCGCTCATCAAAAATATCTGTTTTGGTTATTTATATGCAAGTACTGTACATGTAGTCATTTAATGTAATTTAAATGTATATATCTACTGGAGTATATCGTGTTTGTGTCCGTAGACTACACGGGGAAGCTGATGGAGCAGCTCCACTCTCTGTATGAGTCTGACCCACGGGACCTCAAGAGCCTGTCACAAGACCTGAAGGACAAGGAGCCCCCCACGCTGTCTTCTGTGTTCTTACACTTGGACAAACAGGAAGTGGTGTCGAACTACACGTCTCGCTTCAACACACTCACGTTACGTTAAATCAACTGGTTTTGTCAGAATTCTTCTCATTTTCAAATTCCTTCAGCTATCGTAGGCCTTTTTATATTCTTTGAAATCTCAAATGGTGCATTGTAGCGAAATGAAAACTATTTTTTTTTAGAACGAACAAGTCCCGGAGGTCTCGGGGGTATCTTTGCCCTCAGTAAAAATTTTTATTGCTAAGGCAGCATTTTGTATTGTTATACTTTGCACCGAAATTCCTCGAAGGCATCTTTAAGCCTTGATGTCTAGTTGTATCCCTAGCACGGTCACCACTAATCAAGGCTGTGTTCCCCTGTCTCAACAGTGCTAGATACTTCAAGTGATTCAGTACTCTAATGAACGAGTTTGTATGGCAGGGCCAAACAGAAAACCTAACATTGTCAGTATATATATATATGTGTGTGTGTGTGTGTATTATGACAAGGTAGATAGTAAATTGATAACATGATTGTCAGGGTTTTCTGAGCTTTGACGGAGAATTTATGTTTCATGTGAACCCAATTTTTACACGAATCCATCATGGTGAGGTACCTTGTATCATTGTATGGTACCCATTTTGTGTAACTATCAGATTCTCAGCAATCAGTGAAATGCATGTACATGTACACAGTAAACCTCACATATCGTGAGATCAAATGGGCTATCAAGAAATCTTAGGCCTTGACAGCTGAATTTTTGTAAACAGCTGATCATACCATTTGTTCAGTATGGATTTATAACATCATGATACATGTACCACACTAGTATCCTTAGTGAGTGATCGCTGGTACTGAAAAGTATGGGAATGTTTGTCATATTCTTATGGTTGTTTTTTGAGAGTGAATCCAAGTTTCCATTCAAATTTTGCATGTAGGTAAAGGTAAAGTTAGCATTTTTATATACAATAGTCGGTCATGTTTGCTGAATTATAAACAATATTATATAGTTTTTATAACTTCTCAGTATTGACAATTTGTATAATTATATTTAACTTTGTCACCAATATTTATTTACTTTCCAAAATGCTGCATATATATTGGCAAGATTCTGTTGATGCTCGGTATGTTTGACGGCCTCTGCTTCCAGAATCCCAAATAAGTATTTGATAGATTTTCAAGCACAAGATAGATCTATATCTTCATGTGAGTTGTATTATGGTTTCCAAGCATACTGCTGGTGAATTGTCTCATTTTTTCAGGTCAGATTCACTCTTCCTTGTGGTGTAGTATTGTTTGGATAAGAGGAAGACAAACTATTCATGGAAAGTAGCACATACAGTCCTGTGTGTTTGACAGTTCTTCACTTGCTGTTATGATTGGTGGGTGCGTCTCACGCACATCTGATTGTTGATTAAATTAATCCGCACGTTTCATACCACTGATTACTTTTTTTGATGAACATTAATGTTTCATCAAATTCATCCTTGAACCTTTTGATTGAAAAGATTACTTTGATTACATTAATCAGAGTGCATGAAATGCGCCCCATGATTCCTGAGGATATTAATTTCAATGTGCCTGATGTGAAATAATAAAAAAATAAAATATAATGCAGTTTTCGGTGTTCTCGTCATTTTTTTTCATTACTGATACCCGAAACACATAATCTTATGGGTTTCTGCTGATAGTACAAAAAAAAATTACAATTTTCACAAATACAACAATGATCTACCATCAAATGATACACGACACAAATATTCTGTTATACATATGAGGGTGGGAAATACAATGGAATGTTCTATTGGATGCAAATACCTCAATCACACTTAGTCTACCTGGTAGCCTACAATACCATTTACTGGTACCATATATTTGTAAATGTGGGAATGGTTGTACTGAAAATTTGTAGATCTATGAGGGAAACGTGTTGTTTGTCCCTCACTAGGCCAGTAAAAATTGTACCAGGGGTAAAAAATGTACGTGACATCGATGTGTGTGTGGGGGGGGGGAGGAGAGGGGGCAGATCAAGCGAGCGGAGCTCGCGTCGCTTGGACTGGGAGGGGGGAGGGAGGGGGGAGCTGTTCAGCTAATGCAGGGCTGAAATTCTCTCAGGATATAGCCGATGGAGCTTCATATTACGAATGTGTACTGCTCATATCTTCCGTGATCAGTCTGATATCCCAACGCAGGTCACCAGCTGGTCACAGGCGAGAGTTCTACGCACATGCGACACTTCACAGATCAGATGCCTGGCAGTCTTGTACGACCAGACATCAGCCATCTGTCAACAAAGTACACCTGTAGCGATGTCGTCTTTGACATTTGCCCTGGTCCGCCCCATTGCTTTTACAAGATAGCTAGATAAATAAATAGATAAACAGGAAAGTATTAGGCATGCAATTTGAGCTTGATCACGACACTTTCAAAGGAAAACAAACTTGCAAAACGTCAACAGCTGTCAAACTCGCTCTGCAGTTCTCGTTCTCGAAATGACGTCACAAACATGGCGGCGCCCTGACGTCACGTGCTTTTGTTTACATTTACACTTAATGATCGATTATGCTCATCGATCAACAGATATCTCTTGTCATCGAGTGCATTCCCCATCAGTAGACATAAATACAGCATATTAACCAAAGTACCCCCCACAGAGTAGAGCAACACTTTAACACTATTCTTGTTTTGGCCGCTTCGTGTTCGAAGCACGTGCGTTGCATGGCAACGCTCTCTAATCCTTTCGCTCCACTATACTGTAACAATGGTCTTACGTCATCCCTAGTATCTCATGCTTGGGGTTTTAAATACTACCAAGCCGCTTTGTATGTTCGGGTTGTCTCAGAGCCAGCAAAGCGAGAGGACGACGGGTGAGCTCGGCGATGAGCTTCACGTTCCTTTCGTCCGGCTAGAAGTGGGCTGTAAGGCCCCGGGGACGATTTCCAATCAGGGGCCCAGGTGGGAGACTGTGCTGAACCAGTGATCACCGGTCTCTCGCCCTGGGATGGTGCGACTCAGGCTCTGGCAGACCGTCGGCCTGTCCGGGGTTCTATCCCCGTGGCGGACCGTCGGCGAGCCGGCCACAGCTAACAAACCGGGGATGATCCTATATCTGAGTGGTTTCCTTACGTCCGGGCGTGCTCGGCAGACTGCTACCTGGTTAACGTAAATACTGCGCCCGCAGTGACCCACGGAGAGCGAACTATCCGCGAGGATCCAGGATAGCGGACGGCGTCAAACTTTATACATGCATTTCACAGTCCATTGTGTTGTCAGTTCGAGTAGTATCTTGATGTCATGATAGACTTACTGTCACGGGTATGTCTACAGTAGCTAACCAGTGAGCGATGAAACTGTAATACCAGGGAAAGGAGCAACCAGGGGAAGTATGAGGGCAAGGTCAAAAGTATATCATGGAGAATGGTGGCTTGTGGTCGCTGATTGGCGGCTTGTCAGATTAGAGAAAATGTACAATAGGGTTGGAGAAATGAGCAAGTGGTTTCTGATTGGCTGTTGGTCTGATTAGAGAAACTGTAAAACGGAACTGGGGCCATGAGCAAGTGGTTGCTGATTGGCTGTTGGTCTGACTAGAGAAACTGTAAAACGGGGCTGGGGCCATGAGCAAGTGGTCGTTGATTGGATTAAATGAATTTTCATGCAACAGCTGATAGGCCGTTGGTCTGATTAGAGGAAATGTTAAGTGAGTGCTGAATTGAAAACAAAATTAATTTTGTTTTTATCTTTCATGTAAAGATGTGTTGTTAATTGGTATTTATCGTTTTCAGAATGGCTATATATTCTCAGTGATTTAGAAATGCATGGGCTATATCGGTTCTTTTACCATTTCATTTGCTAAAATATGCAGCATACACGCCAGACATACGGAAATATGAGGCAGTTCTGTGTTGAGAAAACACAAAGAGTACATTAATCTGCCTATATCAATCGAGATTCTGACTGAGGAGAGGTATTTCCGTGTCTGTGGCTAAGTAGCACACAATTAGTGAAGATTAGACCCATGTGCATGACCTTATTCGGTTCGCGTTGGCTAAATACCTGCCCCTGATGGCCACTAGAGGATACCCCGAGACAAGTTGAACAAAATATGAGCATAGATATTTTCACCATTATCAATATGTGGTTGGGTTTTCTGACATTCCGACAATGAATAAGATATGGACACCAGACTCCACTCAAATTTACATCTCCATCCCTTCATTGAGTATAATCATAATATCACACAACAGAGAACATTCTAAAGGGACACTGGGGAATGTATTTTTTCTTGAAGAACGAGAGCTAATCGATGATGAAAAAATATAACTCAATGACACACCAGTGATATATAACCTACCGGAGACTGCATTCACAGATCAGCACTAGTGGCACCGTCAGAGTGATTTTCCAATCATTAATCACTATCCAATCATTAATAACCCTGACCAAAGTGAATGACAAATATGACATTTTTATGCTTCGGCAGAGAAAAATACACCATCAGCAAACAATATTGTGTTGCAAACAACTATTGAATTCACACATTCACCCTGACACCTACCAAATGTTCCCATGGTTATTCCTTGACCAAAAGCATTTTTATTCACGCATCTTATATCAATTCGATTTTGTTCTTGGAGTAAACGTGGAAGTTCTGTTGTTGGGCATTGTATAAAAACATGTAATACAATTAATGTTGAAGGGCTGTTCACATATTTACTGATTACACAACTTGAATAACGTGTTTTACATGTGCATGCATGATATTCTGTATTGCCCTACAGAATGCATTCTGTGAATATTTCACTAACATTGGCAATAATCTTTCGAAAAAAATATCGAAACCTAGACATAGTTATGATAAATACCTCTCACGTAACAGAAGTTCTACGTCAACTTTTATGTCACCAACTGATCCTGAGGAAATATCAAAAATAAATAAAAGTCTTAAAAATAAATCTAGTTCAGGACATGACGGGATTAGCACTACATTCCTAAAAGCAACAAGCACTGCAATTTCATATCCTATCAGTTTAATAATCAACAAATCATTGGAAACTGGTACAGTTCCTTAAACTATGAAAATCGCCAAAGTTGTACCTATATTCAAATCGAAGGATAAAACAGACATCGGTAACTACCGCCCGATTTCGCTGTTGCCCTCACTTTCCAAAATTCTGGAAAAAGTTGTCCATCATTGACTTTATTCCTTTTGTATTAAAAATATTACTTTATTTGAAAACCAGTCTATCTTGTTCGCCGATGATACCACATTATATCACAGTGACAATAATATATCTAAGATACGCGATGAAATTGAAAGTGATCTTTATTTCTTTGGCTGACCGGTTCGCTTCAAATAAACTTTCATTGAATGTATCTAAAACTAACTTTGTTATCTTTGGTAGTAAAAAATCGAAAACGCGGAATAATGACATAAAATCAATAAAGTTAGGTAATCAAGTAATCAGTAGGATTAGTTGCTGTAAATTTATTGGCATTTATAAAGATGATGAGCTGGAGTGGGGTCAACACACTGAATATATCAGCAAAAAATTTCAAGCGGTATGTATGCAATCAATTCATGTAAAAGGGTATTATCAACAGCTAGTTTGAAATTGTTATATTTTAGTCTCGTTCATTCACACATCACGTACGGAATTCTTCTGTGAGGTGCAACAAAAAAAATGCAACTTAAAAAAATTGAAATCCTTCAGAAAAAGGCAATAAGAGCTGTTGCCAAATCTGCTTATAATGAACACACTTCCCCCTCGTTCAAGCAACTGAATATATTAAAGCTATGTGATCTATATAACGCTTAACTCGGGAAATTAGTCTACAGATGTCTCAACAATTTGGCGCCTCCCTCCTTGTCGTCCGTGTTCACTGGAAATGACGAAATCCATTCTTATTGCACTCGAAACCATAATTGCCCACGTGCTCTCAAACCCAGCACAAAGATAATTTCCCATAGTTTTATCCATCGAGGCCCAATGATGTGGTCTGAAACATCAGCCGATGTAAAGAATGCCAAGTCACTGAAATCATTCTGCTACAAATTCAAAAGATATTGTCTGTGTACTTATTAGAGGAAGTTGATTTCGCGAATTCTCCGATCCATTAATCATGAGTCATCAAGTAGTGCCATCATATTTTGTCTTTCTTATATAAACATGCAATTTCAACGGAGTGTTTTATTATGTGGCCCGTTCTTTAGTCGGCAATAAATTTCAACAAATGCATATTACCACGCGGGGGGTGGAAGTTGGAGTGTGCTATTGGACCTGCAGCCAAATGTCATGACCGGCAAATGACCGGCAAATGGTAAACGTTATGATATTTTTGGTTATCGGACCATAGGTCCGATAACCTATTGGTCTTCTATCTTTCTGAAATGTTGCACAAAAATACCTGAAATATTCTAAAAGGGGATATTTTTTGTTTTTTTCTATTTTCGCATTTTTTTCAAAATGGTGGCCATTTTCGACGAAGAAACGGTCAATTTCTGACTTTGGCGGCCACCTTTCTCAGGGACTGGTCAGACAGTTTTGAGATCTTTTTTTCAGAAGATTCCCCTCATGTGCCTCTGTTGCGTATGTGGGTTTCGTTGTCCTTGTATCGCCGGTCTGCGTGTGGCAGCTATTCTCATTCTGTCGCCGGGTCTCTTATCTTTGAATCTACAGCTTCAATTGTGGACATACAGGAGGTGATGGATGGTGAATATTCCTATGACATTGAATGTGACCAGTGACATCATTTACACGGTCAAGGGACAAAATGGCTATTATATAAAATATAAACATATGTGGTCCGGTAACCTTTCTTAGCCCTTTGGGCAAATTTTTATCGTGTTTACTTGTTCAACCACTCATTGTGTTTACTTGTTCAACCAATTATTTACTAGTTTATCATTATTCAGGGGGCTCAACGTTTTACAGACATACGTCTTTGATGGGCCCTCAAACTGTATCGCATTATTCAGATTATCATATTGTACATTATTTAATTATTGTTGATATAGTTTGAAATAAACAAACAAACAAACTACGTACGTGAGAACTGGTTTATTTGCAACAGAACACACCTAATGAGGTCGAATGTGTAGAACACTGTAACAGTCAAGAATCGGAATGCTGTTTTTAGGTTTTTGGTCTGATAACCTATTGGCATGGTGTTGTGTCCGGCGTCCGTCCGTCCGTCCGTCCGTCGTCCGTCCACATTTTTACAAGTTTACGGTCGAATCTTTCTGAAATCTTGCACAAAAATAGCTAAGAATATTCCCAGGAAAGGTTTTTTTTTCGTTTTTTGATTTTCGCATTTTCCTCGAAATGGCGGCCATTTTTGTTGAAAAATGCCTAATTTTGGACTTTGACGGCTATTTTTGTTTCAAAAGATTCCCCTTATGTACCTCTGTGATGTGTATAAGTTTGGTTGCCTTGAATCGCAGGTCTCCGTGTGGCGGCCATTTTGAATTTTTGATGAATCGGCAAAAAAACTTTTTTTCGCCCCAGATCGCATTACTATCCATTTTGGGCCATTTCTAGGCAAAAAAAATTTTTCACCCTTTGAAAAAAATTTTGGACTTTTTTTCGGCACTTTTTTCCTTCATGATGGGAGCTGCCAGGACTGTACTCATAGAACGCTTGAAGATAGAACCTAGATATTGGCACTTTCAAATGGGAAGTCATATATGGCGACTTGTGTGGTGCCCTTGAATTCGACCTTGGATGACCTTGAAAGGGCAAAACAGCCATTTTTGGGTAAAGATGCCCAAATTTGCCTCTACAGATGAAATGCATGTAGATAGAGCTTCAATTTGTATTATGAACATATAGGAAGTCTGTATGGAACAACTAATTATGACTTTGATCTTGACTTTGGATGACCTTGAGTGCTAAATGTCTGACTTGAAATCTGGCCTCTGAAGTGGCCTCTGAAGCTCAAACTTTTGCACATACAGGTTAGGATTGTGTATAAGCCTACAAAAATTAATGTAAATATGGCACATCTTTTCGTGACCTTAAACGACCTTGAAGGGCAAATCTGTAAATCTAAAATTGGCCTCTACAAATGAAATACTTGTTGATAAAGCTTATACTAGTATGTTTGTATTATGAACGTATATGAGTTCAAATGCAGCATACCTAATGAAGACATTGAAATTCACGAAGATGACCCTGACTGGTAAATCTCAAAGTCATCACCTACAATGCTTAAAACCAACATTGTCCGGTAACCTATCTTAGCCCTTGGGCTATTTTTTTTTCATTTCAACCTAACGCAACAAAATTTTCATCTCAACCGAATGTAACAAAAAAGAAAATTTGTGAAAAGCCTGTTACAACAAATGTTATCACCATGGAAGTAAATGTGGGATGTGTTCCTCTACCATCTTTATTTCATAACTTTATTTTGTCATGTTAGACTTCTAACATCAAGATTGAATACACAAGTCAATAAATGACCTTGGAAGTGGATGCAAAATGGCTCTGGTGTCCTTATCACTACTGTCAGTGATCTGGGAGCCACTGCTACAAATCGTGCGTATTTTGCATAATATCCATTCTCATATTTCTTTTTGTGACGTGTCTTCATTCATCATCACCATGGATCGTGTGAGCATCACAAAGACTCTTCTCGAATTCATAAGCAGTGGTTAGGGAACACTGACTATATTTATGGGAACATTGCATGTGTCCTTTTGATTATACGTCAGCTTTGCATTTCTATGAGAAGATTTATTGTGGGATTTATCACGACTGTAATAGCATGCCTGCAAGACGAGTGTCTCTCTCGTGTCGCATTATGATGTTAATTAGTGTGTGATGTATATTTATTTTTGCGCTTGCTGTGTGAGTTTACAGAATACATAATTTGCTATGATGCCCTCTCTATTGATTTCACTATATTGTTATAAATTTATCAATAACCCTAACCCTGTTTGGGGAGGAGGTATAGCGCGTACATCTCTTTTACGATTAATGCGTACTGACCCCTGTCCAAAACCTCGACCACGGTAAGCATAACGACGGATTGTTTGTTCAATGACAAATGACAGCTCTTTGGCATACGTTTATTACTAGTCTTATCCTTAAATATTCATGCATATTCATGAGTGTTGTGTTCACATTTACGTGTTTTACCAAACTCCGTGATACGTTTATTGATAGACCCGATACAACTCTAACTACGGAAACATTAAATTGACATGCAACATACAACATATCATTACATCTCCCTCTTTCACATAACCACATGCATAGGCATCAGTCTCTGCTGGCATGTTCACAAGTCCAGACGTCTTGGTGGGCGTACAGCCCGGCCGGACCTTGTCATGTAAGCGTTTTCATGTGCTACTTCCTCGTTCACCACTGCTGGATCTGGTGTCAGTTCTCTGACCGGCTGCTGTACATCCTCCCTGTTAGGTTCTGCGTCCACGCCTTGTTGTGGTTCGACATGTTGGCTTGGTGGCTCCCACGTTCTCTCCACACGGGAGTCATTCTGGCTCGTCGGTTTGGGAACTAGCAGGAGATGCCTCCTGTTTCGGCGGTAGACACCACGACCAGTTTGAACGATGTATGATCGAGGGTTGATGTCTCTTCGAAATACTGTCGCAGGAGCACTCCAGAATTTTTTGTTGTCAAGTTTTATGCGCACTACATCACCGGGATTCAACGGCTGAAGTTCTCTGACACCATGTCTAGCATTGTAGTGGACTCTGTTCTGCTCCTTGGCCCGATAGTCCTTGTCCATGATTTCTGATCTTTTTGGCCATTGAGGGACGAAACTTGAGTTTAACGCTGGAACATTTGACCGCACCTGGCGGCCAATCATCATCTGCATTGGGCTGTACCCGACCGCAGGAATCGGTGTTGTTCTGTACACCAAGAGTGCCATGAAGGGATCGTCGCAGGCGGTGATCCTTTTAGCTGTTTGCACCGCTCTTTCAGCTTCTCCATTGGCAGCTGGGTAGTGCGGACTGCTCGTGATGTGTGTGAACTGGTATGCTGTTGCAAACGATGCGAACTCCCGCGATGAAAACTGTGGTCCATTGTCAGACACTACTTTCTCTGGCACTCCCCACCGTGCGAATATGTCTTTCATTTTCATGATCGTGGAATACGAATTAGACATTTTCAGGTAGGCCACTTCAATGAACCTTGAATAATAGTCAACAATGACTAAGTAGGTTTTACCCTGCACATCACAGAGATCACATGCCACTTTCTGCCATGGATAGCGCGGTAAAGTGGAGGTGATTAGTGGTTCCTTTCGCTGAGATGATTGCCGTGTTTGGCAGTGTGGGCAATGTTTGACAAAGTTAGCGATGTCTGTTGACTGACCAGGCCACCATACAGTGAGGCCTGCTCGCTCCCGGCATTTTGTTATGCCTTGGTGACCTTCATGGAGCTTGTTGATCGTTTCAGCTCTCAAGGATGAAGGTACCACGAGTCGTTGCCCTCGAACTAGGAGTCCATCCATGACAGTGAGATCATCTCGCACGTGATATAACTCACGCAAGTCATTGTCATCACTAGAGGTGAAGGTGGGCCACCCGGTCATGGTGTAGTTGATTGCCTTCTGCATGGTGACATCAGAACTGGCGGCTTCTTGGATATGTCTGATTAACATATCAGATACAGGCAAACTTGACATGATTCCATGTACATATGCCCTGATATCTTCGCTTGTGTCGGGGGTGTCCGAGCTGCTGAGTGGTTGCCTTGACAGTGTGTCCGCCACGACTTGGTCTTTTCCTGGTACATACGTTGCTGTGACATTGAATCGCATCAAGCGCAACAACAGTCTTTGGCATCTGACAGGGGTTTCATCAATGTCACGTGAATTGATAAGCGGAACGAGTGGTTTATGGTCCGTCCACAGTGCAACGTTTGGCAGGCCAAGGAGATATCTTGAGAACTTTTCGCATGCCCATGTGCAGGCGAGGCACTCCTTTTCTATTGTTGCATACCCCTTTTCAGCTTTGGATAGCATGCGTGAGGCATATGCCACTGGTTTCCAGTTTCCCTCGTCATGTTCTTGGATCAGAACGGCCCCGATACCAAAACCACTGGCATCGGCTGATACTGCCGTGGGTTTGTTAACGTCATAGAACGACAGGACAGGCTTGCTGGATATGATGTCTTTTACACTGTTGAATGCCTTGTTCTGTGCGTCTCCCCATGCCCAGGTTGTGTCTTTCCGTAAGAGTTCATTGAGTGGAGCAGTATGAGTGGCCATGTCCTTGACGTAACGACCCAGGAAGTTCGCCATACCCAGAAACCGTCTCAGATCAGATATGTCTTGTGGAGGTTTCATTTCACACGATAGCTACAATCTTTTGAGGATGTGGTGTGATCCCTTGATGGCTGATCCAATGGCCGAGGAATTCCAAGCTTGACTTCCTGAGAGAGCACTTAGACTTGTTGAGTTTCAACCCAGACTGTTCGATGATGTTCAGGACTTGTTCAAGTCGACTATCATGCTCGTGGATATCTTTGCCACTGACGATGATGTCATCTTGATACACAGACACACCAGGGATGTGTTCGAGCACATCTGACATTTCACGCTGAAATATTTCACTCGCGCTGCATATCCCGAAGGGAAGTCGGACGAAACGCTATCTTCCAAAGGGGGTGATGAAGGTTGTTAGCTTACTACTTTCGTCGTTCAGGCGTAACTGCCAGTACCCGCTACTGGCGTCGAGTGAAGAGAATACTTGTGCTCCTGAAAGCTTGTGGAATATGTCGTCGGTTGTTGGAAGCATGTATCTTTCTCGTTTGATGGCAACGTTGAGACGTTTGAGGTCAACACAGATACGAAGTTTTCCTTGTGGTTTTGGTACAACCACCATTGGACTGCACCAGTCTGTAGCTTCGGATACTTTTACTATCACTCCGAGGCGTTCCATTCGTTTCAGTTCATCTTCCACTTGTTGCACCAGTGGTATTGGGATTCTCCTTGCCGTACTGCAAGAGTATGGTTGAGCACCAGGTTTGAGTTTGATGTCGACTGCTCTATTTCTGAGTTCACCGAGTTCGCTGAATATGTCGAGGTCATATATGTTATTGCTGCCGACAGCATCAAGGCGCGCTATCAGCTGAAGTTTCACTGCATCACCACGGCTCAGCAGGTTGTCAAAGTCTCCAGCCACGACAAACATGCGCACAAAGGTAGTTTGTCGATTCCTTCTCACACGAGCGATGTATTGTCCTTTGCACACCAGGGGGCCAACGAGGGAGTGCAAATTTACAGTCGCAGGATTCAGTCTTGGTCGGTTATGGAGTTTGCGATATGTTTTCTCAGATATGACAGTAACGTCTGCCCCACAGTCGATTTTGAAACGAATGCTTGAGTTGTTGACTTCTAGTTCTGTGTACCATGCTTCTTCTGGATGTTCGTTGCTGTCCACAGATCCCAGGAAGTAGTTGGTTGCAAGAGTGTGTGGATTTATCTCCTCATCTGATTCTGTGTTGTCAGTTGCTGTGACTTCATTGACAGTTTGTTTTTTCTTACACACTCGAGCGTAGTGTCCCTTGTAGTGACAGAAGCCACATTCAGCATTTCTGGCCGGACAGGCTGTGCGTTCGTGATAGTCCCAACCACAATAGGAACACTTGTTGTCTTGTTTCGGCTCATTCGGCCTGGGCCAGTTTCTGGGAGCATCCTGTCTGGTTGGTTTGGGTGTGGGCTGTTGGATCTTTCTGCGAGCTCCAGATTGAGGACGAAATTTGACAGCATCAACATCAGAAGGCGGAGTTGGTTCCACTGTGGCAGTCATTGTTTTGAGTTGTTCCTTGGAGATTTCATCCGCTCGACAGATCTGTATGGCCTTTGTTAAGTCAAGGTCCGGTTCTCTCAGCAGCCTCCCCAGTACTGTGTCATCACGGATCCCAATGACAATCTGATCACGAATGAGGCCATCACGCAAATTTTCATAGTCGCAGGTTGAGGACATGTTTTTGAGCTCAGTACTGTACTGATCTATAGTCTCATTTGGCATCTGCGCCCGGCTGTTGAATTTGTAACGCTCATATGTGACGTTCTTTTTGGGGGAGCAATAGTCTTGGAATTTCTGAATAAGAGGGTCAATTTTGTCTTTTTCGGTGTCAGTGAATGTGAAGGTGTTATAGACCTCAATGCCTTCGCTCCCAATCACGTGTAGGAAGATAGCACATTGGATATCTTCGGTTTTTGTGTTTGTCCCTGAGGCCACTCTGTAGAGGTTCCAGCTTTGTTTCCACCTCTTCCAAGCATGAAGGAGGGCTGAGATGGTCCATGTTGGGAACAGTTTGAGCGTCCGGTACCGTATATACTGTAGTTTGCACAATGGAATGTCCCTTCAAGGTTTCCGTACTTTCCCGACGATCGTGAACGTGGATTTTTTTGTGCTGGTTGTCTATGAGCGCTACCGGGAGGTAATTGGAGTACCATATAGTTAATGTTTATTATCAGCACCTGGTTTTGATTGAACTTGGTTGATGTTTTGCCTTTTGTGTTGATTTTGTTGACCACTCGCTGCCACCATGTTGTGTTCACATTTACGTGTTTTACCAAACTCCGTGATACGTTTATTGATAGTGTGGCGATTTTGCCCTAAGCACGCGGCAGGTGATTGTAAACATACATGTCATTTATGTGGCCTTTTCGTTCTTGGCCTTGTTTTGACACGCTCCGTTCGAGCGTGCGTTGCCATGGCAACGCATTGTAATTTACGCTCCAGTAAACTATAACAATGGTTTGATTATACCTCGCGTGCGTCCTACAGCTTGTGGTGTATTATATATACACTGGAAGCGACTCGATCGAGGAGATTGTCCGAGAGAGAGTAACTGGACGCACACGAGGCTCGCCATGAGCTTTGTGTTCCCTAGTTGCGAGTAGTGGGCTCCTAGAGCCCTGGGGACGATTTCCATGGGGAGGCCCGGGCTGGGAGAGACAAGTTGCTGACTCGGGGGCGCAAGCCCTGTGGATCGCCAGTTCTCTCCCTTCCCGGGACGTGTGACATAGGCTCTGGCCAGCATGTCAGACTGTACGGGGTTCCGTCCCCGAGGCAGACCGCGGCCTCTCCAGTTAACACCGTGGTGATGAACCAGTTTCTGAACGGTGTCCGTAGGCCTGGGAGTGTCGGGTGGGCTGTTACCTGGTTACCGTTAATGCTAGAGTGGTTACCGTGTCCGCAGTGACCTCCGGTGAGCGGCGCCGCCGCAAGGATCCGGAATAGCGGATGCGCGTCCGCAAGGACTCGCTGGTGAGAGGACTATCCTCGAGGATCCCGAAGAGCGGACGATAGTCAAAAACTTTACAATAGACCCGATACAACTCTAACTACGGAAACATTAAATTGACATGCAACATACAACATATCATTACAATGAGTCCATGATACAACACATGATACAAACATCGACTTGCAATCTACTATATTTTGTAGATTCTGGGAATATTGACTAAAAAACGGATATACTATTCTGCCGGGTAATTTTGTGAATATCCTACACTGCGTACATGCAGATGTCAGATTTATATTTATCACATTTATACTTCATTTCAGTATCCATTGAACGCAATAAACCATGTATATCGCAGCCCAATGTGCCATTATTTTGACATTGTGGGTGCTTAAAAAAATGAAGCGAGCAGATGGAATTACATCTGGCCATTATTACCCCCTATAAATATTACTTTATTGATACTTGCTGACAACAGGCCACCATCATTCCCATAAAGGGGTGATCCTCATGTGTTGAGGATTCCTTGATAGTGATCAATCTCCAGACAGTTTGGATCTGGTTGCAGGATCCCCGTACGAACCACTTACAAAATAATACTTTTTTGAGATGCCAAAGTCACACTGTGTATTTCGATTTCATAATATTATCGACTGAATAATGACTAGGTGATCTGATGTTAATGAATGGCACGTACGCTAGATCGCTCTAATACCCAAACATGATTACTTCGAACAGTCATATTTTGCATTGCTCTTCGATGCAAACCATGAAATTATGTATCCCTATCATTGAGTCAGTTTTCTCGGAATCTTGTCTGCCGTTCTACTTCAAAATAATCATGATATATGAATTGTACAACATTATATCCTTTCCAATAGTTTTGTATGTGATTAGGCATTGCGTTGTCCCTGTCTTACATATTGTGGGTAGTCATCGTGTTTATTTTCACTCTGCTCAGCTTTCTCTCGGACCTAGGTCAATTCAGCCCGAAATACTGGTTACAGTACTTCAGAAAGCTTAAATCATAAATAGAATTACTGAATTCTGTACACAGAACATTTTGTCGGAGTCGTTCCGATTTAACAGAGCAACATTCTAACTGGATATATTTACTGTCAGGAGATGATATCTTTCGTTAGTTTCCAAACTTTCCCAAAGACACACTTGATCGATCCACGTGGACGATTGGATATCAATAATGGACGAAGAAACGCAGCAATACTACTGTTTAAGTCACACTTATATTGATGTACTCTTTTCAACTGATGAGACAGTCGTATTTCTTTTCATGGAGTCACATCTTGGCAGATGGTACTTTCACGTGATGCTATATTAGCAGACAAACAATTGATGTATCGCCAAAGCTCCCAAAAGTTGTCCGAGTTTCACAAATTACGTCGGCAAACTTCTCTTTGGCCAATAATAACGTTTTGCAGAATGCGTCGTAAATGGCGTAAAAAGAATCGGACAAACGGGTTCGGCGATAGGTCAATAATATAGGTCAATAATGTAGATCAATAATATCGTGATGGAGGCGACAATAATTGCGAAAAAAAATTGTGAAAATAATTCAATGTGTTCAGTCTCAATATTTTGATTGGTCTCGAATGCATGGTGCATGAAATCTGAAGGTGTGAAAGCCGGAATGAAAGTGAAGGCCTTGCAAAGTTGACTGATTTTTATAACTGTACATACATTGACCGTTGACAGACTTCACTTTTACCTGAGACTGGCACTAGTGACAGACACAAATACTTGTTGCCAAAAACATAATTTCGACATAATATTTAAAACTTTATAATGCATTCTTTCGATGTTTGGACAACACATTTAATTTCGTACACATACAAATTTTTATTTAACATCGGTACAAATTAAACATATGGAACATTAGCGCATAAACACTACTTACCCAACATAACAATAAATAAGAAATATAAGTAAAAACCAATGAAACAAATTAATGACGATGAGAATTATTTACAAGTATGACATCGAGCATATTGAAAGAGAAAAAGAAAGATAACTATAAAATCAGTTACATTATTAAACCTGGATACCTAATTCTTGGGGGTATGTGAATCATTCTTAGTTGAAATAATTGGTTTGACAAATTAGGAACTTATAAGTTAGCCAAACAGACATAGCAGAGCTATTCCCCATTGAAGGCATAGAACCACGTTGCATGCCTGGTTTGCGAAACAATGTAGTGCCTTCATCTTCACCAGCAGTTTTGGTCTCTCCGCCAGTCCTGATTCCCTACAATGCATGCCTTCATCTCAATCATACTTTCTCAGACACCTATTACTCCTCCTTGCTATTCTTTTACTAACCTAATCAGGTTTTTATGCTCATGCTCTGACAATTCGTCTGCTGTCACGCTTCTGGTCGCACCCTTCCAATATGTGTTGAATACATATATTGAACCCTCTCACACCTGGGGCATATAAGATGTCCGTTATCACCCACTGTGTCCCACCCTAAATCGTCCAGCCTGAACCTTTAATAAAGTTTACTATTCCCAAAAGTCTATGTAACCCATACGCCCACACAATTCCCTTTTTGGGTACCAACTTAGTCGTCCATTCCTCCGTATCTCCTCTTCCCATGCCCTCACAGCCCAGGCCACCGTGCCTTTCCGATCCTCCCCCTCTCCCCATTGTATTGTACATGTAAGCCCATCTTTTCCATGATCTCCATAATCTGTGACAACCATGGGTTCTCACCCCCCCCCCCCTCTTCAATAAGGGAAGTTAACATCAGCTTTGGCCACCGAGTTTCGGCCATGCCCTTAAGCTTGTCCAGAACACTAACTTGCGTGTCCACACAAGCCCGGACACAGACATTCACTCCAACTCTCTCGTAAGGCCTGGCTTCGCCACTCTTCTACTCGACCTGTTATTCACCTAGGTAGGCGAAATTGGATCCATTCCATTTCCTGTATCCAAACCTTGTCGTGAACGATGACTTCAGATCACTATAAGATACCTGGTGCCACAACTTTATTCCACTGAGTATCAGTAATTTCGACCACATCTAAGAACTCCCGTGCCCTTGCTTTAGTAACTAATACTCGCCAATTTTTAGTTCCTCTCATGAAATCTTCTTGGTACCCAAACACTCGATTCCGCCCAAGTCTGACCCCTAGATAATGGTACAATTTAACCGCATCAATACACACTTCGTCGTACCTTCCACTACTGGCAATCCCTTCGAGCCTGTGGTCCTCTTACATATTCTCAGTAGGCCTGACTTGGCTGCATTAATCGTAACTCTTCTTGTTTCTAAATACCTGATTGTTGTTCCCAATAACTTCTTCAATCCCTCCTACGATCTCGCCATCAATGCTAGGTCATCAGCGAATAATAATCCTCCGATCCTGGTTCGTCCTACCCAAATTATTTCCCCTGGCTGGTCGAACTCCCGCTCCAGCCCAGCTACGTACAATGCAGACAATAGTGGGGACAGGACACAGCCTTGCTTCAGCCCCCTATAGCATGGTACCCATCCCGTCGTCCCGCCACTGTTTCTGCCCTCCGTCGATGATGGCTGTACATTGTGTTTATTGTGTTCTGTACACAGAACATTGTTGTTGTTTCATATGTTTTATGTCAAAATATGGTCATTTCCCAAGTGTGGGTGTTAGATAAAATAAAGAAATAATTAATTAAAATACAAGTGAAAAAAGCCCTTATTTTGGCCTCTGGACATGTGGATGTAGTCGGCAACATATGAGTTGTAGTAGTAACTGCCAGGTATCTCCTACATGCATGTTTTTGTTATCTTTTAACAAGACGAAACAGTTTCGACTCATGGGATATCAGTATTCGCCTAACTCAAGCTTCACATGTGTGACAAATTCAACACATCATGCTTTCAATCCATTGATGACAGGTCAGCGAGGTCAAATGTTGCAAAACAACTGACTGTCACCGGCTGGCCGCGTATTAATCAGGTAAAGAAGCATGACAATTATGACAACCAAAACGCGACTGAAGAGAAATGACCTTATTTTGTATCAGCAACAAATAATTGTTTGCATCGTAGTAAATGGATGAACGAATAACTCATTTATCCTAACGAAAGATGATTGTTCTGCACCTAATACTTATACTCTGTCGCTATAAGGCCATAAATCGCCCCACGTTTTCCAACACAAGAAAGGAGGCTGATTTAATGTTTGGCGAAAGAATCAGGGGCAGGAGGCACTTTTTCATTTCTTTACTGACAACTCCATGAAATGTGATCGTTTGCAGAATACTAGTAGTATCTCTATGTCTAACTATTGCCTTACTTCAATTGGCAACATGTAAATTGGGAAATTGTGTTTTTTTTTCATACATCATGAGAGCGCCAGCTACAATTTCAGATCGCTACAATATGTGATCGTCTTTAATTTTCAATCAATGTCGGGAATAATAATAATAATACTACTAATAATAATAATAATAATCATCATCATCATCATCATCATTGGGAAGGGTCAGTTTCAATTTTATAAACTGTAGAAATTTATATTTATCTTACTTCATAACGACCTGTTTTTTCCTTTGATTATCATCAATACAGTCAACCCAGTTGCAGGACAACTCAAAGCCACAGGAAAACTGCATTATAGTGAGAAACTGGACTGCCATATATTCACTGAGCTGCATAATAACTCATGCTGGGAATTGCTCGTCCAGCATTACTCGCCCATGTGCTGTCAAGGGAACACCATTTCGTTATTGTGTCTGGAGAGAATCCTGAAGTAGGTTTGAACACTAGCAATTTACATAATAGAACACGAAATATATCATGATCTCTAAGACATCCGATGTGGGATAAATTTAGCTACTTAGACGATCCATTTACAGAACAATACAATTCCATGATAAGTGAAAAAAACGTCACGTGTGAAATGACAATGATATCATCATATCATGCCAACATTGAATGGTTATGTAGTACACCATTTAGTACAACAGCAATTACAACTTTCTCACAAGGTGCCTATTTATACACGTATCTGATATCAACAACATACACATTCAATATTAGCTTTGTAAAGGGCCACCACTGGGGCTGAATTACACGATCTCAAACATAGAAGAAAGACATGATCATGCAAAATATACTTCATCAAACATTAAAATCCCGGATTGTTGCACCTGTTCCCTCCCTGTGGGCCTTGTGGCTATAACTTATGTCTGTTCAATACTCCTGGTCATGACATGCTGATCCGGTTCCATGTAATTCTCTGTCCTGTTATTTGTAACACAATCCCGCCGGTGAGCTTTATGAGGACAGTTTCACAATTTTCCAGGTAAAACTGGAAAATTGCCTCTTTTGATATTGTGAATGAGGCCTTAGTTTAGTCCCAGCCTCAACTTGTATAATAATTCCACCAAGTGTACATTACAAACAACTACTTTTAACTTTGTTTCTATACCGAAATGCTGTCTTGGTGGTAAGACAACTAAGTACCACAGAGTACTAAAAGGCACATCAACATGTCGAATAATTATGAAGGGGCCACCAACAAAAGAATAAGGGAATAAGAGGCTACTGCCTTCCAAACGAATTGATTGAAAATAATGCCATTACCACAGCAACTTGTTACATCATCAATGACTTCAGTCAGACATACCAGAATGTGTCACAGATACTGGAGCCCCGTCGATATCCAGCCTTTCATTATTGCTTTCATTTAATATACAGATGAAGCAATCGGTCAAAGAGCTAGGATTCAGCAAAATAAGAGTAGGCCTAATGAACTTGAAGTCTATAATCAGCTTTGATTGCTGAAATTGAAGCTATTGGAAACACGTTACAGTCAAGATGACTGTACTTCTTGAAATACCATTCTACTTGGATCTGTTAACGTAGCTCATTGCTGCTGTTCCCTACGCCTAGGTTGTTAGAGGTCATAGTGCATAGTTTGGGACCAAATTTGTTTGACACGTATCTATGGGTGAAAGCTGTTAAAATATGCACTATACAATATACCGATTACACAGCCTACGCTCTCTCCCGACTGTGCATTTGAGATAATGACTCGATTTTGATTGCCCGGATGTGATATCAGTTCCACTTCCAGTGAAACAACGGTGGATATTTTCAGATAATCACAAGCGCGCAATGTCACATTATACACAATTTGACGCCTTGCAGTAACCCGTGTATATCGTACTTTTAAGTAGCGTTGAATGCAAATCAGATTACCTTCTACCAATTCACCCTAGTCTTCATCGAACAGGTACTTTTGTTCTCCTCAGCTGCTGTAGGATGATTACAGAGCAATTGTACAGATGTGGAGATTCTGGTAGATTAAAAAGGATCTCAATATTAATTAGGACTTTGAAGCTGAATGAATTTGTGTCAATTTACATATTAACTTCGTGTGAACTAATCATTTATTCTTTACATCTTCAGCAATCCTTTAATGTATTAGATTACTGAGAAGTCTTTGTTGTGCAGTGACGAGAATAAAAACTGCAAAACAAAAAAATATTGAACTGTACTTTTCCAATATTATTGCAGCATGGCATGGACTTCTGTATTAAATATTTGTCACCTATTTCGTTTCAAGAGCACACCTAGGCATATTCTTTATAGACGAGTAAATAAAATGATGTTAACTAACTTTGTTCATCCTAACATCTGCATGCATACTGCCTTAATTGTTGATGGGTACTCTTTGTATCACTTCATAGCTTGCATACCGTCTGAGTAGATTCCTGATCTTATATATATGTAATCGTGCAGAATGAGTCCTGATATATATCACATGAAATATACACTTCATGTGATTTGCTAGCCCTTTAGTGTAACTTGCATGTAGACTACTGAATCTGCAAGCAGCATGATAAAGGTATTCACCGTTTGTTGTTGAATACTGGCACTTTTGTTGTACACCGGACAAAAATTCGGATATCATATAAATTCAGACAGGCAATTTATGTCAATTTGTGATATATTCGATTCTCACTGGGAATACACTGTGCGTTTTATAGACCTACGAAAGTTGCTATTGTGCCAGAGAGTCACATCACTATCGATTTTTTTGTTAAGTTAAAATTCAATTTCCTTCTGATCATGTCACGACGTGTGAGCTTGTAGTTTTCATTGACATGGTGTAACATTAGCGGGAAAATGCGTTCATATAAAACTTGCCTCCTGAAAATAAGGCTAGGCCACATGAGCTGACTGTGAATGAGCACACAAAGCGTATTGTATCATTAATATACATATATATATGTGGTAAACACGAAAAATACAACACAAATACAATGTTATCAGGAAACAAAAATGTGGTTGAAAGAGTGCGCGACAAATTTACATTACACTGATATATGAAGGTGTATTGATATCATCAATATTTCACTCATTATTTATGTGACAATTTCAATGTATCATGTACAATGTATATGTATCATCGCCTAATATCACACAATTTCTCAAACTGTTATACTTCGTTGTTAATTCACAGTTTTTGCATATCAATTATAAATACATACAGATTTTTAAACATGAAACATTGGGTGAAATGCATTTTCTATTCCATACATTCGATTATTCATTTACCACACGAAAGTTCGACATGCATGTACAAATAATTTGTCGTTGTTGCTATATCAATGTGAATACAGTCATAGAATTTTATCATTTCCAACACATTGATGTTCTCAGGTTCAGTACGTATTCGTGCCCTTTTGCTAAGAGACAAAACATACAATACATATCAAGTGTACCAATATACCACAACCTATCGACGCAACAATCAGTCCCATGTAAAACGGAACCTGCTTTGGTGCTGCATTGCAAAGATCCGTATCACAGAAACAGAACGTGGCAGTGAATCTCTGCACGTGATTGGTCCATTCCCGACAGCCCAGGGAGCTGTCTAATCCTGGCAGTGTGCCAGGTTTGTAACAGGAACGGGCCAGTCCCGCGTACTGATCTGTAAGCAAATGAGATAACAATACTTTTCTTGTAATGAGACAAAATCCATTCAGAAAAATAATTTGATTATGTAACAGAATTGTGACAGATTAAACCAAGGACACCGGTGCTCAGAGCTCAGTGTGTCTGAGTGTCTGAGCGTGCATTGCAATGTGTCAAAGGAATAAAATCAAATTGTATGCTCAATTAAAAGTTGTTCATAATACTTTCGGCCTGGAATGGCCGGTTGATACTGGTATCCACACACCATGGTCGGGTCGGATCCACAGTCTGTGGGCTTGAACTTTGCAGCGTTGAAATGGGGCCCACAGTCTATATCTTCTGTGGTGCCACAGTCATAACATTGGAGAGACCAAACTGTCGAGGTAATATGGAAGCAAATCTCAATGGGTACCTGTGACAAATGCCAATCGACTGAAGGTCTCACGCACATACCAACGATATTCTTTCTTTAGGTATACCATTTTTGCATAGTGAATTAATTGTTATGTTGCATGTTTTAGTCACCTCAATTTCTAACTGTTTATATGAATGTTTCATTTTTAATCATGCACTTTCCTGCTTATGAATGCATATTGAAATAGCGATATTTATTTTGTTCAGTTGCAAACGCCAGTTGCTCAATTGTGTTGAAGTTTGAGTATTCATTATCAGTATTTATTTCTCACTCTCTCTGTGAGTATGGACAATTAGTCAGTGGGCCATTCTGAACAAAAAAAATTCGTCCAAGGGTGGTACAAGGGTGGTACTTTTACAGGTATCACTAGGATATTGAAGAGGCATATTGAGCACTGACCAGACACAGAAATATTAAATAATTATAATTATAGTTAATGAAAAGACTTATTGAAACAAAGTGAATATCCAGCTCGAGGTCAGCGATCATTCTTTTTGGTTGCAACTAGGAAACATATCACACTGAATGTATGTACAAGTATAGAGCTGATGGATTTGTTCAAAATATATACCATTTATATATTACCGAATACATTAACTTGACTTACATCAGTTAAGTCTTTTATTGCCCACAAAAATATAGTGAAGATGAGAACATTTTGTTATATGACTAAACGTAGTAAGTCTTTTTTCCGGTATATATTTTATGTCTGCAGTAATAGTATTAATTAGTTAATATCACTAACTTATGACAACAGTTGAATCATATTCATTATCAGTGAATGTAGATAAAGAAATCACTTGTATTGATGGGAATTGGATAAGCTAAACTATCTGGTAAGAAATAATTTGGTGAATATTTCAGTAGTTGAAAGTATTACTGTATGGCATAAAATTAGTTAAGGCCTGGAACTTTTATTGCTGACATTGATGAAAGACACTTGGGCAGCAGTGCTATTTTGATATAAGATATTTTGTCTGAATGAACATAATATATTTTGGGCAACAGAGATGACAGGGCATCACACTGATACATCCATGTGGTCGTAGGCGACCGGAAAGCATCTAGTTATATGAACATCATGTACATATATTGTAACGGCTCTAGGGTTGATATAGTAGTAGCATATGTTCGTTGGGTTAAGATTCGCTCCCCAGTCTTGCTTAGCTGACCGGATGCCTATGAGTTCGGCTCTTTGCCTCGTCTCCTACTGCAAGGGTCGCTCGGTTGACTCTGGTTCTCCGTCTGGAATGACCTATCGGCTGAATCTTGTTCTCTGGTTGCAGGGGTCGTTCAGCTTACTCTGGTTCTCCGACTGGAATGCTCACTCGGCAGACTCTTGTTCTCCCGCTGTAGTGGTAGTGACCGCTGTAGTGGTGTGACTTTGGCACTCTGTCTTTGGGTTGTTTCGGGTGACGTCGGTTCCCTGGCTGCAGGCCATCTCGGGTGGTAGCGGGTTTGGTCTGCAGTCACTCCTCGCCTGCGCAAAGTACGAGGGCTGTTCAAAAAGTTTCAGGAATTTGGTCATGAAATTGTCAATAATGTAGCTACATCTATGAAATTTTCACTATTTTATCACCAGACGGTGTTGAGTTTCTGCGCAAATTATTGGAAGTTTGCGCGCATAATTGTGCATATGGCTGTAACCATGGCAACGCGTGCAAGTGTAGAGCGGATCACTTGTAATATTGCTCGATATGACTAATTATTGTCTCCAATAAATATACATTTATTTTACAGAAATATATGGAACGAGTTCAGAAATAGCTATGTAGTATTGTGGAACAAGTGTTCATTCTTTTCCAAAATATCGTCCACTAGCGATGATGTATATACGGTGGCGGTCCGCAATAGATGGGAACGCGAAATAGAAACCTCAATTTTGACTCCTGTGCACTGCCGATTTCAGATTAGGAACATTCTCGAAATTCTTGTCCCGTAATTCAGCCTTCAGTTTCGGGAAGAGGCAGGAATCACAGGGTGGGTATAGTCAGGGTGACAGGAGGATATAGTGGAAAAGGGAGCATGTTAAGACCAACAGTTTTGATAATTTCCATGGTAACACAGAATTTGATTGAATTTCGTTGTGCCAGAGTCAACTAATACACCATTTTGCAGTGTGAATGAATGTTATTTCATTTCAGAGATAGATTTTTTTGTGATGTTTGTTTTACCTGGCAACTAACTAGCGAAGGTTACCAAGGTAAACCCCGTTCCGTTAGTATCGATGAGTATTTACAATATTTGAGAAGTTATTGTGTGGTGTTTTGAAATGTTTTTAGGGGTTATCTAGCAATTTCTACAGGCGATCCACGTTACACATTCACGTGTTGCCATGGTTACAACCATATGCGTGATAATGCGCGCAAACTTGTACTGATTTGCCGACAAACTCACAAATGTCTAAAGATAAAATATTGAAAAATTCATGTATGTAACTACATTGTTGACAATTTTATGATGAAATTCCTGAAACTTTTGGAACAGCCCTCGTAAGGATCGCCAATCATTCGGGTTTTAGTCTGCCTTCCTCATCGACCTCTTCCTCTTCGTCTGGTTGTTCAGTTGACAGCTTGGGTTCTGAGCTATCTCAGACGTAATCAGCTTTATTTTACCCAACAGGTCTTCCAATCAATTCTACGTTCAACTTTGGTTGACTTTACTTCTTGAAATTCTCTAAGTCCAACTTCGGTTTCATTCCATCTGTATACCAGAACACGGAGTCGGCTGGGCCGACTCAGAGATCATCTCTCGGCTACATTTTAAGGTTTCTCGACGAATCACATGTTCGGATGAAATTGTTGCAGATACATCTAGAGAGGAAATTGACGATGATTGAACTCAACCATATGTGTTATATATGTTGTACACCAATTGCCAAATTTTTTTTTTTTACATATACAGTAATAAATATGAAGTAGAAAAAAAAACAAGACAACCTTAGAAACGAATGTTCAGCAAGTAGATAGTGTAGGACCTATATGGCCATTGTTCCACTTTTGTTCATATAATTTGGATGTGCATAAACTGATATGTTGATGATTTATTCATGGAATTGTTTTGTTCAAAATGGTAATACCTGGTAATGAATAGCGCAGCTACATACAAAACAGACTTCCTCCGCAAATCGCTATTTCTGAAGCCAGTCAAAGTGTAGTTTTTCAATTGAAATAACGCATAGATGTTCTCGAAATGTATTTCATTGGATTCCTCAACTTTAAAACCTAAGAAAGGACACCAAGATTACACTTCTAGCTTGTCTAGAAGCAGAGAAAAAACAAACTTTTTGACGCAGCGGCCATCTTGGAAAAAGTAATTTTTTCCATTGTTTGGACACTTTTTGAGAAGGTTACCCGGTCTTATATTTTTCCTGACAGGAAAACCTACAGAATGACACCAAGAAACCTAAAATACCTGATTTGGCGACGAGAACCTATTTCAGAGGTCTCCTGGAAAATGACCTAAGGACTAAATGCACAAATAAAAGGTCCACTACAATATATAACATTCAATAACATACATGTAACCCCGCCATGTATCAAGTAGCGAAAAAATAGAAGCTATAATTAAAGGAATAGATCTTGGTTGTTTGATATGATACATGCCAAAGGAGACATGTTCCAGACAACTCTTAATCTACACCTCAAATATCAACGAATGACAAACAATCCTATTTGTGCCTAGCAACTCGTGACAAATCCAGCTTGGCGCATTCCTCAGCTTCACGTACTTAGATCGAAGGAAGCGAAAAGCTAGAATGGTGTCCGCCAACTCCCGAGGTCCTGGCAGCAGTGAACAAGTCGTGGTTACTCGCAGAGGCTAAGGTATGGTGGCACACTGCCCCAGCTCGTGTGTGTGGTGCCGAGAGACAGCCAGCCAGTTGACAGCGGCAGGAGCAAGACAACACATTTTGCAATCTCTCTCTGCCAGAGGCGCTACGTGGTGTTCTTCAGTGGTAAGCGCCCGTGAAGTATTTACCTAGTTTGGGCAAAACAACTCTGGCACCACTGGCTGGTGTGTTCACACTGATTCTACACTGATTCACACTGATTCCATGTAAACACGTATATCTATTCATCAGGTTTTCATCAATTCAATGGGGCCTTATAATCGCAAGTTCCAAAATATTTTAACTGTATATTATCTTTCTAGATGTAGACCCAAACATATATTTTGAATACCCGAGACACCGAGAGTAATCAGGCCCCATGGTCGGCCACATTGACGACCACGTGGTCGTATTGTCCTTTAATTGTATGCATTAATGATCGTAACACGTTTTGTTACCTTATCATGTCTCAGAGAATAATGCTCACACTATGGAAATGTAAATCCTTTCGAATTTGTGATGATTTTGATATCCACAGGTGCCAATCCAGACTATGCATAACGTTAGCAAAAGTACCTGATTAAAATGACATATTCTGTTTTTGTACTTCCATGCGAATAATCAGTAGTTGCCCGGACACGGTGCAACAATCGTAATTGCATTGCATACGCGAATTGTATGTATCATGCTCTGTATCAAACGTTGAGAATATATTAGAATGAAACAAATGTTCCTCTTAACATAATGGTGTAGTATGGTATTATGGTATGGTGAAGCCACTAGCCTCATAACAAGTCAGCCTCTGAGAGTGTGTGGTAATGATGGTTACATGTTATTACACATTATACCAGCACCATAGCTTTCTCAAACTTATGCTAGTTCTTCCATTTGTTGGAATCCGGGAGTGACTGCATAGGTTAAATAAAGGTCAAATTGAGGAAACATATCTTTTAATAACCTTTTACCAGGCATCTTTTCTCCGAAGCATCCATGTGCCTAGACATATCTATATCTTAGTCAGATAATAATTGATGATATAACAAGATCCATATAGCCTGTTGGACGAGTCGACAATGTAGCAGGTGCATCACAGGAAACTCAAGACGTATTTCCAACGAAAATTACAAAACGTTTTATTCTCCAGATAATACATAAGGCTTTTAAAGCTGCGTGTAAAAAACTGTGAAAGGCATTTTTGAGTGTCAACATCTTTCGAAATGCGCAAAAGAAACATGTACTGAAGCAGATGCTATAGTAGTCCAGAGCTATATATAGGCCAACAAGAATATTTCTTTTCGGATAGTTTCTTCAATCAGGAATACCAAGCATGGAAATGGGATAATTGTTTTTGATACCAGTTCCATGTAGTGGTCAATAATCTGTTCATTACAACCAGACACTGTACATTCATGGAGCTGCATCTGGTGGGTTGCATCGCATTGATAGGCATAAGATGAAAAACATGTTTATCCACTAGATCAATTCTCCACACACACAAAATAGCCCAAGGGCCAAGATAGGTTACCGGACAACTTTGGTTTTAAGCATTGCAATAGACGTGGAATCAATACCCAGTATTAAGTATTCCGAGCAAACAAAACAGGGTCCGTTATCCAATCTCATAGTCCGGGGATAGAAAGTCATATCAGGCATACGAAGTGAGAGAAAACAAAAATGACAGGGAAACGTAAGTGACATAATTATGACTTTTAGATTTACCAAGCAAGGTCATCTTTGAGAACTTCAATGTCACCATGAGGTGTGCTGCATTTGACTTTCTATATGATCATAATACAAACATGTCAGCTCTATTAACAAGTATTTTGTTTGCAGAGGCCAGTTTACACATTCCAGGTCAGGCGATACTTTGAGGTTTAGCCTTTAAGGTCGTCTACGGTCCAATTCAAGATCACCAAAAAAATTTCCCATATATATGATTTCTCATAAGTGAAAAATACAATCCTAACCTCTAGGTGCAAGCGCTTAAACCTCAGTGGCCAATTGACACATTCCACGTCAGACATTTAGCAATCCAGTATACGACTTCCTATATGCTCATAATGCAAACATAATCTACAAATAGTTCGTCTGTGCAAGCAAAGTTGGGCATTTTTAAACACAAAATTGGCTGTTCTGACCTTTCAAAGTCGTCAAAGGTCAAATTCATGGTCACCACACAAATCACCATAATATATATATGTCTTCCTATTTGAAATTGCAAACATCTAAGCTCTATCTTCAGATGTTCTATGAGTACAGCTGGCTTTATTAAGGAAGAAAAATAGTGTCAACATTTTTTTCCAAAGGGTGAACTTTTTTTGAATAGAGAGGACCCAAAATGGATGGTAATGTGATTTGGTGCAATTTTTTTCCTCCGATCCCTCAAAAAGCCAAAATGGCCACCACGCACAGACCGGTGATTCAAGGGCAACCAAACTTATACACATCACAGAGTACATACGGGGAATCTTTTGGAACAAAAAGCTTAAAACATTTTTTGACATTAGAGCGTTGGGGGCGAAGCCAACCCTCTACATGTCAATGTGCTGACTTTTTATGGAGGTTTCATGCCAACCTATCGACACACGTTTTGAAATGTGAACGTTTAGATACCTACTTCAAATGAGGATTTTCTGCAAAGCAAATGGAAAGCAAGTTTTACCACAATCAGGCGTATTTTGGAACACAATTTCTGTTCAGCAAATCGTGCATGCATACATGCATGTGGGCATCTGCGTGTGGACATTTTTGGCGTTATGAAGTAAACACAACGATTCGTCTGCGATGCCACGGAGACATTTACCGTAATTTGACGTATTTTATAAAATGACAATCAAGCTGGTGTTCTGCGCTGGAATGCGAAGTCTTTTTATTCTTAACTGGTATTTTAATTTGCCCAGTAAAGGCATGTGTTAAGTTATATCTGATGATATCAGATGCAGATATTCCTCATAATTTCCAATGTTTTGAGGATATTTTAATGAGGTTCCATATCATTTTAGCAGGCGTATCTGTTCCATTGATCGATTTTGAAATAAATGTTTACTTATTAGTAATATGAATGAAGTAGGCCATGTTTTTTATCCTAGTATACGGTAATGAATTGGAATCATGTAGGGGATGAAATTATGGCTTCTTCTTTGGGAGGGGGGGGGGGTGGGGGAGGGTAACGTTGTGTAAGATACATTCAGCTGTCGTGGTGCTGGTGATGTGCTCAAGCTCTAATGTCGTCTTCCGCAGTTTGCTGCATTTTTATGTTTGAGAAGTCCGTCAAAGTCCAAAATAGGACATTTTTCATCATGGTTGCCATCTTGAAAAAATGTGAAAATCAAATAAGGAAAAGATTCTATGAGACTGTCTCATCAAACTCGGAGATGTATTCCGGCGCTCGTGGCTAAGTAGCACACACTTAGTGAAGATTAGGACACATTTTCCTTCAAAGTCTACTTCGGATAAATCTGGTATCATCGTTGGTTTGGTAACATGAAATATTAGAGCTTTAAAAAAGATGATTGATTACAAGAATATCACATTTGTCGGGTGATATATTACTGTGATAATATTCTGTCCTAACATATTCACGGTGTCGTGTCACACGGTGCTATAATTGTTTACTATCCAAGTGACGCATGTAATCAGTTGTTGGAAATGCGATACATTTTCAGCTTTGCCAGATGTAATGTATACAGATTATAATATAGATAGATTATACCATGGTAGCTTCCTGATATGGTTTTCATCCACGAATGGTGAATGTGATATCACGAACAAGTGAGCGAAGAGAACGAGTGAGTGATATCAAATTGACCACAAATGGATAAAACCATATCAGGTTGCTACCATGGTACACTAACTTGGAATAGACACAATTTATTAGTATCTCAACAATTGAATTCATGTACATGTACTGTATATAACTTCAGTGTTTCAGTATTCAAACTTTTTTTGGTAAATGTAAACTCTAACATGAAACATTTCGAACAAATGTCTTAAGTGCACCACAATACAATGCGATTGTTGAAAGTTCATTTGGTACATTACATGTAAATATTGTAAGGCAACAGTTAACTGAAAACACATAAAATCTCGAACATTTTAACAATAACCAGTCAAATACACTTGTTATTTCACTCTGACTCAGAATCTGACAGGATGACAGCTCTGCGTTTTTTTAGAGCCTGGTGCGAGTTGGGGTGATTTCACAATGTTGATGTAGAACTGCCGCCCTTGAATTGTAGCATGCGAGAACAATCCCATTGCTTTAGAACCAGGAGGGGCACGATAAGCAAGTAGTACTGAGTTGTCGAGATGGGAACCCTCAGCTAGGACAACTGGTTCATTATCTACTGGCTGGATCGCTTGCACCATGGAAGTGTTGTGGCTGGAATCTGCCTTCGTTTGAAGGACGCGGACAGTTTCAGTGCAGGATTCCTGAACTGCGGAAGCTGGACCTTTGGAGAGAATATGAAATATGGTTTTCTGGTTTTTAAAGCTAAGCTCGTTGTTGTTGTTGAGTGATTGTAGATTTTTGTGCCCAGTGATTTGCTGAATGTTCGTGTCAGGCACGTTGTGATCTTTGAGGGTTTGAACGAGAGTTTTTCTGGCACTGTGATTTGTGATCTTCTTCGACCCAGTTTCCTTGAGTTCTGCTTGGGCAATCATATCACGCATTATCGTTCCCAGTTTGTTTATGCCAATTGCATTTGATTTGAACCAGGTTTTCAGCTCATCGGCTGTAAGCCGTAGAGCTATTGGGATGGATTGACACGGTGTCTGTCGTGTCTGTCCCATGTTTTCCTGACCCAAATCTTTCAGAATCTTCTCCGCCGAAAGTGCCATTGCTATTGTACCCAAACTTGCCATACTGTTCGCTTATTGTGTGCTCTCCAAAGTTACGTATGCTTAGGTGAAAATTCCAAAAGAGAAATTTGACGATTAAACATTAATTTTACCATACATGTGCTCTTGTTTATACATACGGGTTGTGGGTGGGAGGTCAGCGCATGCGCAGAGGGGACATTTCACTTGCCAGCGTGTGATGTTGATTGACTCTGCACGGAAGCTGCACCAGAGAACACGGAAAACGATCTTTCAGCAAAAGTAGACTAGATCTACTTGTAGTCGTGTAGATAGCGTAGAAAGTGTAGAAAATAGTTGATGAACATTTACCGCTTTTAATGCATGAGTTTTATTTGGTCTGCTGCCTGCGGTCTGTACATTGTTGTGGTGCAAAAAGATGGTGTGATCTAGATCGGTGTCGGCCATCTTGAACTGTTGTGTACCTTTGTGTACCTCTGCTTACTACTGACTATGAGCCACCTCAGCCGATCAACACATGTCGAGTGAAACGATGGCTCTTGTCCACACCAGAAAGCGAAACTCGTCCCAGAAGAGAAGCCAACCTACCCACCTGCAGTACTTCCAACTGAATTGTCCAAAGAGTCTGGCCAAGAAGAAAGCTGCCTGTCTTCGTCCCTCTCAACTTCAGGTAGACCGAACAGATGGGGGGACCCGTATCATATTCCAAACTGGCATCTATGAGGTCTTCAAAGCCGTTGTCATCAATCACTTGCCGGCTATATGTGATAATGACTACGCGATCCAAGTAACCAGCCACACTGACCAAGATGGGATCGATTACACCACTTTGATGCGAGCCAACTACCAGAGTAGTGCGGAGCATGCATTCACCCTCAACCTATACCACACCACGTCATCTGCCCTCATCAACGGTAAGGAGGAACCACATTTCTGTAACACTGTGCTGCCAAAGATCATCAATCTCATTGGCAACATAACCGTGAACGGATCCCGGGTTAGTGTACGCACTCTCAACCAGTCGCTATTGGAGCAGCTGCAAAGGGTAAGAGCGTCCCCCATCATCAACCAGGCCAAACCCAGTTCTCCTGCAGTACAGATCAAGAGCACCAGAGCCATCCGAGCTGCCGAGTCGCCTGACGCCACACATGGCGTGCCATCTCAGAGTGCACCGAGAGTGACCCTCCCTGATGACTCTCCTGCTATCCAGAGACCCGACATGGATGTTGACCCCACACCCACAGCCTCAGAATGCCCCAGGTGTACAGATTTCTCTGCGCTGTCAGCATCAGATCTTGCCATGGTGGAGTGCACTGACTGTGGAGACTGGCTCCACCGAGGCTGTCTGACCCTGTCTACTGAGGAGTGGACCTCCATATCTGATGGCAATGACTTCACCTGCCCAGCTTGCATTGCCGACAAGCCTGCACAAGAAGTTGTGGACCTCACTGCAGACAGGGTAATTAATCGCACAGACTCTTCCACCCCCACTGAGCATTGTACAAGCCAAAATGCTGCTGTAGACACCCAGTCACCCTCAGGTACAGTTCCCCAAGTGGCTACAGCTCTGGACCTGGTTGCCCTGGCATCCTCGACTTACACCCACACTTCCCCAGTCTCTAATGTAGAGCAAACACGCCCCAAAGTCCTGTCTGACAGTAAGACCAACGGATGTCAAAACACAGCCCAAGCGAGGCCAGCTCCAAAACCAAACAGGGGGCCCCGGGTGCCATTACGAGAAAAAGAACTGGATAGCAAGATCAATGAGCTTAACAATCTGATCGCCAGAGAGACATCTCAAGAAAAATATATCTACAGGCTTGAGAGAGATATCAATGACATCAAGAAGAGTTTGGCGGCGGTTGGCATTGGCCCTGTGCCTCACAGTAGGACAGGCTCCCCCAAAGGACTCGCTGCTGCTCACAGTTGCTGCCCCAATCTGGCATCGAAAAATGACGCTCCCAGTCAGGACCAAAATCTATTATCAAAGGTGCATAACCTGGAAGTGGCCAACCTGTCCATGCAGCTAGATTTTCAAGCCAAACTATACGAGCTGAAGCTGGAGTTCCAACGTGATTTGGCCGACCAAAAACACCTAGTCACAGAACTACAGATGAAACTGGACGCTCAATCAATTAACAAGAACCCCGGCTCTACCTGTCCTACCTGCTCGAATTGCTCTGGTACCCCACCTCCCCAGAATCAACAGCCCGTGTCGGCCCCCAACAGGCTCACTGTCCATGTCCAACAAATGGACCCACCATTCCCTGATCACCGACAGAGTATGCCGCCAACCCATCACAATCTCGGGTGGAGGAACAGTGGTCCATACATTCAATGAGCTTAACAATGAGCTCAACAATCTGATCGCCAGAGAGACATCTCAAGAAAAATATATCTACAGGCTTGAGAGAGATATCAATGACATCAAGAAGAGTTTGGCGGCGGTTGGCAGTGGCCCTGTGCCTCACAGTAGGACAGGCTCCCCCAAAGGACTCGCTGCTGCTCACAGTTGCTGCCCCAATCTGGCATCGAAAAATGACGCTCCCAGTCAGGACCAAAATCTATTATCAAAGGTGCATAACCTGGAAGTGGCCAACCTGTCCATGCAGCTAGATTTTCAAGCCAAACTATACGAGCTGAAGCTGGAGTTCCAACGTGATTTGGCCGACCAAAAACACCTAGTCACAGAACTACAGATGAAACTGGACGCTCAATCAATTAACAAGAACCCCGGCTCTACCTGTCCTACCTGCTCGAATTGCTCTGGTACCCCACCTCCCCAGAATCAACAGCCCGTGTCGGCCCCCAACAGGCTCACTGTCCATGTCCAACAAATGGACCCACCATTCCCTGATCACCGACAGAGTATGCCGCCAACCCATCACAATCTCGGGTGGAGGAACAGTGGTCCATACATTCCTGAGCGGAGGTCAAATAACTGGCGACATGACAGGCCACGCAGCTGGAGTCGTGGACCACATGATGCCCAGCGGGGCAAAGACAATGCCAGCAGGACAGGGCGCAATGCATACACACAATATACCTCGCCCCAACATTCACCTGAAGCAGCCTCGGCGGTATCGACTGCTGTCATCCAGGCTGGCACACCCAAGGTACAACAGCCTAGGAGTCCACCTGTCAATCAAGAACATGTCCAGTCAGGTCTCGAACCCAAAACATATGGCTCCTGCACCCCGTCTGGTTCACCCACGATGCAACAGTCCAGGACTGGCAGGAGTCCTCAGGATCACCAAGAACAACACACTCAGTCTGGGCCAGAACCCAAGACCTGCAGCCCTCGCATCCGGGCGCATGACTACTCCCAGGATGTCAAAAGTCTGAATATGACTGGAACGTCCAGATCGCACTGCACAGTGGCGGACGAGATCCTCTCTCCAGTTAGACCATCTGAGGACACCCATGGCCCTGGAGACGAGTACACTGGCTCCCACACCCCTGATGCGGCAGCAACCATGGCTACCACCTTTTTTAGAACGAAGGGGCCTCAATCAGCCATGGAGGTAGCACCTATCAACAACAGCACAAGTAATGGAACGCTGAGGGTGGGCTCCTACAATGTACATGGATGGCACTCGAACTCCCAAGCCATCATTGACCTGATGACATCATGTGACATCTTGGCAGTGCAGGAACACTGGCTGCACCTCTTTGAAATCCCAGAGGTCATCAGGGACCTGAAGGCGCATGGTGTCTGCGGGTTTTTCAAGACATACGACATGGAAAACCCAATCTCTCACATGAACAGGAAGAGAGGTCAGGGAGGTGTAGCCCTGCTGTGGAATGAATCACTCGATGTCTCGGTTACCACCATACCTGACGAATGCTGTCGTCTCGCCATGATACACCTCAAGTGCTTGCAATGTCCTCTCACAGTACTAGGAGTCTACATGCCATGTGATGGGTACACCAACTCTGTCGCTCAGTACACTGATGTCTGCTGTGAAGTGGAGGAACTGCTGAATAAACATGGTGATGTGCACACTGTACTCTGTGGAGACTTTAATGCTTCCCTGCACCGTTCCCCTCCATCAACTCTGGACCCCCACCTGGCCAGACTCTGTCAGAACACAAGCTTTGGTCTCCCGACAGCAGTCCCATACCCTCGTGAGCACACAGTCAGACCCCACGGTAGAGCTTCCAGCTTGATTGACTATGTCCTCACACATGCCTCCTCTAAAGTCATCACTGATATTGTGATCCCTGATTGCACCCTGAATGCTTCTGACCACGTACCCATCATAGCCACAACAGATTGTACTCTGTTGACTGCACAAACCACCACCAAACCGGCAGGTGCCTCCGCAGCCCCCCCGACCCAACTGGTCTCGTGCTGATGTCAATGAGTACTCGAAGTCTGTGGAACAGGAAGTAGTCAGACTTACTCCCCCAGAGGCCTCCAGTGGCTGGAGCATAGAGAGAGCTGCATTGGATCTGGTGCAAGTCCTCAAAACTGTAGAGCAACGTGTGATCCCACAACGTCGTCTGTCGCAATCCCGCATGAAGAAGCAGCCATCAGAATTCGTCACACTCCATCAGGATGTCAAGAGATGCTTCTGGGAATGGAAAGAACTGGGCCGCCCTGGCAAGCACTACCTTAAAGATAAGATAATGCACCTAAAGAAGGATTTACGATCAATCCAAAGACAGCACAGAGCCGTGCAGAAAAAGGAGCTCGTCACTCTCATTCAAGAAGCCACTGCAGGTGATCAGAAAACCTTCTACACTTTGATCAATCGACAGAGAAGCAACACCACCTGTCCCGCCAATGAGCTGCACTTTGGTGACACTATCTACCAAGGTGACAAGGAAGTTCGAGAGGGTTGGGCTACCTACTTCGGTGATCTTGCAACCCCACACACCACTCCCGAGTTTGACGAAACACATCTCAGTTTCATCTCTGCCATGAGTGATTCTCTGATTGCCAAGGCGACACCTTGCGGTGCGTGTCAGCTCCAGTGTGACACCTTCACTGAGATGGAGATTTCCCTGGCAATCACCAAGCTGAAGGCCGGAAAAGCTGCGGACATTCATGGCGTCACAGCAGAACATGTCGTCAATGCTCGGATAGCCCTCACCCCCTTCGGATAGCCCATCACTGCACTGTTCAATTCCATCCTGAACTCTGGCAGAGTCACAGCAACCTTCAAGACCGGGCTTCTACTCCCCCTACTGAAGAGAGCGAACAAACCAAAGCACATCCCATCCAATTACAGAGGCATCACAGTTATCTCTGTCATTGGCAAGCTTCTGGAAATTGTCCTCTTGATGAGAATTCGTTCTTACTTCACAGACTCCCAGTCTGGCCTCCAGTGTGACTTCACGGAGAAGGTGTCCCCAATCTACGCAGCCCTACTGGTGACTGAGGTCATCTCAGAATATGCAGATCGTGGTGAGGACCTGTGCGTAATTTTCCTGGATGCAGCCAAAGCGTTTGATCGCGTGTGCCACCAGAATCTCTTCTACAAGCTACACCTGCTGGGGATCCCCCGACAGTTTTGGAATATCATGCGGAACTGGTATGAGGGCTTTACCAGCCAGGTCAGATGGGCTGCTCGTCTCTCCCGTCCCTTTGATATCCTCCAAGGCACCATCCAGGGTGGCAGCATGTCTCCAGACTGCTTCAAAGTGGACATCAATGACATGCTACAAGAGGTAGAGCACCGGCACATGGGAGCCTCCATCGGAACGGTGTGTTGTGTCATTCCTACCTGCGCTGACGATGTGGCAGTCCTGTCCCCAGCACTAACGTCTGATCTCCACCCGATTTTGTCAGTGATAGAGGATCACTCCAACAGAGATAGGCGCTCCATCAACAACTCTAAGTCAGCTGTACTGAGGTACACATCCAGTGACAGCGACAACCTTCTCCCATCCATAAATGGTGAGAGCCTCCCGGATGTAACTGAAGCCACTCACCTTGGTATCCTACAAGGTACCTGTTAAGGGCTCAACGCCAGACGTGTGAAAGAGTCGATATATACAGCATCCAAAGCCCTGTACGCTCTGTTCGGAGCCGGTCTGCATGGAAGAAACGGTCTCAACCTGGTCTCCTCCCGTAAGATTTGGTCCACATACATACTCCCTCGCCTCCTGTATGGATCCGAACTCTGGATGCTTAAAGCCAAGCAGATCAAGCTCTTGGAGAACTTCCAGAATCAGAAACTGAGGCAACTTCAAGGTCTCCCAGACAGAGCCTCTAATACAGCCGTCCTTGGCCTCATGGGGATGCTCCCAGTGGAAGCCGCAATCGATCGCCGGGTGTTGGCCCTGTTCAGGAACGTCATCAGCTCCCCTGACTCGGTCGAGGCTAAGATCGCCACTCGTCAGCTCGCTGTCAAGTCTCTCCAGTCATCTAGCTGGTTCATCTATGTCGGCCACATTCTGAAAAAGTACCAACTTCCCAGCACCCATGAGCTCCTGATGGAGGTCCCGAACAAGATGGCGTGGAAACGCACAGTATGGAACAACATCTCCTCCTACTGGAATCACAAAGCTACAGAACAATCCAGTGTCCAAAACTCGCTCCGGTTTCTTTCTGAGGACTCTCTGGATGCTCAGAACGCGGCACTTGTGTGGAGGAGCTCCATGTTCTCTCACAGGGACACAGTCAAGGCCTTCATCAAAGTTCGCCTGACGACTGGCACCTACAGACTCCAAGCACATGAAGTGATCTTCAATAAAGGATTCTCACTCATGTCTTCCGTCTGTCAACTCTGTGACACCGAACCCGAAGATAGACTCCACTTCATTCTCAGATGCCCTGCGCTCCATGATGCACGTGCCATACACATCAGAGATATGGAAGCTGCTGTCACCGTCATGTGCCTCTGTTGGACTGACATGTCTGATGCGGACCAGCTCCAGTCTGTGCTTGACATCTCTCACTGCTGCACTGCCATGGACACATCTGCCACTGATCGGGTCGAGGCCATCTCCAGAAACTGGATCTACCACCTGCACCTGTTACGATGGAAGCTCCTGGACTCTGCGGAGTCTCAGTCGAGGCGATCGAGGAAGCAGGGATCTCACAAATCTTAGCACCACAACTCTGTACATTCTGCTTTTAGCATGCTTTTAGACGCTTTTACCCCATTGCCAAGACTGATTTTATGTGAACTGGGCTATACAGCTCCACACGGTGCTCCCAACGGGGAGGAATCTCCAAATCAACAACAACAACAATGGCGAATGTTTGTTTACCTTCGAACTTCCACCAAGAAACACGATTTATCGGGTCATGACAGTTCTGACAGAAGCGGATACCTGTGTTTTGTGTGAATCATTTGTTATTACGTTTTAAATTCCACTGTAGTCCTATGTCAAAGCATAAATATATTTGTTTTGCAGTGTTTAAGGGAAGTACGGCCGGAAAATTTCCGATGTTGGTTAATTTATTTCCGTCAAACTTTCCGAATCTTCCCGACCAACGACGATTTAGCCTATCCATAAACAAATCGTGACGTATTGTAATCTTATTGGTGGATAGCCAATCAGAGGAGAACCTAACCTTAGGCTATCGACGAAAATTTCCTAATATTGATCAACAGAATATGGCCGACTAAGTTGTCGAAAAGAACCACGAACTGATGAACACATAATCAGATAACACCGGACAAAATTCATGTGTTATTCCAATGACAGCTGTTGCATAAACTTTCGTGAATAAATCGGTTTACACTAATCTCATTGAAAATCATAACATTCTCATCGTAACTTCCTATCTGTCATCCAAGAGCTGTTGACTATTGTGCGTCATTCCTTTTCGCCTCACATTTTCTTATTGAATGAACAAAAAAAAACAGGTTGTGATCTGCACACACTTTGCCATGGAAAAGTACCAAGATACCGTACTGTAGCCTAAATAATTCATGAACATTAATACATACCATTAAAGTATGTAAAGTAACACATAGTAAATAATTAATGAAATTTTGTAATTGAAATAACAATAGAATGCACAGGAGGGAGAGCACACTTTTATACTGATGTTCATCACTGGAATTTTATGTATATTGGCACGAGAAAATATTATAACACATAATAAAGTACACAGAACATCACAGTTATTCCAATAAAGGTCCTTAAGACAAGTGGGGTGTTAAGAGGTACTGTAAATGGGTAAGTTTCGCGGGGGATAGAGTTTCGCGGATTTGGGTGTGAGACAGTTTCACGGGGAAGATGTTGGATCACCTTGTCCTTGATATTTTAATATTGAGGTATAAATATAGTATGAATATTAATTGGGAAGTCACGTAATATATGCATGGTGCATCCTGGTGCATCCTTAAAAAAATGTGTAAATATAAGTGGGGTTTTTTTTGTAGAAAATCTTGAGAGCTGGATAGATATGGGGAATCATTATATTGCAAATCTTTTGGAAGATGGGCAAGGTTAAGTCAATTGAATGTGGGAATTGATTCATAGCGACTTAACTTGAGGATAGAGCTTAGTATTGTATGATGAACATATGCTCATGTACATGATAATGAGGTCTATGCACCACATACACCTATCTATATCAGTTTGATGAAATATTCTGGTCGCCTGCCGATGAGCTACAGGGCCCTTGGCCCTATGTTTCCAGTTGGGGAAGCCGGGTTGATTTTATTAACTGCCAAGTGGAAAGGTGCATCATCGTATGTCATTTCGCAAGGGCGTTTTCCTAAGTACTTCTTGTAGGCTGACACTGGATCACAGATATCGTTACTCTCCCCTGAGGAACTGAAGGCTTCCGGTGATATCTGGCGTATATCTCGAGGGCTGTCGCACTGTCTTGTCTCTGTCTGGCGTTCATTGTATTCTATGTATTCTCTGCCTGTGGAGTCCGCCTTCAGCTGCACATCTGACCGCTCCATCTCATGGTGCTCTTTCTGGGATCTCATTCCAAAGTGTTCAGCGTTATTCCACCACACAAGATTCAGCAGAGATTGTGTAGTCTGGAATCCCATGATGCCCTTCGCAAACAACAGTTCAATTTCTACATCTGTGAGTGCTCTCGTTTCTTTTTTTGTTTCCCTTTCCTTTGCCTTTCAGTTGTTTCTGTTTGCTCCTTAGAGCATTCCTCGTTTGCTCGAACTCTACCCCGGTGATAACGCTGTGTAGAGTCTAGCCCTTCCAAATTGGGTCGTGTGCGCTGGGCTAGCTTCACAAATTAGTTCACTTTATACGCACTCCAGGTTCTTGGCTCATTGAATCTGGTGGATGGCAAACTCGTGAAGTCCTCGATTCAATCATCAGTTTTATTAATCCAAAATCATTTGTAGAAATCATTCAGTTACACAAATATATCCAAACTAATCTATACTACATGTATGTGTGTGCCATATCCAATTCAGTTATCACATTCCCGCACCGACACATCACGTGCCGGCACGGAGGACACAGGGCCTACATGTCCGTTAAAACTTCCAATACTTCCTTTCTCTATGTGTATTCCGAATCCTTCCACTGGTCACAATACATGGGGTTTTTATATCCCACAGACAAAGGACAATAAAAACATAACATCATTCGGGAACTGCACAGTAAGCAGAATCCTTCCGATAGTTACAATGTCTGGCCAGCTACAGACCTGGAGAACTTTGTCTAACCTGGTGATGTTTACATTGCGATAAAATGAGTCAGCAATAACAAAACAAGATGACGACTAAACAAATCTGCGCAAAATCTCAAGACACGTGGGTGAAGACAATTTCGTTGCCATAGCTATTGGTGTCAAAGCCCGGTGACTGAACTATCTTGAACTTCTTCCAATCATGAACCAATTGGTCAAAACACAGCGTCTCTGTTCTAACAACAACTAAATTATGCAATAACACATGCACCCCAGTAAAGTCTGTCACAACAATACCTGATCGTCTAAATTAGCCATGTACAAAATAATTATGAAGCACAAACCACGAAACACAATCAACATATTTGCTGTAAATATAAAACCTCCATGTGGTAATAATATTCATATTAATTACTCCGATTACGGTATTATCAGTAATTTTACCAGTGAAAATGTGGGGACTTTACAGCTGGTCTGGAAATTAGAAAAAAGTCAATATAGAATCTAGATCTGTGCAATAGACCGAAAATCAAGCTGTCATGTCGGATGGCTCGTAGTCCTGTCCGTCAGACTTGCGTACTTCGGCGACAAATTTTGACATTTAATCAATAATTGCGGGTGGGATATTTTCTATTCCCGGTCATCGTCGAATTTACGAACGATATATGACTGCAGCAACTTGACATCGGTATGTGTCTTTCTGGAGGTGTTGTTATTTTTGTTTTCATCGATAAATTTCTCGACCGGCACCGACAAATCAGCAAAACGATCCATCCATGTTTCTCTGTCGTCTGTTTACATTGACGCATTCGCCAGATGGCGCTTCTCAGAAAAGTCATTAGGGCATAAGACACAATTTCGAGTTACATTCACTGTCCATGTTAAACCTACCTTACGATGAACGATGTACAGCATTCCCTACGATACTTGGGGCTTAGCGATAAAATCCCACAAATGCCCCACCAATGTGCCTAACAAAAAATGTACACTTCATTATGGATTGACAGATTCAGTCTTTGGGTACAGTTTGTTGGAAATTACCTAATATATGGGTCAACCACTACCTCGTGTGCCAGTTCTCACAGGACATTTTCCCAAGTGCAGTACGAATATATCACTTACATTTCAGTTTCACATCGTCCATTCACACATATACTATACATTACTCACTGATATTGGCGAAGCGTATCCTCACCGTGACCATGCGGAAGCCACGTGTTTTTGTTTATTTACAAAATCGTTACCGGATGTGACCCATTTACGCATGTGTGGTCTTCAGATATCATTTTTCGTAGCCGTGGAAAAAAACACATCATGCGATATGGTTTTTATCACACGGTTTTGAGAAACGGGCATCTGTATGGAATATACGGAGTGGTATTATCAATTAATAACAACCCAAATCATATAATAAATCATATTATCACATTTTCCAGACACTGAATTTAGCAATAATTTTTAAATACGAAGATCCTTATATTTTTTTTACAGATAATGGTTTGTGTTGTTTGACACATAGCTCATATAATTATATGGCTTACACATAATGTAATGCAAATGGGATGTTTATAAATCATTGATAAGGCACATTATTCCATTAAAATGTCACCTCTGTCATGTTCTTCATTGCACTTTGTGTGATTTACAGCTCCTAAGCCTCACATCTGTACCTCCTTGATCAGACGTGAAGAATAATCACCAAAATTAATAAATCGCTCGCTGCTGCTGACTTGACGGCTGAAAGCCTTCGCTGGTACAGCGAGTACTTGCCGGAATGGAAAAAAGAGAACTTTGACCTTGAGCTGTAATGTCGAGGTCAAATGACACAACCAAGGTCCCTCAAGGAAGGGCTTTTAATATGCTACAATATTTTCTAGATCAAACTGTTTTCAATGATTAGTTCTGAAGTTATAGCCGTTTATGTGATTTTGACCTTTTCCATGACCTTGGCCTTTGACCTAGAATCACCAGAAGTGTGCAGTCGCGAAAAATGAGACTACAGAATATGCACACTAACTTTGAAAGAAATCCAGCGAGAATTGTGGACCGAATAGAGGCCGAAAAAAAAAAAGTTTCTTTGAAATTTCACCAAATTTGTTCATTAAAACACGTCATTTATGACGTTGTATGACGTCAGATTTCGAAAATGAAAAAACATATTTGGAAAGTACTTCCAAAGACCTTTCAAAAAAGGTACTACTCGATATATTCGCAAAAGGTCAAGGTCAAGGTCATTTTTAGGTCAACTTTGACCTCAGGCATCAAATTCAAAAGTGACATTCAAAATCATTTAAGAAAGGCCTCTTGATATGCTATCATATGTTCCTACTTCGAACTCTCTATGACGATTTTTACCAAAGTTATGGTCATTTATGTAATTTTGACCTTCTCCTTGACCTTGACCTTTGACCTTGGGTCACGAAAATTGTGCATCGCCTGTGCATGGAGATATAGAATATACTTGAACAATTTCATCAGAGTCGAACAACAATTGTGGACACTATGGCCTTTTGAATCTTCGAAAAATTGACGGTTATGACGTCATTGTGATAAACGTCACATATCAAAACTAATGGAATAGTATGTATCAAGCGAACATGACCTTCCATTTGATATCCTACTTGATAGGTTCCAGTTAGTTTGAAAATTTGACATTGGAATTTTGCTCATGTCACCTCAATTTTCTGACCAAGTTCAAGGTCATTCATATCAACGACATATTCGTCTGATCGCCATATCTCTTCTGAATGGTATGATTTAAATTTTACGAGCCTACGACGATTCGGGCAGATGTTATTACCAAAAAAGTGTTTTTCTGGGATTTTGATGACCTTGAACTTGACCTTTGACTTTTGTACCTCAGTTCGTAAAGGTCATTGCTGTCAATATGCATATCAAGTTTCAAGAGATTCCATACAGTATTGACGATGTTCTGGCCATTTGAAATCTCGGAAATTTGACGTTTATGACGTCATTTTGACGTCAGTGTATGTCGCAGCGCCAAAAATAAGATATCACTGGAATCAAGACCTTTCCAACGATATACTACTCGATATGGTGCGCTGACCTTCGTACTTGACCTTGACATTCACCTCATGGCGAACTTCTCAAGGTCAATGTCAAAAGTCAAGGTCATGGTCACAGGCGATAGAACTCGCGTTCATCTACAATATGCACCTAATTTGAAGTCTAGGACGATTACAGCCGGAGTTATGGCCACTTATGTGTTTTAGACGTTTTGTGTGACCTTGACCTTGACCTTCGACCTATATTCACCAAAGTCTGATAGGATCTACCCAATATCCTACAGAATATGTTCATCAGAATATGTTCATGAAGAAAATTGAGTGAGAATTGTGAACGCTATAGTGCGAACATACATACAAACAAATGAAATTTTACCGATTTGTTGCCAAAAAAACGTCAATTACGTCAAAACCGATATATTGATTGAGCTAAAAATTGATGGAAACCATCACAGGACGAGTCCACATCGTTTGCATACGCTAGATCTGAAGTAAATGTGATAACTTTGCACATCTGACACTCAAAAGGTCTAAATGTCAGTCTGAAATTACATTTGACGTCATTATGACGTCAATTGACGTCCGATTCCAAAAATGACAATATATTTGGAAAGTACTCTCGAAGACCTTTCAAACGAGCTACTACTCGATATTTTTGCAAAAGGTCAAGGTCAAGGTCATTTTTTAGGTCAACTTCGACCTCAGGCGCTTGCAAAGGTTATCAGTCATACGCCTTAGGTGTAAATGCAAAAGTTGTTAGGCTGAGTGAGTGCAATACTGTGAATTTACTTTCGTGTCTCTATCCTGCTTACTTCCTGAGAAATAGTGAACTACATGGTTTTCACTTGCGGGTCAATATTGACCTTGACTTCTGACTTTTGACCTTGAAATTCCCTGGAACGAAAGAACTCATTCTTGGCTATGAAAGGGTGTATCATTAGATTTTTACGCACATTATTGACACTTTTATCAGCATGGACAGCTTGAAACATGCAATTTCGCTTATAATGGGACCGATTTCGTTGCCATAGAAATGTCCGATCGGGCTAAAAATTGACATTGACCATGAGGGACCGGTCCCACATCGTTTCCAAGCATCAGACCGAAAATCGAAGGAGGTGACCTCCAAGGTCAAATATTCGACCTCAGGCGAACTTCTCAAGGTCAAGGTCAAATGTCAAGGTCAAGGTCACGCAAGATCGAACTCGAGTATATCTACAATATGCACTTGATTTGAAGTGTCTACGACGATTAGAACTGGAGTTATGAGCACCTATGTGTTTTCGACGTTTTGCGTGACCTTGACCTTTGACCTAGAATCACCAAAATCGAACTTGACCTGCCCGTTATCCTACAGAATATGCACACCAACTTTGGAAGGACTCAAATGAGAACTGTGGACGCTAGAGTGAGAACAACCAAACGAGAGGCCATAGGCCACACACTTGCCGGAATGAGTACGTAATTATGACGTCATTTGTCGTTAATTCTATACTGCAAACTTACTGTGAATGGACTTTTTGAATAAGCATGATAAAATCGTGTTTATATATGTTATATTATAACCGGACAAGATCATAATATCTTCAAATAATGAGTTTCCTTTGAAATTTTACCGATTTGTTGACACAAGAACGTCAATTACGTCAAAACGGATATATCGATTGAGCTAAAAATTGATAGAAACCATCAAAGGACGAGTCCACATCGTTTGCATATTCTAGATCTGCAGTTAATGTTATAACTTTGCACATCTGACACTCAAAAGGCCTAAATGTCAGTCTGAAATCACATTTGACGTCATTATGACGTCAATTGACGTCCGACTCTAAAAATTACAATATATTTGGAAAGTACTCTCGAAGACCTTTCAAACGAGCTACTATTCGATATTTTTGCAAAAGGTCAAGGTCAAGGTCATTTTTGAGGTCAACTTCGACCTCAGGCGCTTGCAAAGGCTACTGTCATACGCCTTAGGTGTATATGCAAAAGTTGTTAGGCTAAGTGAGTGCAATAGTCTGGATTTACTTCCGTGTCTCTATCTTGCTTACTTCCTGAGATATAGTGACCTACATGGTTTTCATTTGCGGGTCAATATTGACCTTGACTTCCGACCTTTGACCTTGAAATTCCCTGGAACAGAAGAACTCATCCTTGGCTATGAACAGGTGTATCATTAGATTTTTACGCACATTATTGACGCTTTTATCAGCATGGACAGCTTGAAACATGCAATTTCGCTTATAATGGGACCGATTTCGTTGCCATAGAAACGTCAATTACGTCATAACGAATTGACCGATCGGGCTAAAAATTGACATTGAGCATGAGGGTCCGGTCCCACATCGTTTCCAGGCATCAGATCGAAAATCGGAGGAGGTGACCTCCAAGGTCAAATATTCGACCTAGGGCGAACTTCTCAAGGTCAAGGTCAAATGTCAAGATCAAGGTCACAAAAGATAGAACTCGAGTTTATCTACAATATAAACTTGATTTGAAGTCTCTAGGACCATTAGAACTGAAGTTATGGCCACTCATGTGTTTTCGACGTTTTGCTTGACCTTTGACCTAGACACACCAAAATAGGACGTTTTCTGGCCGGTATCCTACAGATTGTGCATACGAATTTTGAAAGCTTTCAATCAAGAACTGTGGACGCTAGGGTGCGAACAAACAAACACATCCATCCACGAACGAACCAACATACTTGCCGAAATCTTTAGATTCCGGCAAGTAACAAACCGACAAACTGACAAACCCACAAACATACCAACATACTTGCCGAAATCGTAGATCCCGGCAAGTTATAAAACACCAAATAACCGGTGGCATATTAGAATATAACAAGTGGTTATACATGGCTCAAAATAAAACACAAATATTACAATTAAAAAATATGTGGCCCACAAAAGTGGACTTTAGAGGTTTTCATAGTCTACGTGGAGATATAGGAAGATAGTGAAAATATAGAATAATCATATAGGATAATCTAAAGACATGCCTTATTCTAGTTTGCATTTTTATATTATCGTGATTGTTAAAGTCGCTTGCCCGATGTCTAATGCTCTGCAGTTTGAAGTTTGAATTATAATGGAATAATACACACTATTTATGAAGTATATGTGTAAGTGGATTGAGGCATAGAACGTTTAGGAAGAGACATGTTTGGACATTTATGACATGTTATCTTGCACCTACAATCACTAGGTCCTTGACCTGTTTGACAATTAGCACATAGCTCGAAATTAATCATATGCTTCCAAACTATGATTCCGCATATCATCCGTATGCAGGTGGGCTGTGTTTATGTGATTATCAAGACTTCGTCACTCTGTCGCATTGGAACTGTGCGCACGTATTTTGATTCCAGACGTGGAACAGATCATTTATTTATTTTTGACAACCTGTATGGAAGGAACACTTTTAGTATAAGTTGAGACAGTAATATCTAGAATCCTAACTCAATACACTATCTATGCAAAGGATATTATAAGCAAATGGAGAAACAAAGACAAGGGAAAATGGTATCAGCTTCCTTTCAACTATCATCTATGTCCGTAATACTTTGGTATTTCAAGCATACTTGAACACAGCTCCAATCTAAGCAGCACTTAGTCCAAATGAGGCTATCAGGACTGGTATGTATGTCCTCAGAACATAATGATTTGTTCAGTCGGTCCCAGACTATCACAGGGCCATATAGTCTGGTTCTGAATGAATATAATTGCCTGGTAAATATTGAAATGTATTATGTTTATCATGTCGTTGTTACGCATACAAACATATAACCACTACCAAGTGCAAAGCCTTCAATGCATGCACATGTGTTTTTTTTCCTGTTAAGGCACCTATCATTTTTGTTGCAACAGTTTAAATACTTAAAGGTATTTGCTGAAACAGACACACTATACGTTGACGAACAGGATGCTCGGTACTTGAATAAATAGACTACTACCGTACCCTAATCTGTTCGCCAAGCCATGGCTTCGAGAGGGACATGAGATGACAGAGTGGACATGAGACAGAGGAAAATTGCTGTCTACGACTTGACATGGTATTTTAATTGTAAACTTCATTTATTTATAGAGGATGACCCACAGCAGAGCCACAAGGGGATTTCCTCGGTGCGTGTTACATAAAAAGTGCAGAACGTATTTATATAACACAAATGTACATATGTACAGGACGATTACACAAGTGAAGTATATGTCAATTGTATTCTTTCTTTTTTTTTTCTTTTGTATTTAATTTTCAATTTTCAATTCACACACAATATTCGGTAGTTAAAAACGATTTGTCTGAATGATATACTGCTGAACAATATCGAACAGCGCTATATTCTCATCGAAACTCAAATCATTACTCCCGTGCAATAATATATTGATGAATTCTTCCCTACCCTCATTTTGATCAGGTAATACTAAAGTATGGTGAACCCCTGGTGCAATTAGATCCCGAATCTTGATAATCATTGTAGTTCTCTGGTCAACATATTCTGGGCAGTCGAAGAGGTAATGCGATATATTTTCACCAGTGATTTGACAGTTTGGGCACTTGTCTGAATCGATAAAATGGAAATCGTACCTATGTCTATTCAACCCGCTGAGTCCAAGTCGGAGTCGTGTATGGTTTATCCTTCCATAACCTGATCCATGACAGAATAACTTATTACGCCTAAAGGGATGATTTAATTGGAGTCTAGATTTGAAGATTGATAACGACTGAGAGGTTTTTATATTGGGACTAAGGGCATTCCAGTCAACTACTGTACTGGGGAAGAAGGAGTTTTTGAATTGTGATGTCCGATTCTTGAAAGTACGTAATGATTGGTTATTCCTCAGATTATAGGGCACTACTTCGCTCGTTAACTGGGTACACTGGTTTGACAGGTAAGCTGGAGCAAGACCGAACTGTATTTTGTACATGATAATCAATCTGTGGTTTTTCCTTCTAACTTCTAGAGGTTCCCAACCCAACTCACACATGAGTGCACTTTGCGGGGTATGTTTGTACGCACCTGTGCATATAATGGCACATTCTCTCTGGATGCGATCTAATTCAATCAAATAAATGGCGATCCGTCGAAAAGTACGTCCCCGTATTCAATAATTGGTCGTATAAACGATTTGTATATTGTTCCCAAACATGATCGTGGGACTGTACGTTGTACACGACACAACAGACCCACAGACCGAGAAGCTTTGGAGCTCAGATGAAGTATATGGTCGGACCATGTACCTTTTTCATTGAACACAATCCCTAGATGTTTATGAGTTGTCACGTTGTTTAACTGGACATTATTCAACACTAGAGGGATTTCTTTTACCGGTTGATTTTTCCTAGATACTATTAAATATTCTGTTTTTCGGGCGTTGAACGTCACGAGCCATTGGGCTGACCAAATTTGTAATTTGCTCAAGTCTTCATTAACTGATCCATAATCGTTCACTGATTCGATACTTCTGTATAAAAATGTGTCATCCGCGAACATAAAGATGTCCGACTGAATATCATCTACTATATCATTAATAAAGATTAAAAACAATAACGGCCCCAAGATGGAGCCTTGTGGAACCCCGGCATCCACGTGCAAAAAATTTGAACATTTGCCATTGATTACGACACGCTGTTTCCTATCTGTTAAATATGAGCAAAACCAATCAAATACCTCCCCGGTTATCCCTTTACAACGAAGTTTATATAGAAGACCATCATGCCACACCCTGTCAAAAGCTTTGCTAATATCGAGAAATACTAAGCATAAGTCATTACCCTGTTCCAAATCGCAGTTAACTTTGTGAGTAACATGCAATAGTTGGTTTATGGCAGAATCAAGCTTCTTGAAGCCAGAGTTTCTCCAAGTTAATAATTCGTTTTTGATGCAGAAATTGTACAGTCGATTAAATACGATTTTTTCTTGAAGTTTGCTAACACAAGAAAGCAGGGATATTGGTCGATAGTTCGATAAGACCGAAGTGTCTCCTTTTTTATGGACCGGAGAAACATTCGCCAATTTCCAGATAGAAGGAAATGTTCCACTGTGAAAAGACTTGTTAAACAATAAACATAACGGACGAGCGATAGATTCCGCACAAGATTTTAAAACGCGGTTACTGATATTATCAGGGCCTGTTGCTTTGTTTGTATTCAAACCTTTTAGCATTTCCTCCACTTCAGATTCCGTAGCTACAATAGAGTCTAGCCGGTCATTTGTTTCTAACTTGGATTCTGGTAATTCATGATTAAATGCATGATCCAAGTGTGTTTGGGACACAAAATATTTATTAAACACGTCACATTTGTCTGAAGCATTAGAATAAAGAATATTATTTTCCCTAATTGCTGGAATTTGTTTCGATTTTTTCACTCCATATAGTGATTTTGTGATTCGCCAGTATTGTTTGGGAGCGGTGGCTGGATCAGCAAGTTGCTGATATAGACGATCGAAATATCGTCGTTTGGACTCTTTAATAGCGCTTTTCGCAATATTGCGGCTAGTTTTCCAATATAGTTCATCGCTTTGTCTTCTAGTGCGTTTGATTTTTTTATGAAGACGATTTCTCTTACGTAGGAGAGCCCGTATCTCACCTGTCATCCAGGGTTTGTCGCGAGGTCTTATTGTAACGTTACGAGAGGGAACGTTAGCATCAATTCTATCGTACATTACTTTATAAAAGATGTGTGTGGCATCGTCAATGTCATCAACAGCGCACAATAAGGGAATTAAAGGAGATTCCAAAATATCGTTGTTCAGTTGCTGAAAGTCCGCGTTATTGTAATTATACACGCGTCTACTGAATGATTGTTCTTGTGTATAGGTGAATTTAGACTTGCAATATACGGTGCAGTGATCAGAGTCAGACACTGGATGAAGTGCTCCGCAGTCAGAAATTAAACCAGGTGAATCCGTTATGATCAAGTCCAGAATAGATGCGCTTTGGGGCGTTATGCGCGTAGGCTCGGTTATCAATTGTTGAAAGTCAAATACATTTATCAGGTTGACCAATTCATTTTTCAGTTCACTATTCAAATGGTCTGAATCCCAAACACTACACCTATCATTGAAATTACCCAGCAGAAAAATGCTGTCATATGTTCGATTATAAGCATCGTAAAGATTGTCATTGATATCACTCATGAAAACACTAGCTTCCTCCCTGGTGGCGTTTGGAGGTCTATAAATCACACCTAGTAAAATAATCTTTCCAGAGACATTGATTTCTATCCACAAATTTTCGAGACGAGCGTGTGTGAGTTCATTGGTTTGTTTATGATACATCTTAGATGTAGCTAGGATACCTACCCCACCACCTTTCCGATCCCTTCTGTCCCGTCTATACAAAACAAATTCATCTCGGGGAAAGGGTAGTGTGCTGGAATCAACACTATCATTCAGATGTGTTTCACTGATGCAGATGAAGTCAAATGCTTGTGACATACACATGTCGGTATATAATTCATCTGCTTTGTACATTGGATCGTCAGCTGTTTTCAAAACCAATCCTCTAATATTGGTGTGGCAAAAAGATAAAGATACCGGACCGGGATTTGGATGAATATCGCCGCATAATAAAAGCGACAAGCCCATAAAGAACGCATAGGCAATTGATGTGCCAAGAGTAGTTTGAAGGGGTGTGAACAATGAACCCCAATATCTAATTCCATAGCCATGCGCAGGATACATGGCATAACTATATGTGTGAATGTATGTGTGCCAGAACAAAGACACAAACACAGACGAGTTAGAGACAACCACTTTGTACAAAGACAAATTCAGGACAACCACAAGATACATATACTTCACATTTTAATGAGCAAGAACGACGCTCTCATCATGGTATCAGATAGATCAGATTGTGATCAGATAGATCAGATTGTGATCAGATAGGTCAGATTGTGTACAATCGGTTGGACTGTACACCCAGTTTCGTGTTGCCGGGCACGAATCACCAATCTGTTTGGATGACTAGTGTATCGCTGACACGACGACACTGTGCTGCGGGAGTCAAACCTCCTCGAAACGTTTTCTTCTGCAATCAGCAGACGACGCGGCATGGTTTTGACTGATTTTTCAGTCCGCTCAGCATCCTCTTCCGCGGAATTGATCCAGGAGATAATGAACATGTCCCAATTAGTCGATGAAATATCATTAGAGAAAGTCATCCCAAAGTTTACATTCTTAAAGTATATACCAAACCAGGGGATGTTGCCCCAAACAGTTGGTGTATACTACAGAGTTGCTGCTCTGCTAGTGACATCCCACACCTTGCGCTATGAAAGTCAGGTGAGCGACCACGCTCGTGTACAACGACCAGCCCTTGCAGACTACATCAATGTACATAAGACTCTGGTCTGAACTCACCATTCACCTGCCTCAATGCACTGTCATTCAAGTATACAATTAATTCCTTTTACAAAACATATACAATACCCGTAACCACGTTTTTCTGGTATATTTCATTTTATACCAAACGAAGTTATATATAACAACAGTTGTTGTCACTGTGTGAAACGCAAAAGTAGTTATATATTGGTGCTGTGTTCAAGTATGTCGTCATATATCAAGAGGAAGAGCGCATTGTAAGTCCGCCGCTGGAAAAAAAAAGCTGAAACATTCCAGACAGGTCCTTCACTGCCTTCACAAATGAATTCACCCCTATTTGCTTCGCTACAGATTGGTACCTGTGGACCTAATGATGCTGCAGGTGGAACCAATGAACCCCTCTGATAGCCAGGTAGCTTGGGCATCCTAGAATCATGCATTCACAATTTCTTCATGATGTGTGTTTTCACTCTCTGGTGATTGAACTGTTTTGTTGGTTTTGCAGACTTCTTGTAGCAGCTGCCTTCGAAACCAGTCAATATTTGTTTAAATATTTATTCCATATTAAACATGCTAAACTAACTGAATGAAATATACATCAAATGAAATGAAAATAACCAGTCCTCAGGAAAATTTTGCTCATTTGAACAGGCGGTTCTCGCGTAAATACAGGAACTGTATCCATCACACGCAGATGTAAACAAAGCATAGAAGTGCGAGATACATTGACAATTCCACGCACATCATGGTATATCACTGATTATTTTCTCACAACTACACTATATATGCACATACGAAATAGAAAATGTACTCGATGTGGACTTTTAGGCGCGATTTGGGTATTTGTTTACATTCAGGTTTGGTTGATACACTTCGTTTGTTTATTTACAAAACCGGTACAAAATGGGCACTAAACGGATGAAAAGACAACTCGGACGGACTGTAATCGTCGAAACCTTTGAGCACACCTTTTGTTATATTGCATTAGATGTGTTTAACAAAAAATTGGTTTTGAAAAAAAATATTGCATACATTCGAAGGCAGCAGCTTTAATAATAAAAAAATCTATTTGGGTGGGACTTGTATCCTAACCTTACTGTATGTTTGCTTTCATTGAATGACAAAGCATGTACATGGTTTTTATGGTCAAAACACTTCAAATGTTTGTTTCTTGATCTGATAGGAAATGACCATGAATGCCCGAACACACTGTTTATGATATGTCTGGATCCAAGATATCACACATTGTCGGTGAGCTGATCCACATTGAAAGTGACCTGGCCACCTTGTTTAATTGGCTCAATGAATGTATGGAAGATAGGCCAGGATCATGATAATATACAAGCATGAAGAACATGATATACAGTGTATCTTTTATAGAAACCATAAGGCCCACTAACAGTTCAGTTTACAATTGTGCATGTTAAATCTTTCACATATTCAGCAATTAGGCCTACTCTTTTGTATATGTCTCCGCACAGAATTAGGATATAATGTGCCTGACGACTGATCGTCCTCGACAAGCACGTGAGGTACCGATTTGATTGATGGTGAAAATAATTGTGAAATTGGTTGGTGAATAACAGGTGTCTGGGCGATCATTTTTGTGATAAATGTCCCATAAACCCCCCCCCCCCCCCCACTTCTGCAAATAATGTCAGGAGTATTTCGTATCAAACGCTGGTATATTATATTATATGTGAATGTGATATGGCTTTTCAGTTGCTTTGAAGTTTGCAGTGAAGAATTCTATTTCGGGTTGGCATGCAAGAACGTATTCTTTAAAGTATCGTGTTCCTTGTTAAAACATCAGCATTTAGAGATCAACATTTTAACACACGCTTCGAAGACACTAAATTCTTAAGCCATTATCTAATTATCGTGCTTACTTTAATGTACAAAAATCGTCGTGCTTCCTGAGTATGGATAAAAAGGATACAAAGAATTCAAATTTGGTTAAACCTTTGGTAGCAGGTGACTTGGCCCTTTCGGCATCCCCTGTGCCTCTACAATTGTTACAATATGGTGATTACAGTCTAACCTCAGCTAACTTTCTACTATTCATCTATTTAGATATTCTACCGCCAGTGGTGGATCAGTGTTCCTCTTTTAACAAAGCCTGCTCAAGCTCCACACACTATGCCTCTTCACGCTCTTCTACAAAACCTCCACTACCACGCCTACGCCATCTACATGTATCCCTGCCGACTCGTCGCCATCATGTAGCTGGACGTAATATCTCCACATCGGTTCTGCTATTAATACAAATACGCATTGCATTGAGATCGTTGATAGATGAAACAAATCATTTACGCCATTCGTTTGTATGAAATACATCAGAGGCATATGATCTTCCATGGGCAGTTTCTATTTTCGTATGATACAGTAATATAACAATTGGTTATACAGTCATGATACCGATGATACATGAACTATATAGTCAGTAGCCGTTTGGCTTGTGATTAGATACGTGTGCATTTGTCAGGCATCTATATCACTGGGCTTGTTTTGGAGTTTCCAATTGCTTTAATGTGTTGTTCGACAGTTGTATACCAATTTTTCTGAGGTACATTAGAAACAACTAATACCAATGTGTCTTTGAAAATAAAAATCACTGTTATGCCAAATTGTCGCATTTCAGATTTACTATTGTCATCATCATAATCTGATTGTATTGGTGGAAATGTGTTGATATTGCTTGCCTTCCAGTGGCGTATCTGTGATGAACTAAGCCTTCGTAGCCAATCCATGATATCTGAAATTTGTTATGATTATTATCGTTGTCCAATCCATGTTGTGAGCCACAACCCACAATATAGATGGATTTTGATGATATTGATGAACGACACGACATGGAATATTTTTATGTTGGAAACAAAAGTCAGTGACATGCAGAAATTCACGAGTCCTTTATCAAATCGCAATTATGGATCAACGGGATGCCGGTATTACCGTGGATAAGGGATACCAGTATAATTATGGTAAGGATATACGATGATGATCAACATCACAGACAAACCAAACATTTGTATGCAAGCCACTCTAAACTACCATTACGTTTGACAATTTGCCATTTCCTGGAAATTGACACTTTCTCAGCCAGAACGAACGAGTAACAGAAATTGGACCTGGTCATTATTGTCACGATAAACATCTCTGTGTTGGTGCTTGTGGGTGATAACACGTCTAGTGTTACTCTGTCAGACGGTTAACATTTCGTCATTGCCTGCTTGGATACAGTATTGGAACAAGGTTGTAAATTTCACAAATTACCATCAGAATGATCTGATACCTAATAGGAGAAAAATATATAGCGTGAGTCGCGGGTATCAGTACTCTTCACTGCCACGTACAGTTACGTTAGATATTTCCTGACAGATTGAAGCATATCACGCGTTTAGCTTGGCCATAGTGACGTATTTGACCGTACACACCAGGATGAGCTCATATAATGAGAACAATTTGTTAAACTATTCAGCATCTTTCATTTTAAATTAGAACGGGTTTGCTTCGGATTTTTTTTCAGTCGGCTGTTGGCCAGCTTTCTACTGATTTCATCAGATGTGAATAGAGACAACTAGATTCCACACACTGTACCAGTGTAAAATATATGTTCAGGCCTCGTCTTTATTTCAACAATCATCATTATGCACTTTTCATGCAAATCGTCATCCAATCGTGTACTTGTAACCTTGTAGGGATCTATCAGTCTCGATAAAAGTAGTCGATAGACCAACTGGAACAACAGTTGTGCATCGGCACTCTATAGATTAACTAGATTAACCATTGAATAGTCATATTATCAAGGTACCATTATATGGTTTTATTCCTGTTCAGATAGAGCTATTGTGAACATTTGGTGATGAAATAGATGTTCCAGTTGATTGGTAATGAATAACAGCGACATGTATTCGAGTATATTGAGCCAGTATTACAATCCCCTTCCCATGCCGATGAGAAATAGCTTCGGCAGTTTCTGTAATCGTAACGTCAGTTGAGGAAGAATGTGCTTTAATGGCCAGGCAAACACGTAAAATACGTAATTTGAGCAGCCCGCTCAAAGATGGAAAACCACTCCAAAATGCATGACATTCAAATGAAAACACGCTGAAACAAGCCAATATTGTGGACATTCTGTCGCTCAACAAACCTCCGTTCAGGGTCAATAAAAAGTACTGATTCTAAATATCAAGGCAATAAATGCCGTATTCCCGCCATCTCACGCGTTCATTTGAATTGTCAATCACACACCAGGACAATCAATATGCGACATGCAGTTTATCTTGCTGGCTACATGTACTTTAAGTTCTGCCTCAGCTGACGTCACCCATTAGTGATACATACTAAAATCGTGCCTATTTGAGTCAATATCTCGAAACCCATTGATTGTATTTGTAAAATTCCTTCCAATTCACCGAAAACTATTCATAATAGACTAAATGAAAAGCACTTTCATCAGTCTGCTACCAGGTCTTGACACCATAATCATAGTAATACGAGTATTTTATTATCCAGGAAATTGAAGAAAAATGTTTACAATGTCCTCATGTAGTCTACAGCTGCAGTAGACAGGCCTCTGACATTCTTAGTGGACACGTGACACACTGCCCTGGCATCATGGCGTTAATGGTACCACAAGACAATCAGTGAGTTGTGATGGATAACTCAGAAGTGACAAGAACAGAAATCGAGCATCACAATCCTACCTCGGTGGCATTAGGCTTTGTGGATAAACGCGTTGGCGGCACTTATATGGAGACAGATTTGTGGCCTTTGAGGGTAGGTGTTAGAAGAACATATACTAAGTTCATACTTACCCAAGATATAGCTCCAATGTGACTATAGATGTGGTTCTGAAACTATTTGTCTTGTAGAATAGTGAATGACAAAGAGCTGATTGTCGATGTCTTCCATCATCAAGACCTGGTTACCGTTACTTGGAACGTACCGGTCATACATCGATAGTAAGTCCGTTGCTGGGAATAAAAAAAATAGTCCAAGGGCTAAGATAGGTTACCGGACAATATATAATAGCTTTTTTGTCCCGTGGCCTTGAAAGTAAGGTCACGGTCAAATTTAAAGTCTCAAGAGTATTCAGTACATATGATTTCCTACATGTTCACGATTGATTACTAAGCTGTGAATTCAATAATTAGAGAGATATTAGTTATTATGTCCTGTAACCTTGAAAATCAAATCAAAAGTGAAATTGAAGGTCATCAGGATATTCAGCATATATCATTTGTTGTATGTCCACAATAGAATAATTTGATAATAAACAAGATATTAGCCAAGTTGTCCTGTGAGACCTTGAAAAATGAGGTCAAAGGTCAAATTCAATGTCATCATAATATTCGGCATATGTCATTTCCTATATGTCCACAATTGATTCCTAAGCTGTAAAATCGAGTAGTATATAGGGATCATCCCATCCTTATAGTTTTGTGCATATATTTCCGTCTCGATATGCCAGTGTGGATATCACAGCGGGTGTCGCATGCGGGGCAGGAGATGCTCACTCTTCCGGAGCACCTGATCTCACACTCAGCTGGCTGGGTGTCTGTGATTTTCACATGGCTTTGACCTTGATACCTTAGTATCTCTCGGATTTGACTACTCACACTGATCTTGTAAAATTCGTCCATGGATTCGGTCTTGGAATATGAATTTGTCTGTTTGTCGGTATACGTTTCTACTGTAAAGACAATAATAAGCGAGATATTAGCCATTTTGTGCTCTGACCTTGAGAATGAGGTCAAAGGTCAAATTCAAGACAATAATCAACATATATCATTTCCTATGTGTCCACAATTGATTCCTAGTCTCTAATCTCAATACTAAATGAGATATTAGGCATAATGAGTCCCATTATACAGCATAGGAGAATACAACATGGGAAAGTCCCATTTGGGACACTTCTAGAAAATGAAAATGGCCGCCATATTCAGATCGAGGATTCAGGGCCAACGAAACTTATGCACAGAGGTATGTGAGAGCAATCTTTTGAAATAAAAATCTCAAAACTGTCTGAACAGTTTTTGAGAAAATGGCCGCCAAATCAGAAATTGCCCGTTTTTTGGTGAAAATGGCCGCCATTTTGAGAAAAATGCGAGAAAAAAATACCCCCCTCTTGAAATAATTTTAGGTATTTTTGTGCAAAACTTCAGAAAGATCTGATCGTAAACTTTAAAGATAAAAATATGGACGGACGACGCCGACGACGGATGCAACGCCATGCCAACAGGTTATCGGACCATAGGTTAGGTAACCTAAAAACACAGCTGGAACATTCCACATAAGTTTGAAGCTTGAAGTACGTAATACCCGGAAAATTGTAATAAGACCTAATGTATGTATACACTAATAATTGCTTTGCTATACTGACCAACTGATGCTGCAGGTGGAACTATTGAATCCCTCCTTTGACAACCTGGTAGCATATACATCCTGGAATGATGATTTCACAATTTCCTCATGCGGTGTTTTTCTTCACTCTTTGATGATTATATTGTTTTTGCTGGTTTTGTAGACTAACCCCGTGATAGTATGCAAAAGTTCAGTTCGAAAGAACAAAATACACCTATGTAATTGGGACTGGTATCCTAACCTCACCCTATGTTTGTTTTCATTGAATGACAAAGCATGTACATAGTTTATACGATCTAAACACTTCAGATGTTTGTTTTGATCTCATAGGAAATGACCATGAATGCCCGAACACACTGTTATATCTAGAACATAAGATATATACGGTGAGCTGATCCATATTGGGAGTGACCTGGTCCACCTAGATTATGGAAGATATGCTAGGATCATGATAATATACATGCATGAAGAACGTATGTATCTTTGATTATGAGGAACCATGCGACCCGTTTGCAGGTCAGCTTACAATTTGTGCATGTTAAATATTTCACATATTCAGCAATTAAGCCTACTCTTTTGTTTCGCACAGAATAGGGATATTTTATGCCTGACGACCAGTCGTCCCCGACAATCACATGAAATGCGTATTAGATTGATGGTGAAAATAATTGTGTGATTGGTTGTGAAATAAGAGGTGTGTATAATTGTGTGATTGGTTGTGAAATAAGAGGTGTGTGGGCGATCATTTCTGTGATGATTGTCCCATAAATCCCCTCACGCTTCTGCAAATCATGACCGAGTGTTTCGTATCACACGCTGGTATATTGCTTTTTAAAGTGATTAGTGCAATCAATTATCTCATTAATGAATTAAATCTCAGCTTAAAAAACTAATCAATAATTCATTTTTCTCTAAAAAGGGACAACGTCGGTACCACTATATTGTAGTTAAATATAATACCGCTTATTTTGTTAAAGGCGACTCTGATGCCCCATACAAATATACTGAAATAGATGTGGTAAATATGGTTAATTTTCTGATTGATAATATTTTTGTGGAATTTGGTGGTCGAATATTTCAACAAACTATTGGTATTCCCATGGGTACAAACTGTGCACCATTATTGGCAGACCTGTTTTTATACTCATATGAATCAGATTTTATCCAACATTTACAAAGAGGAAGTTCTAAGAAACTAACATGTAATTATAATTTCACTTTCCGATACATAGATGATGTATTGTCGCTAAATAATCCCAAGTTTGGTGATTATTTGGATGTCATATATCCTAAGGAACTTGAAATTAAGGATACTACAGAATCCGCTAATTTTTCCAACTATCTAGACCTGAGGTTGGAGATTGATAATGATTCTAACCTGTCAACTAGATTATATGACAAACGTGATGATTTCAATTTTTCCATAGTCAATTTCCCTTTTCTAAGCAGCAACATTCCTATGTCACCGGCATATGGTGTGTTTGTTTCTCAACTTATACGCTATTCCAGAGCTAGTTGCAAATATGAGGACTTTGTCTATCGAAGTGCCGAGCTAGTTTTTAAACTGCTACGACAAGGATATGTTTTACCAAGACTTATAGCTGCGTTTAAGAAATTCTATGGACGTCATCATGATCTGGTTGATAAATACTGCAAATCCATGTCTGCCATGCAACTAGATCTATTTTCATGTTGATTTTGGGGAATTCATGACGGGTGCCACTAGTGGGGCAGGAAATGCTCACTCTTTCCGGAACACCTGATTTCACCTCCTAATGGCCATTTACGGGGGTTCATGAGTTTCCCTGTCATTTTCGTTTTCTCTCACTTCGTATGCCTGATATGACTTTCTGTCCCCGGACTATGAGATTGGATAACGGACCCTGTTTTGTTTGCTCGGAATACTTAATACTGGGTATTGATTCCACGTCTATCCTACCCGTATTAGGAGACACCACGATAGTAATAAGTCCAATAATGATCATCAATTTGTTGTATTTACATTTTCCTATGGTGTGGGACAGTGTATTCCAATGTATGAAAGCACAGAAAACTAGTTATATCAACAGCCAGAAAGGGAAATTTATGCTGATTAAATATTAGTCATATGCTAATTTGCGAAAAAAAGACATGCATTCTCATGGATGAAAATGTGACACGGTTTTTCACTTGACTTGAAGATTGTAGTGAAGAATTTTATTTCGGGTTGACATGCAAGAACGTATCATGCTCCACGTTAAAACATCAACATTTAGATATTAACATTTTAACACACGCGTCGAAGACTCGTAATTCTTAAGCCATTATCTAATTATCGTGATTACTTTAATGTACAAACATAGCACCAAGGGTGCTGTAGCTTATCGGCAGGTCATGAGAATTGCACAGAGTATTGATTTTCCAAAATATGAATTGTTGCAATGATTTTCAACTCTATTGTCAAAACGTGTTCGTTGATGTTGCTGAACACACATTTTCTGTGTGGACTTAATACGAAATCATGTGATATATTCACAGACCGTCGATTCAAAGGCAAACACAAAAGGTACATAGGGAGAATCTTATTTATACTCTCGAGGAATAGACGTACATATGCCATTTTAGTCATAAATAAATAAAGTCATAAATAGTTTATTCACCCAACATAAACATATTTACATGGGTGGGGAAATGAAACCACAAGGCTTATTTTTCCCCTAAAATATTGACATAATTAAAATACATACATATAGATTTCAAACCTAACCATCATAGAACAACACACAATTTTGTAATAATTGACACGAAACACAGCTATGTGATATTTTGACAAGTGATCAGGTGGTTTTTCAGTTTTGATTTGAATGCATATAGTGTTCTACTACCTCTGATATTACTTGGAATGTTATTCCAGATCTTTGGACCATTTATTTTCACATTGAAAGAAGATATTAAAGATCTACACTCATTTGACCTATAGTTGCTTTTTTGTCTTGTATCGTACATGTGATTGAAGTCATTTCTTGAAAAAAATGCAGAATAAAACATTGGCAGTTTATTCAGACTAAACTTGAACATAAGTATACCCGTAAAATATGAATACAACGAATCAAACTTTAAAATCCTACATTTAAGAAATAAGTTGTTTGTATGCGCCCTGTATTCGGAAAAAGTTATCAGTCGAACAATTTTCTTCTGTAGCAATAAAATTGAGTTGGTATTTCTATTGTATGAACGACCCCATACAACGATACAATATGATAAATATGGTAACACCAAGGCATTGTATATAGTTATAAGTGTATCTGTAAATAGTTTGTGCCTTGACTTATACAAAATACCGATGCTTTTGGAAACTTTAGCTTTGATGTTTCTGAAATGGGAATCCCAGTTCAATTTGTCGTCTATCATGACGCCTAAAAATTTTGTTTCATGGGTTATTTCTATTCGATTACCACTAATAAACATGTCCTTATTGTTTCGAAAGAGTCGACTTCGAGGTGAAAATATCATACATTTAGTTTTACTCACATTCAATGAAAGCTTATTCACCTTGAACCATTCATCAATTTTTATGACCTCGCGATTCATGACATTGATGGCATCGTCGAGTGTAGTATTTGAGGAGAATATATTCGTATCATCGGCGTACAAGATCATATACAAGAGATCAGAAATGTTAACAATATCATTAATATAAACGATAAACAGTAATGGACCGAGTATGCTGCCTTGCGGCACCCCACATTTAATATCACAATTCTCTGATTTGGTGTTGTTGAAATATACGTACTGTTTTCTGTCGGAGAGATAATTTTTTATCAATCCATATGCATTTCCCCTTATCCCATAATGATGAAGTTTGGTGAGTAAGATATGGTGATCCAGCGTATCAAACGCTTTCGACAAATCAATGAAGAGTCCCACCGTATATTTATTTGCTTCCATTGCATAATGCAGTTTATCGACGAGTAAATGGAGGGCCATGTAAGAAGACTTCCCTTTCTGAAATCCAAACTGGAAATCATTGATAATGTTGTGCTTTTCGAAAAATAATATCATGCGATTATATACAATTTTTTCAAATATTTTAGATATGACGGGTAAAACAGATACTGGACGATAGTTTTTCATTTCGTCCGTAGCGCCAGTTTTGAAAATAGGAATTACTTTTGCTATTTTCAGCTCATTCGGAAAAATTCCATCTCTAAGTGCTAAGTTGCAGATATGTTCTATCTGTCGTAGTATTGCCGTAGAGACAGATTTTAGGATTTTAGAATTTAACCCATCCCAACCGAATGCTGTTGACTTCAATTGTCCTATGATTTTCTGAATTTCATGTTCCGTTACTGGCGTGAGGAAAATCGATTCAGGACACTCCCCCCGCAAATAGTCAGCGGGGCATTTTGTTTGAGTTGGTATTTTTTCGGCCAATGATTTGCCGATATTTGAGAAGTATTTATTAAAATTATCCACAATTTCGGATTTATCGAAAATATGCGAGTTTCCATTTTGAGATGAAAAATAGCAGTATGGGTTAAGGTATGGGGATAGGGTCAATATGTATGGTGAATATTATCAGAATAATTTAGTTATGAAATTGTATGGAAATCATATGCTCAAGGTCCCATTATTAAAGTCCAAATCAAATCATCATCGCATCAAAGTCCAAAATTGGCCATTTTTCGGCAAAAACGACTGAATAAAAAAAACCAAAAAAAAATCTTATTTTTCAGAAAGTTCATCAAGGCAAAAAAAAGTTATTTGCCGGATGGACGACGGACGAAAAAGCACCACAATAGCTTATCGGCCCATATGGGCTGGTAAGCTGAAAAACGGCGTGCTTCCTGAGTATGGATAAAAAGGATACAAAGAATTCAAATTCGGTTAAACCCTTGGTAGCAGGTGACTTGGCCCTTCCGGCAGCCCCTGTACCTCTACAAATGTTACAATACGGTTATCAAATTTTGACCTTAGCTACTTTTCTACTGTTCATCTATCTATTTTATCGACAACGAGACAATCGACAATCTATTTTATCTTCTACTCACAAAGCATGTTCAAGCTCGACACACTGTGTCTCTTCACCCTCTTTTACAAAACCTCCTAACTACACGCCTACGCCGTCTATCCCCGCCGACTCGTCGTCATCATGTAGCTGGACGGAATATCTCCACATCCTTTTTAGCGCTTTGATTATGTATGTAACGTTGACACGCAGGGTAAGCGAGAATGCCGAATTGCGCACAACATACGTTGCTTTGCCGAGTTGCGCACAGGAAATGCCGAGGCGCGCCAAAGTTTTTTTGCTCTTGGACTCTCGTCTGTCAGATTTCAAGATTTTGAGAAGAATGGAAGACAGGTGTGTATATATTAAAAGTCTCATCCGGATATATGAACATCCCAAGTAATATTGGTGATCGCGGAAATGTCAACTGACCACCGAGCAGTTTATAAAACTTGTCAAACTTGACTGACCATCGTTTTCATTGAAAGCCTTCATATATCGCTCACTGAACTAAGCAATTGAGACACAACACCGGTCATTTTTATCACTGACAGTGATGGAACTTGCTTTTCAAATGCGAACTATCATTAGTAATTACTGTCAACATCATGTTGATGGTATTTTGAGAAGTTATTTATGTGTGTTTGTGCGAAGAGGCAAAATCCGATAGGCAACTGCTTGGGCGTTCTCACTGGCAACTGCACGATTGCGCACCCCAAATATAAAATAATTGCTTTGTCTGAAAATAACAAATCAGATATTCCATGCTAGTCATGAAACTGATGTTCAGCAAACAAGTTAACCCGGAGTTGAGTTCGAGCTCACTATTTGTGTGCCACATGCATGTATGACTCCCTATATGTTCATAATACACTATACGCTCTATCTACAAGCATTGAACATTTCAAGAGGCCAATTTACACAAATTATGTCAGACGTAACCTCCATATTTAGTCGTCAAGATCATCTCAAGTGATGTTCAAGATCGCCAAACGATGCACCAGATATTACTTTCTGTATGGGTAATGCTTATATTACAATCCTGAGTGAATAACATAGGTTTGTACAAGTGTTTTGGGCGCAATCAACAGACTTTCCTGGATTGTCTCTGACCCAAACGAATCTTACCGGACTACCTAGGATTGAAAAATAGACCCGGACTGCCCAGGATCATCAAAGATCATCACGGACCCAGCAAGAACTTGGTATTTGGTCCGGGGACGTCAGGGGCCTTGGTGTGACTGGTAAACAATAAAAACGTATGCTCCATCGAGGATACAAGCATTTGAATGTACACATATCACATAAGGCGTGATTTCGAACAATTCAATGCATTCCATATTCTATGGGCTCCAATGATTAGTACACCGACTGGGAGGTGGCCCGGACCGTGGGGAGGGCGATTAGTGGCAAAACTGGACTCATACTGCAATACTTGTTAAAATGTATATCATTGCAACCCAGTTAGGTGGTTGTACCAGTCCTGGAGACGTTTGAATAAAGTCACATCATGCCCTATTGTCTTGTAAGAAGGAGCTAGACTTAAATTGTCTGGGGAAAGAACCAGAAGTGACTGATATCACTGATATAACTTATAGACACGAGCAATAAAATTGCTGTGCGTTTGAGATGTCACTGTCGCAGATACACACAAGGTCCATCTCTCTATATGCTAACTATAGGCACTAGGCCTAGTAGGCATACTGTGGTTCTCGAACAGTACTTACGTCAAGGGCGTATCTTACGCAATGCGGAAGTAATGCCCCCTGTTTCTCGAAACGTTATTAGATTGAACACATTGCGTAACATTTACGTCACCTCTGAAGGTGTCGTACTGTAGTTGACTGGGGCAGTAGGTTGCTGAACCCCCACAACTGTCATATTGGTCAGGCCACGTCTGCTCTCTTCCATTGCTAGGCGTTTTTTTTTCTATCACAAGTCGCGCCCTCTCAACTTCTAGCCTCTGAGTTTCAATTTCGAGTCGTTTCTCGTCTATTGCCAGCCTTTATCTTTCTACTTCCAGCATATCGTCAGTGGTGGTAGACTTATACTCTCGCTTGGGTTATCTTGGTACTGTCCTGCGCGGACCGATGGGTATCGGGGTTGTTTCAGGCGAAGGATCTGCCATTTGAACAGCATCTGTGATGTCAGCTGAGCTGGAATTTGCAGCTGGAATACCTTCGCCGTGTTCCTCCGTGTCGGACTCGTCTTCAGAAGACCTGCTACTCATGATCATGGCGTCGCAATTAGTAGCAATTGTCTCTCATAATTTCTTCTTCTTCTGATTCGTTACAACATTGATTAATCGACTGAAAAGCATCCCCTTCATGGCTTCCACATCATCTACCATTACTTCTACTTCTTCTGGTGTGAAATGTTTCTTTCTACTTTTTGACTCGGCCATTATATTCGGCGACTATTCAAAATTTAGTCAGACTAAAGAAAGAGCAAACCTGGAATATAATCCAGCAGTACGTAGGTGTAAACACCTACTCGTCTGTCACTGCTTAAGACGAAAAAAGTCAGGTTTGAGAAACAGACTTGCGAAATTACTTGCGCATTGCTGAAGTGGTTTCTTAAACCATTGCGTACGAAACCTACTTGCGAACTGTTTGAGAAACGAGCCCCTGTTTTTTTCTTGTCCGAATACATATCTGACTATAAAATGCATAAACGTAATCAAAATAGAATGGACGTTTCATCTTTCATCTATTTTTGAAGACTAATATATTGTTGGCATAAGTCAAGATATGATTGTATATATAACAAGAATAGCTTTAATATAGGTATACAAAGGCAATTAAACAATATTACATGTCCGTTTAATTATCTAAGAGACACCATAAGCTTGTGAAACGTGAACTGGGCGATAATAGATGAATCGGCGACAAAGTTTTTCACATCGTGCTCCATCATTTCTTCACAGATCGTTCTACATACAACTGTTTATGCACTTGACATATCAGGAGATCCGGATAGACATGAATCTTATCCCATATTATTGACATAAACACCCATATTTGCTTATTTTTCGCATGGAGCTTGGTGCTCACAGCCTGATCTGGGCGCACCCTGGGATTTCCTGTGCGCAACTCGGTATTTCTTGTGCGCAACTCGGCAAAGCAACGTATTTTGTGCGCAACTCGGCATTCTCGCTTACCCTGCGTGGTTGATAAAGCGCTATATAAGAACCTATTATTATTATTACATGTATTATTATTATTATTATTATTATTATTATTATTATTATTATTATTATAAGGATCGTACCCATAAAAGGCGACCTCTCCTAAAAATTGTTATAACTCCCTCAGATTGTAAAATTTGTCAACAAATATGACATATATTATTGTTCTTGCATGGTTTTAGATGGCTACTGGTTCAAACTTGTTTTCATTTTTGGAGTTTCTGAGATAACTCTCAAATAGTCTTACGAAACGGGGCATGTCATGCATTGTGATGAAATACCTTTGTGATGTGCGGGTTTCAAATATATTTCAGCATAGAAGCATTATTTGGGTGTCAATAATTTTCATTGACAGCATTTCTCATTATCTACAGCAAGAAAAAAGTTGAAATTTCCGAATTTGAGAACATGCGGTTCCGGGGTAGTATTTGAATCACACTCGAAAGCTTCCGTTGACACGCAAATGTTGTTAGAACACAGACATCTATTTACCCTTGACCGATTCACTTTTCATGCACATGAGTGAGTATATACATATGTTCCATACCTAGAGAAGCGGTAATGATGATCATAGGCACTTGGGTGCATTAACATCATTAAAATCTGCATGTTTGGAAAATGGGTACAGGATTCCAGCCGCAGGCGGGGTATGTAAACCAGCCTCGGAAGGGGTATGTAAGCCCGCCTGAGGAGGGATATTGGCATGTATGACATGGAACAAGGTGGGAAGATCGACATTTCGTGCACGTAAATTAATATATACATACAACACATGCCAAGACAAGCAGATGTAATGAACCTAGACCCTAATGACCCTAATGACCCAGCCCAAGGAAGTGTATAGCTGCTAAGGAGGGTAGTTGACCCATGCCAGGAGGCCTAAGTATTGGAGTTGACCCATGCCTAAGGAGGCCTAAGGTGGGGAGGTGACCCATGCCTAAGGAGGCCTAAGGCGTGGAGGTGACCCATGCCTAAGGAGGCCTAAGGTGGGGAGGTGACACATGCTTAAGGAGGCCTAAGGAGGGGAGGTGACACATGCCTAAGGAGGCCTAAGGTGGGGGTGACCAATGCTTAAGGAGGCCTAAGGTGGGGAGGTGACCCATGCCTAAGGAGGTCTAAGGTGTGGAGGTGACCCATGCCTAAGGAGGCCTAAGGTGGGGACGTGACCCATGCCTAAGCAGGCCTAAGGTGGGAACGTGACCCATGCCTAAGGAGGCTTAAGGTGGATAGGTGACCCATGCTTCAGGAGGCCTAAGGACAGGAGGTGACCCATGCGTATAAGGATGCGTAAGGAGGTGACCAATATGTAAGCCGGCATAAGGATTGGCATTGGTATGTATGACCTGAAAGGTGGGAAGATCGGCACTTCAAGCACGTAAATGGATATAGACATACGTTAATACATGCCTAGACAAGCAGATTTAATGATCCTAGACTCTTGGGTGCATCTGATATTATGAAAAATAGTGGACTAGTAGGCCTAAGTTGGGATGACGGGGTATTTAAGCCAGCCTAAGGAGGTGTATTGGCATATATAATAATAATAATAATAATAATACTTTATTTTTATATAGCGAATACAAATTAAAATTCTCGATGCGCTTAACAATAAAACCACAAGTTAAACAACACAAAAGTGTACAAAACATTATTAAATAACACAAAAGTGAGTAAAATAGATTAAAATATGCTAGTGGATTATATGACCTGGAGGTGGTAAGATCAACTTTTCAGGCGCGTTAATGAATATATACATACATTAGACTACATGCCTAGGCAACCAGATTTAAAGCTGACGGAGCCGTATATAAGGGGGGCCCTCCCCCTGCCCACTGCAGAGCATGGGCTGGGGGGACGCCTCCCCTTATATACGGCTACGGCAGCTTTAATGTTCCTAGGGATGATGGGATATGTAAGTCCCAAGTGTGCCTGCTGTGTCAGGGCATCAATGGAAAGAAGCATATTATCTCCAGGTAGGGGAGAGACGTGTAATATGGACCGGTGTGTAATATGGACCACCCCAGGTAGAAGCAGCAGGACTGCATATATATCCATGGTGATTGGCGTAATTATGACACTCATCAATTGTGTCTTTTTGTCATCGAGGAGAACAACATCACAGAAGGCATGGTGTATTTAATGAAATTTGAGTGAAAATCGCTAAAAATGATGTTATTTTTTAATCGTAAGTATTATCATATGGTCAACTAATGTTTATCCCAAGGGCTACGTTGTGATTCCTTATTACATGTCATTAAATTTAGTATTTCGAAGGTTAGTTGTGATTATGCCTTCAATTCGTTAGAAACCAAATTACACGAGACGTGGTCCATTATCACTACATGGTGGTCCAGACGAGAGACGTGTAATATGGACCGGTGTGTAATATGGACCACCCCTGGTAGAAGCAGCAGGACGGTATATATATTCATGGCGATTGACGTAGTTATGACACTCATCAATTGTGTGTTTTTGTCATCGAGGAAGTGCAAGGTACAGTACTGTAAAAAGTCATATTTTGCTAGACGATGTTTTTGGCAGCGAGGAAAAAAAACATCAAAATAAATCTCGTATGGAATTCCTGAAGGGACATTAAGACTTACTACTTACTGAATGAACATTATATATATAACGGTTTACCACTTGCTACTTTGCTGTAACTTACCACTTACTACTTACTCATTACTACTTACCATTTACTACAGTAACTTACCACTTACTACTTTCCACTTATGACTAGGCTAGTAGTAGAGTATACTAGTACACTACCTGTCAAAAGTAGGACACTTTGGTAATGTGCGAATCAGTAATTACGTGAGTATGTCATATATGCAAATAGTTTCAGCCCTTTATAGCCAAAGGTTAATCATCCTTCATCTGGTCCTTGCTTTCTTGTACCCAGATGTGACATTCCTAAGCACAGCATGCCACTTTCATTGAGACTTAAAACATGTGGTTTCACTAGCGTCATAATACTTTTGTCAGGTAGTGTAAGTGGTAAGTAGTACGTAGTAAGTCGTAAGTGGCAAGTAGTACGTAGTAAGTCGTAAGTGGTAAGTAGTACATAGTAAGTCGTAAGTGGTAAGTAGTACATAGTAAGTCGTAAGTGGTAAGTAGTAGGTGGTAAGTTAACAGTAAGTGGTAAATCGTTGGGCCATATAACGTCTATTCAGTAAGTAGTAAGTGGTAAGTCGAAATGTCCCTTCATTCTGCATCATTCATTCACCGTAATACGGAAAAGAATTAGGGACATGACACAAATTAGTCTCTCTCCAGTATGCCTAACCAGTACATACAACTAGTAATGTGGTTAGAGTTGGTTTGTATGTTAATCGTAGCCTGCGATTCGAGCTCAGTTGGTTTGCTTTGATCTTCCCAAATAAGTATGTCAGTCCCTTTTGATGGGTAAGTAGTACCCTCAGTAGGGGTATGTAGCACCCTCCGATGGGTATGTCAGGCTTTCAAAGGGGGTATGTATCTCCTTGTATGGGGTATCTCTAACTTTCGAAGGGGTATGTCGGGCCCTGAAATGGGCATGTCATGCCTTCAATGGGGGTATGTCTGTCTTGAGAAGGGTATGTCTGACCCTCCGATGGGGTATATCCTACCTTGCCAGGGGTATATATGACTTTCGTGTGGGGCATGCCCGACCTTCATGTACCCTCATGGGTGGGGTATGTGCGGCCCTTACTTGGAGACCATGGGGTAGTTCAAGATAATCTGTCGTACATACCCCCACAATTATTGTTATTATTATTATTATTATTATTATTATTATTAAGGCATTTCGGAAGAAATGCCTTTATGGTTTTAGCAGAATTTTTTTTTCCTTTTTTTTTTTTTTTTTTTTTTTTTTTTTCCCGCCGTTTTGGTTTCCGACCGATAACTTTAGTTTGCCTCAATGTATCTTCGCCAAATTTTCAGCATTGGTCAGACATATTATGTGGAAGAACCCTATTGTTTTTTAGCCGGATCCGAGGTCCGTGAGGTCCGTGAGGATGAAATCAATGTTTTTTTTTGGACTGTTTCCGCACGATAACTCAAAAAGTATGTAGGCAATGGCTGCAGAACTTTGCACGGAGGTTCATATATCAATAGGGAAGAACCCTATTGATTTTGGGATCAATCCGTCAAACGACCTTTGACCTAGAGGTCGGAAGAGTTTTCGCCCAGTCATCCTTGAGGTTTCCTGCATATCTCAGAAACGGTGCGTCGTAGAGCGAAACGGACGTTATTTTCGGACTCGTGGCACTAGACAAACATGTCTAAGGGGTATTATGGATGAACTTTGACCTTGACCTTGAATTTTTCTGCCGAGTCGGCATTTTTCGTTTTCGTCGATATCTCGGAAACGGTGCGTCGTAGAGCGAAACGGACGTTATTTTCAGACTCGTCTCCCTAGACAAACATGTCTAAGGGGTATTAAGGATGACCATCGACCTTGACCTTGAATTTTTCTGCCGAGTCGGCATTTTTCGTTTTCGTCGATATCTCGGAAACGAAACGAACGTTATTTTCGGACTCGTGGCACTAGACAAACATGTCTAAGGGGTATTAAGGGTGACCTTCGATCTTGACCTTGAATTTTTCGCAGAGTCGGCATTTTCGTTTTCGTCAATATCTCGGAAACGGTGCGTCGTAGAGCGAAACGAACGTTATTTTCGGACTCGTGGCACTAGACAAACATGTCTAAGGGGTATTATGCATGAACTTTGACCTTGACCTAAAAATTTTTTTGCCGAGTCGGCATTTTTCGTTTTCATCGATATCTCGGAAACGGTGCGTCGTAGAGCGAAACGAACGTTATTTTCAGACTCGTCGCCCTAGACAAACATGTCTAAGTGGTATTAAGGATGACCATCGACCTTGACCTTGAATTTTTCTGCCGAGTCGGCATTTTTCGTTTTCGTCGATATCTCAGAAACAGTGTGTCGTAGAGCGAAACGGACGTTATTTTCGGACTCGTGGACCTACACAAACATGTCTAAGGGGTATTATGGATGAACTTTGACCTTGACCTTGAATTTTTCTGCCGAGTCGGCATTTTTCGTTTTCGTCGATATCTCGGAAACGGTGCGTCGTAGAGTGAAACGAACGTTATTTTCGGACTCGTGGCACTAGACAAACATGTCTAAGGGGTATTATGCATGAACTTTGACCTTGACCTAAAAAATTTTTTGCCGAGTCGGCATTTTTCGTTTTCATCGATATCTCGGAAACGGTGCGTCGTAGAGCGAAACGAACGTTATTTTCAGACTCGTCGCCCTAGACAAACATGTCTTAAGTGGTATTAAGGATGACCATCGACCTTGACCTTGAATTTTTCTGCCGAGTCGGCATTTTTCGTTTTCGTCGATATCTCAGAAACAGTGTGTCGTAGAGCGAAACGGACGTTATTTTCGGACTCGTGGACCTACACAAACATGTCTAAGGGGTATTATGGATGAACTTTGACCTTGACCTTGAATTTTTCTGCCGAGTCGGCATTTTTCGTTTTCGTCGATATCTCGGAAACGGTGCGCCGTAGAGCGAAACGGACGTTATTTTCGGACTCGTGGCTCTAGACAAACATGTCTATAGTTAAGGATGACCATCAACCTTGACCTTGAATTTTTCTGCCAAGTCGGCATTTTTCGTTTTCGTCGATATCTCAGAAACGGTGCGTCGTAGAGCGAAACGGGCGTTATTTTCTAAAGGGTATTATGGATGACCTTCGACCTTGACCTTGAATTTTTCTGCCGAGTCGGCATTTTTCGTTTTCGTCGATATCTCGGAAACGGTGCTTCGTAGAGCGAAACGGACGTTATTTTCGGACTCGTGGCTCTAGACAAACATGTCTATAGGGTATTATGGATGAACTTCGACCTTGAACTAGAATTTTTTCACTGAGTCGGCATTTTTCGTTTTCATCGATTTCTCGGAAACGGTGCGTCGTAGAGCGAAACGGACGTTATTTTCAGACTCGTCGCCCTAGACAAACATGTCTAAGGGGTATTAAGAATGACCTTCGACCTTGACCTTGAATTTTTCTGCCGAGTCTGCATTTTTCGTTTTCGTCGCTATCTCGGTAACGGTGCGTCGTAGAGCGAAACGGACGTTATTTTCGGACTCGTGGCACTAAACAAACATCTCTAAGAGGTATTATGGATGAACTTTGACCTTGAACCTTTTTTTTGCCGAGTCCGCATTTTTCGTTTTCGTCGATATCTCGGAAACGAAACGAACGTTATTTTCGGACTCGTGGCACTAGACAAACATGTCTAAGGGGTATTAAGGGTGACCTTCGATCTTGACCTTGAATTTTTCGCAGAGTCGGCATTTTTCGTTTTCGTCAATATCTCGGAAACGGTGCGTCGTAGAGCGAAACGAACGTTATTTTCGGACTCGTGGCACTAGACAAACATGTCTAAGGGGTATTATGCATGAACTTTGACCTTGACCTAAAAAATTTTTTGCCGAGTCGGCATTTTTCGTTTTCATCGATATCTCGGAAACGGTGCGTCGTAGAGCGAAACGAACGTTATTTTCAGACTCGTCGCCCTAGACAAACATGTCTAAGTGGTATTAAGGATGACCATCGACCTTGACCTTGAATTTTTCTGCCGAGTCGGCATTTTTCGTTTTCGTCGATATCTCAGAAACAGTGTGTCGTAGAGCGAAACGGACGTTATTTTCGGACTCGTGGACCTACACAAACATGTCTAAGGGGTATTATGGATGAACTTTGACCTTGACCTTGAATTTTTCTGCCGAGTCGGCATTTTTCGTTTTCGTCGATATCTCGGAAACGGTGCGCCGTAGAGCGAAACGGACGTTATTTTCGGACTCGTGGCTCTAGACAAACATGTCTATAGTTAAGGATGACCATCAACCTTGACCTTGAATTTTTCTGCCAAGTCGGCATTTTTCGTTTTCGTCGATATCTCAGAAACGGTGCGTCGTAGAGCGAAACGGGCGTTATTTTCTAAAGGGTATTATGGATGACCTTCGACCTTGACCTTGAATTTTTCTGCCGAGTCGGCATTTTTCGTTTTCGTCGATATCTCGGAAACGGTGCTTCGTAGAGCGAAACGGACGTTATTTTCGGACTCGTGGCTCTAGACAAACATGTCTATAGGGTATTATGGATGAACTTCGACCTTGAACTAGAATTTTTTCACTGAGTCGGCATTTTTCGTTTTCATCGATTTCTCGGAAACGGTGCGTCGTAGAGCGAAACGGACGTTATTTTCAGACTCATCGCCCTAGACAAACATGTCTAAGGGGTATTAAGAATGACTTTCGACCTTGACCTTGAATTTTTCTGCCGAGTCTGCATTTTTCGTTTTCGTCGCTATCTCGGTAACGGTGCGTCGTAGAGCGAAACGGACGTTATTTTCGGACTCGTGGCACTAAACAAACATCTCTAAGAGGTATTATGGATGAACTTTGACTTTGAACTAAATTTTTTTTGCCGAGTCCGCATTTTTCGTTTTCGTCGATATCTCGGAAACGGTGCGTCGTAGAGCGAAACGGACATTATTTTCTGATTCTCACCCTAGACAAACATGTCTAAAGGGTATTAAGGATGACCTTCGACCTTGATTTTTCTGCCGAGTCGACATTTTTCGTTGTCGTCGATATCTCGTGAAACGATGCATCATGGAGCGAAACGGACGTTTTTTCAGACTCGTGGCACTAGACAAACATGTCTAAGGGGTATTATGGATGAACTTTGACCTTGACCTGAAATTTTTTCGCCAAGTCGGCATTTTTCGTTTTCATCGATATCTTGGAAACGGTGTGTCGTAGAGCCCATGGTAAACATGTTATAAATATTACAAATTAGTCTTAACACCGAAATGCCTCCAAGGCATCTTTAGGCCTTGACGTCTAGTTATTATTATTATTATTATTATTATTATTATTATCATACAAACTCTCTTCGCAGTGAGTTTGTTGCCTTTACACCATTCGTTGTACTAAATGCATTCTGAGGTACAGTATAAACTAGTGTTGGGACAATCAACGATTATAATCGTTGATTGATTGAAAAGATTTCCAATCAAACGTTTAATTATGCTTTCACATAATGGATTGTATGAATATTCTTCACATTTCCCAAAAATATCTAAGAAAATCCATTACTCGAGTTATTGTACCACTGCAAAAGTGCAAAGTTTGAGTGCAACTTGATAGAAAACGGATGGGAAAGAAGATTGGCAAACAAAAATATATATTTAGCGTAATACAATTTTACAACAAAAGTTTGATTTGTACTAATTGCAAAGTACATTGATATGGTTACATAAAAAATACGTCATAAATGGTGTCATACTTTATGGGTGTTGCATGTATTTTATTTCAATTATTAATCGATGATTGATTGAAAATATCTTTCAATCATCAAACATGTCTGCACATTTCAATTCCCAATAACCCGCGATAATAATGGATGTTGATGATATTGATGAACTACACGACATGGAATATTTTATGATGGAAACAAAAGTCAGTGACATGCAGAAATTCACGAGTCCTTTATCATATCACAATTATGGATCAACGGGATGCCAGTATTACCGTGGGTAAGGGATGCCAGTATAATTATGGTAAAGATATACGATGATGATCAACATCACAGACAAACCAAACATTTGTATGCAAGCCACTCTAAACTACCATTACGTTTGACAATTTGCCATTTCCTGGAAATTGACTTGTACATACTGAGCCAGAACAAATAAGTAACAGAAATTGGACCTGGTCATTATTGTCACGATAAACATCTCTGTGTTGGTGTTTGTGGGTGATAACACGTCTAGTATTACTCTGTCAGACGGGTAAAATTTCGATATTGCCTGCTTGGATACAGTATTGGTTTGTAAATTTCACAAACTACCATCAGAATGACCTGATACCTAGTAGGAGAAAAATATATAGCGTGAGTTGTAGGCATCAGTACTCTTCACTCCCACGTTCAGTTACACAACAAAACTATTTCCTGACAGATTGAAGCCTATCACGCGTTTCGCTTGGCCACAGTGACATAATTAACCGTGTACACACAGTTATGAGAATATATAATGACGCCAGTGGGTCCTTGAATAAACTATTTGGTCGACCTTTGTTTCTATTCCAATAAATGTATTTTACATTTGTTATTGGCATCATTAGAATCTCGGTGTATTGGTGGTAATAGATTGATACTTACATTCATACCACTGGGCCAGTATCACTGCTGGTGGATGTTTTTTCTGTCTCTGAGGATACCATTTACTCGGTAACCGTTTGGCTTGTGATTAGGTACCTATTCTACATGTCATACATCTATTCCATGGAGTTTGTTCGGATTTCCAAATTATTTTTTTCATAGGTTGTCTGGCAGTCGTATATTAATTCCATCATTTGTACAGTAGAAACAACTACATTTCACACATTGTCTGCGCCTGATGACGCCAGTGTGACATTGGACAAACTTTTTGGTCGGGCTTTGTTTCTATTCTAAAATGATGTATTTTACATTTGTTATTGGCGTCATTGAAATATAGTTGTATTGGTGGTAATTGATTGATATTTACATTCTTAGTGGACACGTGACACACTGCCCTGGCATCATGGCGTTAATGGCACCACAAGACAATCAGTTAGTTGTGATGGATAACTCAGAAGTGACAAGAACAGAAATCAAGCATCACAATCCTACTTCGGTGGCATTAGGCTTTGTGGATAAACGCGTTGGTGGCACTTATATCGAGACGGAATTTATGGGCAGGTGTTAGAGGAACATTTACTATTACGTTGATATTTTTCAGCACATAGGTCCATAGCAACTATATAGATAATAAATAAATAATTCGAATGTATTTTTACAACGTGGGCAACCACCACTCGCGTGTATTCTGGGAAACCAGAGGCTATTAATTTGCAGCTTCATGTTGATGTGGTGCGGAAATAATTTGTCTTGCTGAATTTAAACACTTGTCATGACAGTTCGCAGTTTTATCGAACGTATTTTTTTTGGAAAACAAAAGTATATGGTTGAGTCTCTGGTCTCTGTGTATCGGCTGTGCTTCTGAAGATGTTGGGAAACCACACTAGGATGAGTATTTGTTCAAATACTTTATAGGTAGTGAAATGTACCAAGGGAATATTTTAGTTATCTGCACTGTTGAACCAAAATGTAGCATAACCATATTTTCTGGTCAACAATGATGTGGGACAAGGGAATGTGTCCAAGCGTCTCGTGAAAACTGATGATGTTGGGAACTATTCCACTGAACCAGAGTTGCAGACTCGGTGATACTTCAATATTGATCTAACACTAAACAATACTGAATGCCATGCTTCAAACTCATTTAAATTACCGGCCCTGCAATGCGTAATGTGAGTAACACCCGTTCAGTCATCGAGAGATTACCTCGTAAGATTTCTTGATGTATCACTTCACGTTACATCGCGTGTTTAATTAGCACCGAATTAAAGAGAAGACAGCTGCTGGTGGTATTGATTTCAGACACGACACAAGCAAAATAATGTTATGCCGTATCTGAGAAAAATAAACAGTAAATGCACGAATAATAATTATGACTGCGTTCAAATCTGGCTGCGGATGCAATACTGGTGTTACATATTCGGAAAATATCGTTTGTTTGTATGTAAGTAAGTATCAATCTATTACCACCAATTCAACTAATTCAACTAGATTTTGATTATGACAATAACAAACATAAAATACAACATTTTGCAATAGAAACAAAGCCCGACAAATTAATTTATCCAAAAACACACTGGCGTCATCAGGGGCAGACAGTGTGTGAAATGTAGTTGTTTCTACTGTACACCTGATGGAATTAGCATACAACTGCCCAACAACATATGGAACTAATTTAAAAATCCGAAACGAACCCCATGGACTAGATACATGACAAGTACATAAGTACCTGATCACAAGCCAAAAGGCTACCGAGTTTCACGATAACACCATGGCTGCGTTCGCAAACACACGGGGCCGTACTGTACGATCATAAATATTTCAAACAGTAAACACAATTAACCAATTTTTTGCATTATGATTTGATGAAATATTTTTATGTGAGCAGTAATGTTACTAATTTCGATGACGGCTGAATACACAAACAGGAGATAATAGGATGACAAATGTCAATTTATTAAATTGACGAAACACAGGTCTCAACGACATGATAAAAATAATATATGACAGGCCTAACTCTTGAATATGATGAATATGATTACCCCTCTATTTAAGAAACATGATAGAGCTATTATTTCTAATTATAGACCGGTATCGCTGTTGAGCACGGTCGGAAACTTAGTTCTACTTAGTCTACTTAGTTTTCATATCCTTATACAATTATTTCAAAGAAAATGTCCTCATTTCCGTGTGGCAATCAGGTTTCACACCAGGTAGCTCAACTGTAACGCAGTTAATCGAGCTGTATCACGTATTTTGCGAGCTGTATCACGTATTTTGAGTCTTTAGATAAAAATAAGGAAGTCCGAGTTGTGTTCCTTGACATCTCTAAAGCGTTCGACAAAGTATGGCACGAAGGTTTATTATTTAAATTGAAGAAAAATGGGATTAAGGGTGAGTTACTTCATTGGCTTTCCGATTATCTACACAACAGGAAGCAACGCGTCGTGATAAACGGACAATCCTTTGATTGATCCAATATATGTGCTGGGGTTCCTCAAGGCTCTGTCCTTGGGCCTTTGCTATTTTTAGTATTTATTGATGATATTTCTTTTGCTGTCAATCACTGCCGCAAAAGATTATTTGCGGATGATACGTTATTATTTATTGAAGTTGACGATGCAGCACAGACAGCCCTGAGAATTAATACCGATTTGTCATCAATCAATGATTGGTCCAAGAAATTTCAGAGTCTGCACGAAAAACAACAACTTTTATTTGATGTAGGAGTTATATATTGCTTCAGAATAAACATATTTAATTAATATACACCGACTATGCCTTCTGACTCTAAGTCAACGCAATGGGTTCATTCTGTATGGGCATGAACACGATAAAAGCCCTGAATTTGTTGAAATGTACTTGATCCCATTTCCGACTGAAATTTAACATGGGCTTAGATTGCCAACTTTCTCAATTTTTGAGATAGAGCTCTGAAATTTGGTGAAAAATTACGGCATGACGCCCAATTAATACACACAAATTATCAAGTTGATCCGAGTATTTCAAACAAAACTATGGCCAAAAAGCGTGTTTCACTGATGGATGAACTTGAGTATAGCATTACTAGTTGCCTGCAGTAAAAAATAATTCTGCCGTTGGGCATGTTTTGAGTGTACCTTGTCTTTTGAGAAATAAGTCACAAAATGACATTCGAAAATGACAATTATCAGACAATTAATCATATTTAGTCAAGAATCAAGTCTCGGTTGGTGATCCTTGATGGCTATAGGTCGCCACAGGAAATTCTTGTGTCAAATGGATGTTTGCAAGTTCATGATTTTGTTACCTTCATATTTACATTATAAGTGAATGGAGACCTGGCGCGTTCCAGATTCGGGATTTTACGTGCAATTCGTCCTTAAAGCAAAACTCCAGCAACGAGACCCACAGTCAAATAACCTATTTTATATGGGGCCACGCCATGTAAATATTATTTTATCCCGACTGAGGATAGGGTGTAGCTTGTTAAATTATGGTTTATGTATGAATTTACATGTCATTGACACACCGTCATGTCGCTGCGGCCATAATAAGGAAGATCTTTCTCATTGCTTGCTAAATTGTCCGTTATACAGTGATGCACGGCGTTCGCTGTTTGCCAACATCGGCGACACAATCACTGATCCTTACATTCTATAAATGGATGTACTGGCCTTTCTTCTGATGCAAACTGTGCCATAATTAGCGCATAATTCACTACATACTAGAAACCAATCGATTTCGATTCTTCCATTTTACATCGATTCATTCAGTTACAATCCACCCATCAATCATCCCATCCTATCATCTCAGTATCTCATTATGTAAATAATTTAACGTAAATAATCTCGTTGTGATTCCTTTGTTTGTACAGTTTTTTTTCTCTATGTTTTGTTGAAACCCATTAATATGAGCTTTTGCGTGTTTGGGAATCGGAAAATAAAGTTTACATAAGAAGAAGAATATGATAAATACCACAACAATACTGGATGTAAGTATCAATCTGTTACCACCGATACAGCCAAGCTTTGATGATTCCAATAACAAACATAAAATATACCATTTCGCAATAGAAGCAAAGCCCGACCAAATACTTTATCAAAAGAATACAAAATATACACATGACTAGTGGTACTGTGGGTTATATATTTGCGCATTAGTAATCCACCCACTGTAGTACTGAGAATATTGTCGATAAATGAAAACAATTTGGTCTACATGTTTGGCTCATTCTACAATTAGACATGCTCTCATTGCCATTCTAATACATTGTGTCAGTTTCGGGCCGCGAGGACGAAACATACCTGAGATTTGAATTGAAACAAGTATTTCCCAGTCCATTTTATGTACGAAAACCCCAGGTTCCTCTCACAGGAGCTCAGAAAATACGAAGTGAAGCACATCAGTTTGCATACCTCACTCTAAATCTTTCCTACTACCTCATCAAATGCCGACATGTATTGTCATGTGTGCGACTGGGTATGTCGATTATGAATGTACATGTCCTCATTCGTTTACTTTGGCTAATTCACCATGTCACTTCTATATCACAGGGACAAACCTGTTAATACTAGTAGTTCATCGTTATCCGTGCCACGTTTGATCCGACTATTTCATGCACACTGTCCGCTCCTGACAGTGTGAGTTTTGATATTTTGTCTGTCTTTGTTTCGATTCCAAAATGTTCAATGTGAGGATTTTATTGCTATCACCAAAATCCCATGCTATTGATACCAAAATGTTTTACATATACATTCACGATTTCCGTATCTATTTTTTTTTATCGATATAAACGAACAATCTCATGATTCGAGCAATTACAACGTTAACATATCCCTACAGAGATCGAATCTTTTACAGTTCGATTATTTCAAGATCAAATTGATGACACTCATATATACCATGCGACTCTCTAGCACCAAATGCCTGCGTAGCCAGATTTACCGGATCACACGTATGCGTATGGCCATTTGGAACAAAAAATTAGGTTGTTTTCAATCTTTAATATTCGAGATTCAGGCTCGTCAATCCTCAGAAATGTGATTAGCACTCAACCTGTTCCAGGGAGATTTCCTCCTAAGATTTCTTGATGCATCATTCCACGTTGCGTTACGTGTTCGAATGGTATATCAGGATAATAGGGTATTAGTTCCTGTTATGGGTGTGGAAGCACTATTTGAACTGAACAAAATGGTCTGAATAGCATAAGGCCAAAAAAAAAAGTATTATTGTTCTGGTTAGGCGCGCGCGTCAGTTTTAACCCAGCGCATCACTCGGTTTTTTTTAACCCCCCCCCCCCCCCCAAAAAAAAAAAATCGCGCGCATCACTTTTTGAGAGCTGAATTTTTTTTATAGTAAATTGACACTATAAAGCGAAACGGACGTACGATCCACATAAATAAATCGGAAATAAAGGCGAAATACAATAATCTTGATACAGTCAAAGATTTTCTATACCAAGATAGCCAACTCACGTTATAACGTATTGCGACATAATGACGTAAACGCCATCTAGCGGGGTCTCTGTAACGGACACTGAATGGAATCTAAATTGATATCTCATTACCCAACAATAGGTGTACGTATGAGTATCTGAACTATTTTATTTACCGGATGGGAATATTCTACAGGCAAATGTGGCGTGCCAGGACTATCTGTGTTTTGACGGTTCCACGATCAGGCGAATATATCACGGAAAATCGCAACAGAACTTGACGCTACACTCGAGAATTGTCATTATAATAATAGCAGACATGTACAGTCAATGCTCTGCTTGTTCATACCTAATGTTATCACCCGATGTAGGCTTCTTGCAATACAACATGCCAAAATTGTCTGCAACCGCTGGTTCATTTCCGATATCAAATGGGAACTTTCGAGTTGTGTTCAATGTGCCTACGAATAGGCTACAACTCCGTTTCAATTCCAATAAAATGACACTCTGAAATATTCACTATATCCATATTTGGTATTTCTAAACTATCGGAACGATAATTTCGTATTATCAAATGCAGTTATGTCACCTGGAATGTAATTTATAGGGTTTTTGTGAGCATTACCGATTTATAAATTGTTTTACCATTTTTTAAATACCAGTAGGCCTAGGCCTATGTGAAAAGAAGTGAATTGCATGTTACAATTTACTGAGTAACACAATGAACTTAATTATTTCAATAGAATTATCATCGCTGTGAAAATATGGAACGGGATGTATCATGACTGTACATCACTTGAACACGTTCATTCATTCATATAGTAGGCCTACCATTCGACATAACTATGAAGTCAAGTCAAGCCAGATTCCAGTATATATATTACTTATAAATAAGAGTATCGCACTAATATCTTTTGGTTAGCACATGTGCACGCTCCTATTCACACACGCACGCTCATGCACTTACAAATATGAATAAAATAGTGTTATATCATTAAATTTGCATTCATACACTATAGGCCTATGCTGTCTCTTATATTCATTTAGCCAGTCAGCATGCTACTCAGTATATTCAAACCATATTCAAAAAGCAATGATGTAATGATGCAGATTTAGGTTGGCAATTAGGCGTGCAGGTTTAGGTTGGCAAATAGGCGACTTTTGTTCTGAATGTTCAGGGCAAGCAACTGCTGGGATGCCGTCACTAGGCCTATTTCGGACTAACTCATAGGGAAGGGTTTTTTCTCATGATAGGCCTACGCCCGCCATGTTCGATTCGCTCCTTCACGTTTCCGAATCTTCTTTCCATCAATCCATGTGTTCAGTCAAAGCCACGACAGACTCACTCACTTAAAACCTTCTTGACGACACTGTACTGTTTGTTATCAATGAACATAAAATCATTTCGTTTCTAGTTTTCACCGATCTAGTGTGCGTGAATTGCATGCTTCATAGTTGGAGGATTCACAGTCGGATGATGCCGTGATTTGTCAAGTATCCATGCAGCGACATAGAAGATATAGGTCTGCTTATTATCACTAAATTCAGCCATGGACTGAATGCGAGCAAGGTCAGAGCTTTCTCGTCTGATATTGGACTGTTGAGGAGGTTGAGGAGTAAGCTTTTCCTGTATCACCGTGTACATGTCACCGACTTTCAAGACGAACTTGTCAACATCTTGGACGCAGTTCGTGTATGTCCGATGCGAAAAAGGGTCTCGACTAACGTGACTGACGATCTGGACGCGGCACAAAACTGCGTTGCAATAGGTTTTGCGATTTTATACCTAAATGTTGATATGTTATTCTGGGCACTTTTTGTATTAATTTTAGAGTGAAAAAAAAAAAGAAAACAGAAAGCCGCCGTGGATCTTGAGGAAATGTTGGGAATTTTCTTTCTCCGCCACCCCAACAAAATGCTTCAAGACAAACGAAAACTTAGTACCAGTATAGGATAACAGTAGCACCGCCATATCACTGCTTCACTTGAAAAACCAACAATATCAGGCACAAGATACTGAATACCAACGAAATATGATACAGTGTAAACTTCATCATTGTGTGGATGAAGTTTTGTTTAATCATATGCGGTTACGATAGCTGGTACAAAAAAACTGTGTACAGACAACGTTTAATGGATAAGTTGATAGCATTCTAGTTTTTAATGCTTTTTTAAAATTTGCTTAGACTATGGATCAGGCGGTACATGGAGACCCCGCAACTGATTATGCCACTTTAAGGACACAGTGTGGTGGACATCTGTGACGAACCTACACAGAATTAATTTAAAAGTACAGGTTTGTTAAATCAGCTTAAAATACTCATGCTGTTAAGGTTTCAGAAGCTTATTGCCAGGATTCATAACTTTTCGCCACACGTGTTTGGACTATCAACAATCCCAGTGACATGTGTCTCGTCCCTTTCATTACCTTGTTTTATCGGTAATTAAAATTTTGTCGTGGTTTTATCGTCCGTGTCTCACGTGATGCGACTTTCGTCATGGCCAGTGACGAGCTGATTACAGCAAGAAAGTTCATCCCAGGGCGTCGCTATTGTGGCATACGTGAGAAAAAGTCAGTTTTCCATGAACACCTGATTTTACCTCCATACGAGGTATTATCAAAGTTTACAGTCATATCTGAAATTTTGCCCAAAAATACCTGGAAATATTTCAAGAGGGAGGTATATATATATTTTTTACACGTTTTCTTCACAATATTCCAAAAAAATGGCCAATCTCATAATTTGGTGGCTATTTTCTCAAGAACTGTTCAGACAATATCTGAAATATAAACTGATATTAGCTTTTGGGATAATTTTTGAAGCTTCCAGTGTGAATTGATGCCCTATAAACGATATGTACGGGAAAGTACCTTAAAATGTACCTTAGAAAAAGTCCGTTCACGTCATCAACTTGGAAATTTTTTTTTCCTGAAAGCTGCCAACAAAGAACAGCTTTCTTGGTCTCGAAAAGCGGTGAATATATCATGGGCGGCATGTTGCGAAGCCAATCAGGTCGGGAGCTACAAATGTTAATACCACCCGTTTAGACATAAGGGGTGCTTTCTGTTGTGTTTTTAGCCATGTTTACTCAATGTAAATAGTTACGCATTTTCATCTTTTTCACAGTTTACCTTCCATTTTGACTGAAACACACATTCATGAAAAATATGGATATAGGTTAACACATGATTTTATCAATATTATTAGTGTATGCATCATGATTCTATTCTGATTTATTACCCTCGCCCCCGTGGGGGGGGGGGGCGAGGGTATTGCATTTGGGTCTGTCTGTCTGTCTGTTTGTTTTTCTGTCTGTCCTTCCGCGCGCATAACTCGGAAACAAATGGTGTGAAATTTATAGGGATGAAGTGGTATGTCAGTGGCTCGGTCCTTCTCAAATTTGGTCAAAATCGGATGATAATGGTTGCCATGGCAACAGAAAAAGTGAGGATCACATAATTGGCTCTAACTCCGGTTCTACTTCATATTAATTTTTTCAACTATTTCTGTATTTTTCTATGGCCAATTCCCGCTCGCATGGTGTACGACCGATGGTAGTATGACGAAAATTCTCCATCATCGCCCGATGTCAAAAAATTGGGGGGGGGGGTCACGATTTCGGTTGTTTTTGGCCAGCGACGTTTCAGTGCAAATGTCTGCCCTCATAACTCGGAGGCAAACGGTCCGATCGATTTCAAATTTATAGAGCTGGAGTGAAATGGTAATAGCTCAGTCCCTTTCAAATTTTGCCAAAATCGGATGAAAAAGATTGCCATGGCAACGGAAAAAAGAAAATCACATAACTGGCTCTAACTCCGATTCTACTTGATATTAATTTTTCCAACTATTTTTGTATTTTTTTTTGGCCAATTCCCGATCGTTTGGTGTACGACCGATGGTCGTACGACGAAAACTCTCCATTATCGCCCGATGTCAAAAAATTGGGGGTCACGATTTCGGTTATTTTTAGCCAGCGACGTTTCGGTGCAAATGTCTGCGCTTATAACTCGGAGACAAACAGTAAGATCAATATGGAAATAATAAGGCTGAAGCACTATGATAGTGGCTCGATCCCTGCTAAATTTGGTCAAAATCGGATGAAAACGGTTGCCATGGCAACGGAAAAAAGGGAATCACAAAACTGGCTCTAACTCCGGTTCTACTTGATATTAATTTTTCCAACAATTTTAACTTTTGGCCAATTCTCGATCGTGGTCCGATCACGATTTCGGTTATTTTTGGCCAGCGACGTTTCAGTGCAAATGTCTGCGCTCATAACTCGGGAGGCAAATGGTCCGATCGATTTCAAATTTATAGAGCTGGAGTGCTATGGTAATGGGTCAGTCCCTTCCTAATTTTGCCAAAATCGGATGAAAACGGTCGCCATGGCAACGGGAAAAAAAATCACATAATTGGCTCTAACTCCGGTTCTAATCAATATTAAATTTTCAACATATTTTTGTATTTTTCTTTGGCCAATTCCCGATCGTATGGCGTACAACCGATGGTCTTAAGACCAAAACTTCCAGTTATCCCCCAAGGTCGAAAATTTGGGGGTCACGATTTTATAACTTGTGAGTGTTCTGAGATTCGAGACCATATTGTGGAGCTAGTTATCAATCTGTTTTAACCGTTTTCGTTCATGAAATGTACCTTGATAATATAAAAATTACGGTGAAATTTTACAGCTCAATATTGAACTACGAAGTCAAGGTCACAGAGCAAAATCAAAAAGTTGCAATAACTCCGTTCATATTCATGATTATTTTCCCTAGTAATTTTGAATTCAGGTACCACTGAAGATATTCAATAGAATATTTTACGCAGTATAAATCTGCGTGAGCGTGCAAAGTTTGGAAGGTCAGTGTCAAGAATTCATGCCGGGGTCAAGAATGTGGTCAAAACAGAGAGATCGCAGGAACTCTACTTTTATTAATGATTAATTCTCCCATGATTTTTGTATTTTTCTATGGCTAATTACCATCCATCTATTATATAACCAATTGTCGTATGACCAAAATCCCTGATTATCGCCCACGTTGAAAATACAAAGGTTATCAGCTTTAATTTCAGTGACTAAATCTGAAGGGCGAGGGTCCGCAATCTCTGATAGTCTCGTTTTGCGATTGAAACAGCTCAATTTCCCTCAAATTCCCCTCCAAGCTCAACGTCGTTAGTAACATCAAATTATACATTACATTTTGACTGTATCATTTCCATGCAGAAGCTACTAATAATCATGCGTTACTTTCTCTCGAATGAATTGCCTTTCATCTTGTGGAGTGCACTATGGATACACACATCCAGTAGTCCACTTAGTCGTAAATAATGTTGAGCAAATCTCGTATCTCCCAGTACAGGCTGATGCTGTCAGAATCGATAACGGTTGACGAACGTCCAAGAAGCCAATTGACCTTGCTGCTGTTGACACAGCTTCGACCCTGGTGTGATGTGTCCACTCTCCAACGCATGCAAATACCAATTAATCCGGATGTTCATAAGTAATATATATCAAGCTCATCAGGGTGCGATGATTGTACTCTTGGGGGAATCAATGAGTTCCTGGGATGTCCACGAAGCTGATTGACCTTGGCCATGGGGAATGCACAAAGAATCCAAATCTTCCTGGTCGTTCAAATACTTTCATTGAGACGCTGATATATGTTATGCAGAGAATATCAACTCGGATTATACATTGTATTATACATTGATAATACATTGGTCCTTCCGGATCACTCGTAAACTCGTGCTCCGTGAATGGACCCATGCGAAATAAATCCCAGTACGCCTACAATGTATTTGGTTACAGTTAACTACTTGGATAACTATTAGATAATATCAAGAATTCATTATATACCACCAGCTGCGTAGTTTTGTGGTTTGTGATTGAGTAACTATGTACTTGTTATACCCCTATTTTATGGGATCCTGTTCAGATTTTTGAGTTGTATTTTATGTATGTTATTGGTATCATCAAAATTTGGCTGTATTAATAGATTGAAACTTACATTGATTGGTGGGTTGTTGATTAGTATAATAATTACACCGACTGTGCAGTAGTAATAGCTGTATTCCACATATTGTCTAGAATACGGTGGCCTTGGATGTGAATGTTTGGTCGAGCCTTGTTTTTACTCCATACATATTGTATTTTCATTTTCCTATTAGTATCAAAATCTTAAATCTGCTTGTATAAGTGCACTCATGCACATATTGATACATACATTTCATTGTATCAATAACACCGCTTTGGAACTGAAGGAATGCCTCGAGTTCTTGACTCATATTAAACATGATTAACTCAGGCTTTCAACTGTTGGTGAGAGCTATACTCCTCTGAATACTTTGCAGATTATTTGTATGCCATATATTGTCGAACTGAAGATATTGTCCTCATATTTTCAGAATCAATACCAACATATTACCATCAATACAAAGAAATATTGTAATGCATCAATACAAATTATCAGTAGACGCAAAGTCTGGATGAAATTTTGAACTAGTACATATAATGTTCTTATATAGCAACATCCCGATGTCTCCAGCATACTGTGTGTCTCATAATATAGCAGCCAAAACAGTGTTGTTTTTGATAATATAAACAAGTATCTGAACTGCTACAACAAGAAAATGTTTCAGAATTTCATGACAAATATTGGATTTTGAACTATTGGATAATTTTTCAATTGAATTTAATGTTCTCTGGGCAGTAGTTGAGTGATCATGGATTTTTTTCTGATAAATTTGTATCTCGTTCCGTTGTATCTCGTTCCATTGATTTTGCGTTCCCTTGTAGGCCTAATATTTCATCTTGCATTCTGGATCGCATGACAGAATGATTCGATCTTGTTCTTATTAGATGTAAGTTTCCTCGTTTAACGGATTGTGATTCATATTGCCAAAGGAATTGCATCTCTCAGGATCTTATCTTGGACTGTAGCAAACTTTCCTCAGAGATTGTGAGGGTCATGGGCATCTGAACAATCCAAAACATACCGAGAAGTCTTATTGCAAGTATACGCGATAACATTGTCTCAAACAAATTATTCCATGTCCCTCAGCAGCTCCGTAATTGTGAACGCCAGTACTAGCTAGTACTAGAATGTTTGTTTCTACAGCAAATTTTATTTTCTATTGGCGTAAAGCGTCGTTTAAATCCCAAACACGTTTTCTTGGTTGCATCTGTGTGCACAAATAGACACCCGGACAATTCACATCACTCTGGACAGACAGTGACCTATCTGTGTAGATGGGCACATGTTTTGGAAACGAAACTGGCAATTCATGTGAGATGGGAATATTTATCATTCAAATACTAGTATATGTTATGCATACATCATATCAGAGATGTCTTCCAATCAAAAACAACAATAACAGTAATACCCTTCGTACCAGAGCGGGCTCGTCACGTGCCAATCAACGTGATTTGTCTGATGGATGAGACTTTGTTAAGGTCAGGGACATATCTGTCCCATTCCGAAGTGGTATGTAGTGTCACCTGGACGTAGTGACAAATTGGAGGTGTATCTGTCGTGTTGATGAATGATGGATGGCTCTTGACCAGCTCCCTGAATCCCGTGACACGTCGGATCACGTCCTGGGTTTACCCTTCATATAATGTTATCCTTTACCGGACATACGGTATTCAGCACCAATGGTGCCAGGGATTCTGGACAAACACTATGCATTTTGAATTTCGAAGTAAACAGTACAATTACCCCCTAGATCGAGGCTCAGACACCTGCTATTTGCAGCGATTTGGCTGAGGAAATTCCATTTCAGGAAACAGAACGCTCTTAATAAAAGCAACCGTTCTTTTCACTAGTGGACATGTTTTTCACTGAGATATCTTTCACTGTTAAAAGGTGTCATGATCCATAATCAGGAAGCCTAGTGCACATTTCTCTGCTGATGAAGTCCAGAATATATATCCTAATCATCGGGACGCCACCAGCCAAAAACACATTATGTTGTGAAAAATTGTCTGCAAAGATACTGAGTGAAAGCCGAGTACTATTACAGGCACATGCTGGTAATATTTTGCGGTAACTATTTCAAGAAAAGTTTAAATATAACTATTTCAAGTTTGGAACAAGGTTTGTGCTTGATGAGCTGGTGATAATAATGATGCACAGTGGGATACACATTATAGATCTGGCAATCAATATTGCCAGCAGTGTGTGCCAGAGATTTCTTTTCGGTACGTTCCAGAACTATAACTGTATGTCAACTATTATCTTAACGTTCAAAATTGTTTATTTGTGTTCATTACGTATGCTGGTATAATTCCAACATACAATCGTGGGCCCCGGTTATCTTCTGCATTTGCCTTGCATTTAATTGCAAGTTTACTTGTTTCCTTCCCTGGACGTCAGTCAAACTATTCTTGATAGAAGCCATACTTCTATGACTTGCTTCACGAACTCACATATTTTGCTTTGTAGATCACTTCTACCTCTCGAGAGGTGTCTGGCAGGAAATGATCTCCTACGGACGGTAAATCGAATCTGCTGAAAAAGGTAGACACATTCTTTGATAAACCATTAACTGATTCTCAGTGGGGCTACCTCTTCATCATAATGACTTTTCAAGAGTCTACCATATAATGTCGTCTCTTATGTGTTGTGTTTCATGTATAAAGTATTTCGCAATGAATCGAATAATGAATAAACTGTAAAATTCAGTATGTACCATAGAATTCATTGTATACTTATATATTTTATATCGATCTTCTTGGTGTATCTGAGAGATAAATATCGGTAGCCTTTATGGAAATTGGTTGCTGTATTTCGTTAATCAAACCACACGTGCAGTTATTATAAATATTCCACTTCTAGTTGTTGACTACGTTATGTTATACCATACTGGATTACATCACACCATATTATTGTCTCCCCGCAGGGGAAACTTCTTAAACGCTCTCTGAGATTCACATGGGGGAAATACTCTGCGACTGGGGGAAAAACCTGCTGCCGAAAAGAAAATACTTAAAACGTTTGTTTCACAGTGTTGGACGTAAACAATTCAGTTAATTAATATAATCTGACGAATATTTCCCTCGAATGGAGCAAATTTCTCGTCGCTAACGCCGATTTACGTAAATATTTGCGTGCCAGTGGGATTTGAGAGTACATACATCAACAAGGTGTGCATTCAGTCAATTGGGTATTCTATTCGTCCCTATACTGTCGAGCCATCGCTCACTTCGCATGTCTATATGGGCATTTCATCTATTCGAACAATATTATCCAATCACAACTTTATGATTATATATTGAATTCCGGACCAATTTGAAAGAAGGTGCTGATTTTTATGAACACCTTTTTGTTTTAGTGGCCGTATTCGTTCAAGGACTACTATTCCGACCATTCCTTTAACACCGGTATTCGTCCTGCATTGACATCGTATATATGTGCACGAAATTATATTCGAGACTTTCAACTTCTCTGCACCAGGTATGATTCTTGTGTAAGATTCAAATAATGTCCATGAAATGTCTGGAATAAATAAGGAGATAAATAGTCACATAAAATGATAGGTCGTCTCAAATGGATGTAGGAGGCCGATGCAACAAAGGGCATGTTGATGTGGGATATTTTGCCGGAAATATAAAAGATGAAATTTGATGTAAAATGGTATCATATACAGCTTCAAATTGACCCGAAAATTCTAATCAAAGTTGTGACCGAAAATCATTTGATGTTTTGTATTGAACTTGACTATTATACACGAACTTGTGATATGGAGCGATACATGCGTCAACACATGCTATTGCTACCAATAGTGCCACACCATTGTGAGATCAGCTGCGGCCTGGAGTTCAAATTAATCGGCCGACAACCATGATTAAAAATAATCCAACACTTTAATGTGGAGATTAATTTGTTTGATGTACTTTTTTGTCTGTAAAGACAGCAAAAGGAATTCTCACTCCATCTCCTGTGGCTGCCACCGTCTTTTCTGCACCGGAAGTGACATGACGGCATACATCCACCATGTGCTCAGAAAAATTAAATTGACTCAGACATTTTTTTTTGCGCAAAAGGTGTGAAAACATTTTATTTCTTTTCACAAAGCTGTTCAAAATGGTCGGCTTGTTGTGCTATGGTATGGTTGGGTAACCGTAAACCAGGCCATTTAGGCCATTTTGTTTGGCCTAACGTATGAGGGCCATCTGCTAATCTCACATTTAAACCATCATTTCTGAAAAGTAACCCTTCCACTAACACCGTCCGTATGCTTCTTACTCACTTTCATTAACACATTTCGGCAGAAATGACTTTTTGGTTTGTCAGAATTCCTCTTTTTAGTTACCTTTCGTCCGATAACCTGTTGGCATGGCGTGGCGTTGCGTCCGACGTCCGTCTATCTGGCCGTCCGTCCACATTTACGGTCGAATCTTTCTGCACAAATGTAGATAAAAATATTCCCAGGAAAGGTTTTCTTATTTTCATATTCTCCTCGATTTTCTCAAACACTGTTAGACAGTTTTGAGATTTTTTTCTTCAAAAGATTCCCCTTATGTACCTCTGTGATGTGTATAAGTTTGGTCGCCCTTGAATCGTCGGTCTGCGTGTAGCAGCCATTTTGACGGGTCAAGGAAAAAAAATTTTCGGCCCAAATCGCATTGCTATCCATTTTGGGCCATTTCTAGGCAAAAAATTTTTTCACCCTTTAAAAAACTTTTTGGACTTTTCGCCCTTTTTATGTTTCCGGACCTTTTCCAAAATGGCGGCCATTTTTGACGAAAAACGGTCAATTTTGGACTTTGACGGTCGTTTTTTTTCAAAATCTGTTCTGTAACTTTTTTTCTTATTGATGCATAACACTAATGATATGTACCACTGTGAGGTTTATAAGTTTCGTTGCCCTTGAATTGTTCGAACTGGGCCATTTTGGGCCCAAATGCGACTTTCCCATGTTAAATTTTCCTATGCTTTATATTGGGGAACATATCACTTAATATTAAGATTAGAGATTATGAATTAATTGTGGACATATAGGAAATAATATATGCTGAATATTCTTGTGGCCTTGAATTTGACCTTTGACCCAATTTTCAAAGCCAGATCACAAAATGGCTAATATCTCGCTTAATATCGACTTCACAGGTTAGGAATCAGTTGCGCACATGTAGGAAATAATATATGCTGAATATTCGCATGACCTTGAATTTTACCTTTGTCAAGGTCAGAGCGCAAAATGACTAATATCTCGCCTATTTTTAACTTAACAGATTAGGGATAAATTGTGAACATATAGGAAATCATATATGCTGAATATTGCCATGACCTTGAATTTGACCGTTGATCTCATTTTCAAGGTCAGAGCACATAATTGCTAATATCTTTATTATTGAATTTACAGTTTAGCAATCAATTTTGGACATATAGGAAATGATGTATGCTGAACATTCAGGTCACTTTTAATTTGACGAGGGACCTTATTTTCAAGGTCACGGGACAAAACAGCTAATATCTAAAGTATAAAACATATTATTTCCGGTAACTTTTCTTAGCCCTTAGACTAATTTTCTCGCAATATCACTCTATCACTCTAGTATCACTCGGATTTGACTACTCATACTGATTTTGTAAAATGCGTCCATGGATTCGGTCTTGGAATATGAATATGTCTGTTTGTCGATATTCATTTCTACTTTCTAACTTTACACCGGCTTTTAACGATATTTTGGCGATGCTAAATGGTATCTTTCTATAACTTGTCATACTTCACCTTGGAGTGAAACAGCAATTTTGTTACCAAATTCTAGACTTCTATCGCAAAAATAGAAGTTAGCAATCTACCCTAAATTTCAGCTCAATCTGTCCAATTTTGCGGATCTCGAGAAACTGAGCATATTCGAGGATTTGGTTCTGTGTACATCCAGCAGGAATCGAAGTATTATTGTAGTATTTGACCAGAAGACACATTTGGGTGTATTCTACTCAAAACTGTTGATTCGGTTGATACATACATTCGAAAAATTGCACCACTATAAAACCGAACAAATGCACAAAAAGTGTGCGAACCCAAAAATTAGATGACAGGGCTAAATTTAACATTGGGGTAGATTGCCAATTTTTTCAGTTTTCGCGAAAGAAGTCTGAAATTCGGTAGAAAATTGCTGTTTGACTCCCAGATGAAGCATGCCAAGTTATAGAACAATACCGGTTAGCGTCGGGGAAATGTCAACAAAAAAACAATGTAAACCAGTTACAAAAATCAAAGTATATGAGACTTGATCTATTTTATCATGCTGCTAGCATTGAATAATTTATTTCGAATGCATTCTACTGCCTCCTGGTGTCAAGTTAATACATTCAAATGTTTGAATTGTATTATTTCCTCTATTATTTGTATCCCCCTCCCAAACTTGCTATGCTATAGATTCGCTATCGACAATCTACCTATGGTGTCAAATTTATATATGTGAAATTCTGAAGATAAAAGAGCAATTTTAGAATAAAGTAGTTTCGTTTGTCAATGTCCAGGCATGATATTTCTATCGGTATATTTACATTCACCAGTCATTGCAACTTATTATACCATCACTTTACATATACACATGGAACCTGAACCTGATGACAGAGGAGAATCCAGCGCCTTATTTCTGGCGCAGTGTCTTGTGTTTCTCCAGCAAATACTTGAGGACCTTGGCAGCTCCACTGTAAGCCGCGAACAGGAAGCTGTCTTCCTTGTGGTTGTTCCTGGTGTATGGGTCAGCACCTGCCTCCAGCAATGTGCGAACCATCTCCAAGTGTCCCTTCTCTATTGCCAGGTGGAGCGGCGTGCTGCCACTAGCCGAGCGCAGGTTCAGGTCGGCCCCGTGCTGGAAGAGCATCCTCGTCAGGTCGCACTTATTGCTCTGAGCGGCGTAGTGGACGGCAGCAAGCCCCTTTCGACACTGTAGGTTGATGTTGCTGCCGTGGCTGAGGAGGAATGCTGCAAGCTCGACGTCCTCCTGCATGTAAGCGTGCATGAGGCAAGTGAATCCGACCTGGTCTGGAATGTTGATGTCAGCTCCTACCTCGACCAGATAGCGTACCATGTCACGATCAGCCTTGAAGCAGGCACATAACACAGGTGAGAGCCCCGTGCTGGTCGGCGCATTGACGTTAGCGCCATAATCCACCAGGATCTGGGCCCCTTCTATGTTGTTGGTTGATGCCGCATATGCCAGGGCGGATCCTGTGCAGATCTTATTTGTGGTGTCGTCTGTCCCCTCGGAATGCTGGTCGACATTGGCGCTGCATTCCTCGATTAAGTAGGACATGATACTAACTTGGTGTGTGCTGACTGCCATGAAGAGGGCCGTCTTCCCATTGATTTTTTCCGAGACAATTCGCTTTCGTTCGAGCTTTGCGAAGCAGTGGAGGAAGGACTTTGCTGTCTTGGTGTCGCCATGGCGGAGAAGAGTGTGTAGATGCTCGGATAGAGCTCGGACAGTGTCCGAGTCCAGGATTGTGGTCGTGATTGGAAACTCAACTTTCTCCTGCATCCATATATTGCTCATTGAAATTCTTTGCAATAATTTCAACACATTATGCAATAATATCATGTAAGAAATTCTTGACACAGGAAGGTTAAAACAAATAAAGAAAATCGAGATGGCAAATCCAAATCCCTAAAATTAACACCATGAGACCAGAAATATGGATTGCTTTGACTATATGTGGCACATGCTCTCGAAGAAGACTGATACCTGGAGTGGCACGGGGCCCTTGAGGAGAGTGCCCATCTTTAGATCGTTCTGGGACTTGAGCAGACTTGCCAACTGTTCCACCTTGTACTCTTTTAACTCCTTCAGTTGTTTGCCTTTACCTTCCATCCCTGAGTTGCTGGATTCTGAATTCTCTTTTCTGATGGAAAATCATGGAGACACGTCAAACAAAAGCATGGTGATTACATTCGTGAAATCATAAAGGTACACTTTAACATGGCACCCTGATAGAACAAGATTTATTTGTTAATGGTACTTACAAGATCGCGAGTGGAAAAAAAGACTTACCGTGGATGATACAAATATAAGCCGATCACATGTAGTTTATGTAGTCCTAAAACAATTGTGGGTCAAGTTTGTTGTGTTTCATCGGACAGCTTACAGTTCTCAAAGAGTTCTATGGCAATAAACATGATGGGCTGGCAAACGTTTGGCAAATGTGAAGATTTATTGCTGAAAACAAACCTATTCGAGGATCACGGTGAATAAATAAACATCGTGTAATATTCACATGTGTGAAATGTGAAGAACTTGCAACAACGATTTTTTTTTATTACATTGAAAATCAATAAAATCGTTTGATGTGGTTTGAAATTCACTCGTCAATATAAATTGTGCATTCGCTGGATCAGAATGATAATCGATAAACGTCATTTTATATGTTGGACGAATATCCATCAAATCCATGATATTGATTGAATTTGGAGAATTTATCAAGGCATTTCGGCACGATGGTTTCGTCAGAATTCTTTTCTTCTCACTTTAATTCCGGTTACCGGACGATAACTCCAGAACGCAGAGAAATTTTCACCAGTCATCAATCATATTACGTAGATGAATCTAGTGGGTATCTTGGGTTGTGACGAGCCCTGGGGTAGATTTTTTCGCAGACTCAGCACTTCCTGTTTGACCGTATCTCAGTAACGGTGCGTCATAGAGCGAAACAGAGTTAATTTCGACTTCATGGCACTAGACAAACTGGTCTAGGGGTTGTTTTGGGTCGAGACGAGTCCTGGCGACAATTTTTACTTTCGCCGACTCTGCACTTCCTGTTTGGCCGCATCTTAGAAACAGTACGTTGTAGAGTGGAACGCAGCTTAATTTCGGTCTTCTGGCACTAAACAAACTAGTCGAGACGACCCCTGGTGACGATTTTTTTTGCCGACCCGATACTTCCTGTTTGGCCGTATCACGGTGCTGTATCGCTTTTCAGAATGATCGTATAAATAACGAGACAATCAGAGATTGCAGACCCTCGCCCTTCAGATTTACTCACTGGAATTAAAGCTGATAACCTTTGCATTTCCAACGTGGGCGATAATCGGGGATCTTGGTCATACGACAATTGGTCATATACCAAATGGTCAGGAATTGGCCATAGAAAAATACAAAAATCATGGGAGGATTAATCATTCAGTTCCCGCGATTTCTCTATTTGGATCGTATTCTCGACCACGGTCTGAATCCTTGACACCGACCTTCCAAAATTTGCAGGCTCACTCAGATTTTTATTGTGTGATATATTCTATTGAATATCTTCAGTGGTTTCTGAATTATTACTACTTGAAATATTACGAATCGGTAATTTCAGCTGATGACCCTTACATTCTTGACCTTGGGCGATAATGGGGAATTTTGATCTTACGGTCATTGGTCATATAGCAAATGATGGAGAATTGACCACAGAAAAATACAAAATTATTAGGGAAAATTAATCATGAATATAAACGGAGTTACTTTTCAATTTCGACCTCTTCTGTGACCTTGACCTTGTCGTTCAATATTGAGCTGTAAATTTTCACCGTTATGTTTCTATTATCAAGGCACATCTCATGAACGAAAACGGTTTAAGCTGACTGATATCTGGCTTCACAATATGGTCTCGAATTTCAGAACAATCACAAGTATTAAAATTGTGACCCCCAAATTTTCAACTTTGTCCGATAATTGAGACTTTTGATCTTAAGACCATCGATTGTACGCCATACGATCGGGAATTGGCCAAAGAAAAATACAAAAATTGGTTGAAAATTTAATATTGATTAGAACCGGAGTTATAGCCAATTATGTTATTTTACTTTTTCCGTTGTCATGGCAAAGGTTTTTATCCGATTTTGACAAAATTCGAATAGGACCGAGCGACCACCATAGCACTCCAGCCCTTTAAATTTCAGATCGATCGGACCGTTTGCCTTTGAGTTATGAGCGCAGACATTTGCACTGAAACGTCGCTGGCAAAAAATAACCAAAATCGTGACCCCCAACTTTTGTCGGCCGATAATGGAGAGTTTTCGTCGTACGACCATACACCATGCGATTGGGAATTGGCCAAAGGAAAATACAAAAATAGTTGGAAAAATCAATCTCAAGTAGAACCTGAGTTAGAGCTATTATATGATTTTAACTTTTTCTGTTGCCATGGCACCTGTTTTGATCCAATTTTGATGAAATTTGAGGAGGAACGAAACACTGACATACCACTTCATCCCTATAAATTTCATCCCTATAAATTTCACATCGATCTTACCATTTATGCGGAATTAATCAATGTTGGTAATTCTGACGATGTCACAAGGACTCTGGTATGCTGCTGATACTTCAGCACATGAAAGTATGTGTGATAAATCCGATACAGTGAGTATGGGGGCACCTTGTGAAAAAGACTTTTTCTTGAGAAATTCACAGTTGCCTTTTCGCGTTTTATTCTTGATTGTCTATATTATTGGTGTACTAGATCACCATTTAACATGTCCGTGCGAAACAAGGAGACGTGATGATTGGACTTGTTTATCACGGAATTGTGTTGTTCTGTAAATGGATCGTCTGAGTGGCTAGCTTCATCCCACATCTGAGGCCCTAGAGATCATGATATATTTCGTGTTCTGTTATGTAAATTGTTAGTGTTCAAACAGACAATAACGAACTGCCATCTCCTCGGCAACACATGGTAGAGTAATGTTTGAGGTGCAATTACCAACATGAGCCATGTCATATAGTGATATTTATTGTGTAATAATTATCAGGGCCAATTCAATGACTTTTGTGATGGTTGTTCAGTATCAGTCTAATATCAGAGTCGTTACTGTAGTACATTTTAGAGAAGCTTGGAGCTCAAGTGGCTTACAATCTGGGTTGATCGTGTCAATGATTGTTTTTGGAAACAAAATAGGTCGTTTTAAAGGTAGATCATGTAAAGTTTGTGCAGTTACAAAATTGAAACTAGCCTCATTGTTGTGTTTATTCCCAATATTCAATGAAAATTGAATAGTTGGAATACGATATTATAGGTGTCGCTTTCATGAAATATGAAGAAACACATTTTCTCAATATACATTTTGCCAATTCCTGTAATATTAGGTAATTATGGTGTATGAATATGTTAGACATAAAGAGACCAGTTTGGGTTTGTGTAATCCTGGGCTAACTTGTATTGTTTTCTTAACCCTGGCATACAGTAGGTTTTTGTAGGTGTTTCATGTTGCTTTGTGGATAAATTAGTACGTTTTAATCACATCCGACGACAACGTAGACAGTTATTGAGGCAGGAGAGATCTGTTTTGAGACTGAATGTACGTGTTCGGTGAATTTCATTCTGCTTAGACCATTCCTGGATGGACGAAGTGTTCACATGTCTGAATGGACGATTCCCCGTTAGACGATTGTGAATTTGTTTTTGCATATAAGCCATTTTGTCCTAGAATTAAAAATGATTCAAGATGGCGGATTACTAAGTGGTAGCAAATTCTGGCTGCTCAGCAGTTTCTCGAAAATATTGCTTAATTATACACACAAGGTACTGTGAGGATTACTGTGAGTTATCACTGTTGATTTGTGATAACTGTGAACCTTTCTAGTTGATATGGCTACACCTCAAGCCTCCAAAAGACAATACTTCCAACTAGAAATGTCCCCGCCAACTACCGAGGAACCTCCATTATCGCTCGGCGCCATTTCTTCACTGCTAGACGAAAAACTAGCCCCTATTCTGAGTGCAGTCGAGGCTGCCTCCAAGACGGCAACCGCCGCGCAGGCGACAGCCAACTCTGCTAAACAGGAGGTTAGTGCCCTGAAAGGTGAAGTTGACTATCTAAAAGGCGAAGTGAAACGCCTGAGTGACTATATTATCGACCAGGATAACTACAGTCGCAGAGAAACTCTGAATTTTTACGGTCTAAGTGAAGCTGAAGACGAAGACTGTCGAGAGATTCTCTGGAACATGTTTGAAGAGATGGGGGTTCAGGACCCAAGAGGCATTCTCTTCAGTCGGATCCACCGCTTGGGCCAACCCACTCCTGGTAAAGTTCGTCCTATCAGAGCTCGTTTTCATTATTATCCTGATCTGGAGAGAGTCTTTGCGCTGCGAGTAAACCTGACGTCAGGCCACCGTCTGTCGAAAGTTTACGCACCTGAAGTGGAAAGAAAGCGTAGTATTCTTCTTCCCTATGTCAACGCTGCGTACAAATATCGCAGTTCACTATCACAGGCTGAAAAGCAGCGTTTGAGTGTCAGGTTCAAGGATGACAAGCTGACAATCAATGGTGTTAAATATGGCGTCGACAATCTTAATGAACTCCCTTCTTGGATCAATCCGCAGAACTCGGCCACCATTGAGACTGAGTCGCACGTCTTTTTCTGGTCGAAACACGCCCCTTTCTCCAACCACTTCAACTCACCCTTTTCTGATGCTGGCATCTCCTTTGAAACTGCTGAACAGTGTATCATGTACAAAAAGGCTCTTTTGTTCAACGACTCCGATACGGCCTCTCGCATTCTGAAGACCACAGACCCAGTCGAAGCGAAGTCTCTTGGGAAGTCCATTGAAGGCTTCAAAAGCAAGGTCTGGAACTCCAAGTGTCATGACATTGTCAAAAGTGTTCTGTTAGCCAAGTTCACTCAGAATAGTGAACTGAAATCTGCCCTGAAATCCACTGGCAATAAAGTTCTGGTTGAAGCAAGCCCCCATGATAAGTTCTGGGGGGTAGGGTTGAGGCAGTCAGATCCCAAAATCCACCATCCTGAGTCCTGGCTTGGCAAAAATGTGATGGGAAATCTACTTTCTGAAGTCAGGGCTAAGCTCTGTAGTGATGTGTAACTACTGTGTGGTCTGGTATCATCCAATGTGCCCACAATTGGTTTGTGTTGATTTAAGCATACATGTACAATACTTATCCCATGAATATTGGTCATGATTATCATTTCTACTATTTCCCTGCATGATGTGTATCATCTGATATGGTCTTGCTTGGGGGCAATTGACATATATGTGTTTCAAAATGGCATACTAATATGACTGTTCACTGATACAAGAAAATGTCAAAGCTATCTTTATGTCAGTTCTCCCTGTAGCTTTATATGTCAAAAAGAAGATAGGTTATTATTGATTTAAATAAAGATATGTCTCAGAGCACTAAGGTTTGAATCACAATGAGGTGTGTCCTGCTATGTTAATTGTTATTGTTGATGGATGGTTCTTCAGGTGCACAGGCATCAAATACTTTAATCTGAGATGTACCTCATACATTTATGACGGCTATAGGTATACTGGTTGAAAATAACTGACAATTTTGTATTTGTATTGGTGTGTGGATGTATTAGTGATTGCCAAATACCTTATACCAATATGTTTACATATGTAGAACAGCTTGCATGTCTCCTTCCTTCTGGCTAATTTGATATCACTGACAAACATCTGGCCTTTCAAAGACAAATATCATGGCAATTACTTCATACAATGGTGCTTTGTTATCACAGGAACTCTATTGAAATGTGTCACACTGTGATACATGGTGATAAAGCTGGCACTCAGTATGTCATTCTAGAAAGCATATGTAAAGCATATGAAAGCATATTCTAGAAAGTATAAGCATATGTACTCTGGTCTCTATAATACAAATATTCCCTATGTTTACTAGAAATGGTACAATGTGTGCTAAGTTAAATATAAAAAAAAAAAAAAAAAAAATCTTGAAATAAATTCTTGAAGTAATTTGGAATGAATCAATTTATAAGTAACTATCTCACATATTGAGTGAAAGGGGTCACTTTTGACATGTCTGAACATTTTGGGACCAGAGGTTCATAAACCAGGCTGTTAGTGTTGATTTGTTGAAATAATGTTTTGACTCAAATTTCTCTTGTTTCTATTGTATCAACTTGACAATATAGGTATAACTTTTGTGATGATTTGGTGGATTATTGGTACAATGAGTCATAATGTTCAATGTTACTATTACAAGTATATTTATTGGTACCTGGGTAATGTAAGATATACATGTGATAATATGAAATTGTGTACTATTGAACATTCATTGAAAGCATTGATAACATATGTCATACATCTGATCTATTCTGGGTGTTGGTATGTCTTCATCTACCTTGTATATGTATATTGTTTTATGATTTTTTCGAAAATGTTCCTTCATCACCGGTTACAAATAGTCAAAATAATTGCAAGACATATTTTCTCAAAAGGGACTCTGGTGATAGTACAATTTGCTTCCTTGTGTGTATTTGTTGTACATGTAACTGTCATCTGAAGTTGCTGAGCAGCTACTTTACTTTGCTGCCTTATATCTGCATTGTCTAGTCAAAACAGAAGTTGACACATATATTTGCCACCATAATCCTTAACTAGATAATCATCAGCTATTAACACGGTGAAAAAAATCTAGCAAATGGGAATATCCATCGATCAGTACAGAGCTGCGATTGGTATTTTTGTTTTTGTTGACATAAAGTTCAGGTGTACCTGCAAGGGTCAAGGTCGATATGTACTTTCGAGCAAATTTGGTTCGCTCAATAGTCCGACTAGGATTTTGTTTTTGTTGTTACTACTGTTTGGACTACGGAGTATTATGGGCAACATTGAGCTGAACCCTGGCCCCACTGGTTGCAACTCGTCAGCCAAACGCTGGTCGGTCAATGAGTTGTCCATATGCCATGTAAACATTCGTAGTATAAAACATTGTTTGGACAAGTTGGAACATATCAAGGCTGATCTGGCGGAGCACTTCCAAGTTATTACTCTAAGTGAGACATGGCTTGAAAATTCAGACTTAGCAGATGGTCGCCTTGATACTTACAAAATATCCGGCTATCATGATCCTGTTGTTCTGTGTCGTAACAACCGTAGAGGGGGTGGGTTGTTAGCTTGGGTATCCAACACTTTGTTTGTGAAGCATCGAACGGATTTGCAATCAGACACTGCTGAGTTGATGTGGCTTGAAATCCGCTCCAGCAATAATAAATTTTTGTTGTGTGTGGCTTATCGTACTGAAGAACAAGTTGAATTCTGGGACTCACTGCGAGAAAGCTATTTAAAGGCGAGCAATGCTCAGCAAAACAAATGTTTGATTGTTGGCGATTTGAATGCTGACCCCGGCACTCTTCAAGGCCAAAAGCTATTGGATTTTGTCAAAACTCATGGTCTTTGCAAACATATCAATGAGCCAACACGGATCACTGAGACATCTGCTTCCGAGTTGGATCAAATTTTATCAAACTGTCCACAAAATATTGTTTCCACACAGGTTCTTGAACCAGTGTCATATAATGATCATCACACCGTTGCAGCGGTGTTAAATTTTAAATTGAAACCCCAAACATCATATAGCAGGTTAGTTTGGGACTACCGCCGTGCGGATTATGTCGGGCTGCAGAGTCGTCTAGCTAATATCGATTATGATCAATGTTTTACTTGTGCTGATATTGATACTGCAGAACGTAATTGGTCAGACACCATATTGTCCACCGCCAGGGAATTTATTCCAAATAGAGTCGTCACAATAAGGCCCGGAGACAAGCCATTTTACAATGGGTATTTGCGCCGACTTAAACGCTCTAAAAATAGGGCCCACAAACTGGCGAAATTAGACAACACACCAGAGGCTTGGTCAAATTTCAGAAATGAGAGAAATTATTATTTCTCGGAAATTAAACGATGCAAAACTGTTTATTAGAAACGCTTATTAGAGCGCATCGCGGATAATGTTGCCACAGATTCTAAGAGTTGGTGGTCACTGACGCATCGCTTACTAGGAAAAACAGTTCAAGGGATTCCTTTTCTGTTATCAAATGATACTATTGTCGATAGCGACGTAGACAAAGCGGACTTATTTAATGACCATTTTTTGAAGGCCTCTGTTCTAGATGATACTGGAGTGTCTTCCAACTGACTATCCTGTCAATGCTGAGCACTCTCTATCACATATCCATTTCAATGAAGTGGACGTTAATAAATACTTAGCGCATCTCAACCCGAATAAGGCTTTTGGGCCTGACGGACTGAGTCCTCGGTTACTGAAGGAGACCAGGCATGCCATTTCTCCAAGTTTGTGCAAATTATTCAATCTTTCCCTGTCGCTCAGTAGATTTCCGAGCACTTGGAAACATGCGAATGTGATGCCTATTCACAAGAAAAACGATAAACATTTGGTGGATAATTACAGACCAGTTTCTCTGCTTAGTTCGGTCGGCAAAATTATGGAAAAATTGGTCGTCAAAGAAATGTCTCAATATTTCAAAGATAATTTTCTGCTGTCAGTTTGGCAATCTGGCTTTATTTCTGGCAGTTCCACTGTAACTCATCTAGTTGAAATGTATCATGCTTTTTGCCGGGCACTTGAAAATGGCAAAGAAATAAGGGTTATTTTTCTTGACATATCGAAAGCTTTTGATCGAGTTTGGCATAAAGGACTTTTGTTCAAACTCAAAAAACATGGAATAGATGGTAAATTGTTGGACTGGTTATCCGACTATCTTTCAAATCGCAGACAGAGAGTGATTTTAAATGGCCAGTCATCCGCATGGTCTGAAATCAAGGCGGGAGTCCCACAGGGGTCTGTGTTAGGGCCCTTGCTGTTTCTCGTGTTCATAAACGACATTACTTTCGTCATTGAACATTGCAGTGTACGCTTATTTGCTGACGACACGTCGTTGTTTTTAGAGGTGGATAATCGAGAAGATGCTGCCTTAAAAATAAACCATGATTTGAATTCCATTTCAGAATGGTCAAAGCAATGGCTGGTTACTTTCAGTGAACCGAAGACAGAATCTCTAATTATTTCGAATAAGCATGGGACGGATCTTCACCCTCGTATCTATTTGAATGGAATTCCAATTAAGGAAGTAAACTCTCATAAACATGTGGGTGTTACTTTCTCAGGCGATCTATCCTGGTCCAATCACATTTCTGATATATATATCAAGTGCACTAAAACTATTAATTTGATGAAAGCTTTTAAATTCAAGCTAGACAGACGCTCTCTCGAGTACTTTTATACATCGTGCATTCGCCCTTCAATGGAATATGCAGATATTGTGTGGGCCGGTGCCGCTGGTAGAGACCTGGAAAAATTGGACAAGATACAGAAAGAGGCTGCGCGTATTGTGACAGGTGCGACTGCTCGCTGTGACTCCATAGCACTCTTGAGTGATGTAAATTGGTTGACACTGTCGGAGCGTAGGAAACGTCACAGATTGGTGTTGTTTCACAAGATCGTGAATGGATTATCCCCTCCTTATCTATTCAGTCATCTACCAGATACTGTCCAGGCACGCACTGCGTATGCCCTGCGGTCAGCTTCAAATATATCTAATGTACGTGCCCGTTTAAGGTGTTTCCGTAGTTCATTTTTCCCGTCGACCATTAGCGATTGGAACTCATTGCCCTTGCGAATCCGAAACATCACTACTGTAAATGCATTCAAGCTTGCTCTTTCTCGCGATGATTCAATCTCGAATCCTTTATATTATCGTGGCTCACGAAATCACAATATTCACTTGACGCGTTTGAGGCTGGGATGCAGCGGACTAGGTCAGTATCTTCACCAAAATTTGCATGTCATCGAAACATCGGCATGTCAGTGTGGTTACTATAATGAAGATCCTGATCATTTTTTCTTTCATTGCCCTTTGTTTCAATGCGAAAGAAAAACGTTATTTGAAAATTTAGGTGGTCTTTTTATTAATTCAAGTATCCTAATGCGTGGTACACCTGAACTTTCTCTTGCACAAATTTGTGAAGTCATTGATGCAACTCTCAAATATATCTCATCAACCAAACGCTTTGAAAGAAAAGTACAAAACTGAGTTTGAATACTGTGATGCTTGCATTTTTAAATGGTGGTATGTGTTCATATCTGTACATATGTTTAGTTGAGACCCATTAACATAAGCTTTTGCTTGTTTGGGGATCTTCAATAAAGTTTATATAAAAAAAAAATGTTTACTTTTTATGAACATGCTTTGTCCTGAATAACTTTTAAGGATCTTTCCACATTTTTAGATACATTATGGTGAGCCTTAGCAACAAGTAACTTCAACTGGCGTATACATTGCAGATTCTGACATTCATAGAACATGAAATGCCATGAACAAGGTGGTATAAAATGAATGTAATTGATATGGGACAGAGTGGTTCTGAATCTCCAGTCCAGGATACGTCTCCGGTCTCCAGGTAGGATTCTTATTGCAGATTCTGACATTCACACCTAAACTACCCCCCTCGTGCGCTGAATTTTTGGCATTTCCATCTGGTATTCTGTAGCAGCCCGTAAGGACACCAATAAATTATCTCGAATTGTTAGGAAAGCCAGGAAAATGCATGTAGAGGCACCCGAGTTGAACTCCATCTGTAAACATATAACTTTGAAACATGTATCCAATATGTTTAACGACACAACACATCCCCTTAATCATCTGTACAGTTTGCTTCCATCTGGTAAACGTCTTCGTGTACCGCGTATCAGAACCAGTCGCTATCACAACAGTTTTGTTCCCAATAGTATTCTTCTATTGTTCAACCAGATCCATTAATTACGGTATTTTGTCATTATAAAACATTGTATATTCGTCATTTTGTTCCATGTTCTCACCTGTATATACCTGGTTCTGTTCTACAACAAGTTTCATCTTTTGATGACAATAAAGGATATCTTATCTTATCTTATCTGAGAGATAGTTCGCCAGCAATGACCTACATTATTCTGTGCGCAGTGAACACGTTGAAACGTCATCACTGTACGTCATCATTCATCCCAGTTCCGAATTCTAGTCCGATAAAATAAAACCATTGCAGCATAGAAAAAAAATCATTGCAGCATAGCTGTATATAATCTGTCCACATGTGCAGTATGTCCCTTAGGCCATGTTGTGTTTTTTCTCTGTTTCCCGTCAGCGCGCGGGTGAAAATAGCAATTATTTTTAGAAAACAAGACACAATTTTTGGTCCATTTCCTACAAGAATCAGTTCTTTTGTCCCCCGAAACACTTAACATCGATAGTGATCGTGAGTAGTTTCTGTTTTGCTGTTTTCCCCTTAGTTATGTATCAATTAATATCTTAGCAAATACCATATATTTTACATTTTTTTGACATGAATAATACTTTGTGAATAAAGATGTTATTGTGATAATAAACGTCTGTTTTTTCTGTGTTTGTTTTTTTCCCTGGCTGGCTGATACTTTGCACAAAAAAGTTGACGGGAAACAAAAGAAAAACAACAACATGGCCTTACCAGCTAGGATAACCGTGTAAACCAGTTTATAGGGATAACTGGTATAGTCAACATATAAGCAGGTGTATGTAGTAGGTATAATTTGTATGAGTCATAGAATTTCATGTGCTGATGACATGTTGTTTTTCGATGTTCAGTGTTTTGGGGGACAAAAGGACTGTTTCTTGTAGCCTATTGACGATTGACAAGGTTATATTTAACGTTAGCCTCACAGCCCTCACACGCTACGAAATCCACCAGGAGAAGTTCAGGTGTATTGATGTGAAGCATATCTCATAGATGCATGTATCTACTAGACGTTTTTTCGTCTTCTGAGTCCGAATCCGTGTTCTGATTCCATGCCCAAAGGCTATACATTTATCTTGAGACGGAACGTTACTTATTACAGATTTAACTACACACATGAACCATACATATATACCACACAATGACGAACACTTCGGAATGTCTATATACTGCTTACTATTATTACATTTTTGAGGATTTATTACATTTTTGAGGATAAACTTGTAGGCTATTGCATACTTATAGTCTCATATCAAGTTAAAGTTCTGAAGTTTGGAAAATGCATCATCCAGTGTCTCTAATGCTGGCCTTTCAGTCTCATCATCTTTGTAGTTATGCGTCACTGTACCAGGTTCAGTGGAAGTTAGATGGATATAATTAAATCGAATGCTCAATACTCAATAGCAATTAAATGTTTGTGGTACCATGAGTTTGCTCGAGATACAAGAAAAAATGCTAGCAGTCAAGGACACGCCAGCAAGCTAACAGTTACTGAGGAAACAATTAGTATGCAGCAGAGTGAATCTCATTTGTTCAGAGGACTACAAATGTGATGGCTTGGTGGAATCGGCTTTTCCAAAGTATGGTGTTGTGAATTTGTTACACATGTGAAGCTTGATTAGAGCTAATGCATACTTATACCCCATACGTCAGGATACTGTGTCATCTTGTTAGAAGAGAAAAAAAACATGCATCTATAAGACACCTGGCAATTACTACTGCCAACTTAGACGTTGCCAACTACAGCCACATATCCAGAGACCGAAATACAATGTACTAGCATTTTCCCCTTAAGGCCACAATAAATATGTGACATCATTCAAACAGCCATGGTTTTCGGTCATTAATCTTTCAGGACTGTCGTCTCTTACTACGTCTCTTATTATTATATGTGACAACGCACGACATTCGAAAAGAATATTGGTATCATCATAAGTAACCTAATAGCGCCTTTAGGTATTTACAAGGACAAGGAAAGAGGCAAAAAGCTATGTTTCATAATAAACATCCGAGTGGGATATACTCACAACAAATATTTTGACTATAACCAATTCTTTGGGAAATTTTACTCACTTGAATAAATGAATTTTATCCAGCGAAACGACAATCCATCACACACCAAAGTAAATCACTAATTATTTCCTCATGACTACCATGTATAAGCAGGAACAAACTGAAGACTTTTTGAGGGTGATATAGGTATTTGTTTCTATTCATATGTGTCTTCAAGTGGATGAAATTAGGACTCATTGTGCTCATTTTTCGTTATTTTGCACTAGATTTGTTGAAATGAAATTAAGTTTTGAAAAAAACAAGTCGTTGAAAAAATCCCATTGACACTCATGTTTATTAGCTATTTTGTTTTTGATGGGTTGTCATATGTAATATTTTTTTTTATGCAAAAAAAGTCCCAGTTTCAGAAGCTAGTTATCATATATGGGGGCTTCACAGAGTCTGACTGACGAAAGCCTCATGATAAATGGAACTGGATGTATTCTAATGTCCCAATTCAATCGCCATGATTGCTCAGGATCAAGTATTATGCGCATGCCCTTAAACTGGCCGTAATTTGATAAATACATGTATTGTCATGATCATGATACACATGATTAATATAATTGTTCATACACTTGATCGCACACAAATTAAATTGTAGATAGTATATAGTTAGCCAGCTCGAATTTGGCAGGGGCATAGATCGGTGAGGTTCTCTTCTTTATCGTTATCGAGGGCACTATTTAGTGATTATGAGCTTCGGGTTGTTATTATGGCTATGTTGATGGAAACGTTCTAAATTTTATGAGGAATATACTCCACATACATCCATTCATAACCCCAACGTCAGGTATTCACAAAACTAAGTTTAACATTTCATGTGATCGCCAATATGTTTCTTCTGCAGCCGTCCGATTCGGAGAACTGTTGTGTTTGTGAAACTACCACCTGCCAAGTTGTGACTTCATCAAAAGAAATACGACTGTCTCAGAGTAGATCAAATATAAGTGTGACTTAAAGAGCAGTAATGCTACATTATTCATATCCAATCGCCCACATTCACCCATCAGTCATGTCTTCGTGAAAATTTGTAGTTTGTATGTACATTAGGTGAGTATATTGTTACCGATATCTGGGAATTAACAGTTGATTACCTCCTGACAGTAGATTCATCAAGATAGAATGTTGTTTTATCAAAGTCAAATCGACAAATATATCAGATTGAAAGTACTGTGTACGGAAATCAGTAATTCCAATTATGATTTTAGCTTCCTGCTGCAATATAGCCACTCTTTGGGATAAACAGACCTAGGTCACAACGAAAGCTGAACAGAGTAGAAAGAAAGTAATACAGCAGACGAGATTCTGGGATACTGACTCCCTGATAGGGATACATGGTTTGCGTCGTGAAAAATGCAGTATATGACTGTTTGAATGTATGAGTATTAGCACTGTCCGGAATCCGTTTCGGCAGAGGATATTGGGAAACGATATTTTTCGGTTGGGAAACGATATGTTCGATTGGGAAACGCCAAGCTGCAAGGGGGTATGTGTTGTTTTCCTCAATAAAGTATAAAAAATAGGTGTAATCGTTAATCAGAAGAGAGACAAACATGCGCTGATGTTGTATAAAGCCTCCAGTGTCGACCAAACCTGCTATACTTGATGTAATATCATTTTTGTGACATGAAATGCGATGAAAATCACTCCGTTTTGAACAAATGACTACTGATAATTAAATATGTGTCTGATGCACACAAAAAGTAAAACGAGTCAAGAGAAAGGTATATTACATGATCCCCAACAAAAATAAACATTTTACATCGTCTCATTAATAAATGTTTGCTGATTTTCTGAACCATTGATGTTTCGGTGGGTAAACGATACGTATAGAGAAGGCGCCGGTTGGTAAACCATGCTGTTTCGATTGGGAAACGCAAAGTTTTGTACATATGAAATACGAGATCAACTGTTATACACAAGCAATACTGTGTGGTCTTTAGTGAAAGGTTACCTCGAGTGAATTATTAATTATATGACTGTATGCACAACATTTTGGGTGTGAAATAAGGTGAATCATGTGCCCGGCTCGACATAATAGAAAAAGTTTCGAGATTTTTGTTTCAAAACATGCTAATTTGGGTCCTTGACAATGTGTATTAAGATGGAGTGCCTCGATAGGCCCAATATTTAGGCTCAAAAGGCCCAAAATTTTTAGCTGTGTTCTCAAAAACTGTCCGATCAGTTTTGAGATTTTTGTTTAAAAAGATTCCTCTTATGTACCTATCTGAAGTGTATAAGTTTTGTTGCCCTTGAATCGCCGGTCTGCATGTGGCGGCCATTTTGAATTTTCGACAGGTTGGTGAAAAAAAAAACTTTTTCGTCCCAAATCAAGTCACTATGGTATCCAACCAAAAAAATTTCCCCCTTTTTTGGATTTCACGCAATTTTTCCTTCACAATGGGAGCTATATGGAGTAAACTCCTAGAACACTTAAAGATGGAGCTTACATATTGGCACATTCAAATAGGAAATCATATATTGTGGTTTCGGTGGTGATCTTAAATTTGACCTTCAATGACCTCGAAAGGTCAAAGCGCCCTTTTTTGTCAGAAAATTGGTCAAATTTGGTCTTTGGCGGCCATTTTTTCAAAAACTGTTCAGACGGTTTCAGAATGTCGTTTGAAGAGATCACCCTTATGTACCTTTGCGACATGCCTGAGTTTCTTTGCCCTTGAATCGCTCAAAGTGGGCCATTTTGGCCCAAACTTGGCCCAAATGGGACTTTCCCATGTTAAATTCTCTTGTGCTTTATAATGGAACATATTATTGCTAATATCTCACTCAATATTGAGATTAGAGATTAGGAATCAATTGTGGACATAGAGGAAATGATATAAATGAATATTCTCATAACCTTGAATTTCACATTCGATCTAATTTTCAAGGTCACAGGACAGAATGGCTAATATCTCGCTCCTTATCGACTTTATAGCTTGGGAATCAATTGTGGACATACAGGAAATGATATACGTCAAATTTCTTGATGACCTTGAATTTGGCCTTGATCTCATTTTTCAAGGTCAGAGCACAAAATGGCCAATATATCGCTTATTATCGACTTTACAGCTGAGGAATCAATTGTGGAGTTTTCGTGACCTTTGATCTTACCTCAAGGTCAGACAACAAAGTGGCTAATATCTCGGTTATTATCAACTTTACAGCTTAGGAATCAATTGTGGACATATAGGAAATGACATATGCCGAATATTCTCATAAGCTTGAAGTTGACCTTTGACATTTTTTTTTGTCCGAGCACGAAATGGCTAATATCTCGCTCATTATCGACTTTCCAACTTAAGAATCAATTGTAAGCATATAGAAAATAATGTCCCCTTTGGGCAGACATTGTTGAAAAATTACCATTGCAGACTTTGAGACCTTAACATTGTACAGTTCTCCGGTAATATTTCTAAGCTAATTTTTCCCTGTTTCCTTGTCCACAGCGGGTCTCAGTGTTGAAAAGTTTTTTTTCTTGGTGTTTGTCAAATGAGTGCTTCACAATGTGGTTAGAGTCCTCAAACTTGGAATGACAGTTATAACACCTGGCGTTTAGGCCACAAGACGCCATCTGTTGGAAGAAATAATAAGTATGAATGAATAATAGCCAAAAACGAGCCTTAACGGGCCATACATTTCCAATAAAATATCGTTTACTAATCGAAACATCTATATCAGAACTGTTGTCCAATCGGAACAGTATCGTTTACCCACCGAATCATCAATGGTTCAGAAAATCAGCAAACATTTATTAATGAGACGTTGTAAAATGTTTCTTTTCGGTGGGGATCATGTAATACACCTTTCTCTTGACTCGTTTTACTTTTTGTGTCCATCAGACACATATTTAATCATCAGTGTTCATTTGTTGATTTTCGGTGTGATTTTCATCACATTTCACGTCACAAAAACGATATTACTTCAAGTATAGCAGGTTTGGTCGACACTGAAGACTTTATACAACATCAGCGCATGTTTGTCTTTCTTCTGATCAACGATTATACCTATTTTTTCATACTTTATTGAGGAAAACAACACATACCCCCTTGCAGCTTGGCGTTTCCCAATCGAACATATCGTTTCCCAACCGAAAAATATCGTTTCCCAATATCCTCTGCCGAAACGGATTCCGGACAGTGATTAGAGCGATCTAACGTATATACGTATCATTCATTAACATCAGACCACCAAGTCATTATTCAATAGATACTATAACAAATCGTAATACACAGTGTGATATTGGCTTTAAAAACGTATTAATTTGAGAGCATGACGCACAGTGATACTGCAAACAGTTTCAAACTGTCTGGAGTGTGAATTGATCACTATCAAGGATGCCTCAACAAATCGTTCTCAGCGAAAATCACCCCTTTATATGGGACGTTTGATGTTTATTGGTCTGTTGATAATGGCCTGTTGTCATCTGCTCGCTTTGTTGTGGCTCAGTGCATGCACGTACCATTTCTAAGCACCCACACTGTAAAAAATAATGGTATATTGTGATTTAGTAAATCTGATTTACCAAATTGATTTTATTTTTGTTTTTATATTGATTTACTCGAGACATATTACATGACATCTCACAGCTGGCCGGGTGTCTGTGATGTTCACATCGCTTTGACTTTGGTACTTAGTATCACTCGGCTTTGACCACTAACACTGATTTATTCGTCTATGGATTCGGTATTGGAATATGAATTCGTCTCGTTGTCGGTATCCATTTCTACATGATACGCTCCTTTGAATTATATGCTACATACAATTTCGGGACACACAACAAGTCTAAAGACTGTCATCATCCCCTGAAAATCCACACATGTATATACAGTATCATTATAGATGTCTCATCAGTGTCACATAGATAAAGAACAAAACAATGAATTCCCTCCTATATCAAGCATGAGAGTTGTATACATACATGTATAAGCAATGTGTCATTTCCCTTAGTCATAAAAAATAGATTTTACAAAGATTTAAAACTTTCTGGTAGTACGAACATAAAACAAAATTACCGATACTGATTTAAAAGTAACATTTTATACGAAGAAATTTTTTTTTTTTAAACTAATACAAAATTGTCAAGTTCATCTGATATCCAAGTTCAATGGATATTGAAGTGAACTACAAATGTGATTTTTAAGGATAGGATAGGACACAGGGGCATGAAAACTACTTTAGTTCGCAGTTGAAAAAACTGTCAGATTATCGTAACGTATTTACGTGGGTATTACCTGACTGACATCCGCAGGTGCGCAGTATCATCATAAATAATTACCCAGCAAAATGCTTTATGGTTATATACTTTTCAATGTCTTCAGTTAATGTTCCCAGAATCTACGAGATTCAGTATAGATCTATTGATATGTATTTTCTGTAGGGGGTCCTGATACCAGTTAAATATATATCTATAGTATGTGTAAAGTCTATTCCTCGTGTGATCAAAATGAGTGGGACTGATGTCATTAATATTTTACTTGTAATTCTACATTTTATTTCGTCCTTTGTGCTGAAAACAAAACAATCAGACAATCAATCATCTTATGCAGAACATGCTTCACAACTCCAAATACCACTATATATGGATATTACTGACGATAAACTGACAATAAGACATGCCAATTGTCATTGAACGAACAATGTGTCGTACTACTTACCGTAGTCGAGGTTTCTGACAAAGGTGTATATGCTTTATACGTAGATTCGATGTACGCACTAGAACCCCCCCCCCCCCTCCCTCGATACATATATGTACAAAATATTTTTTTACAAAACAAATACGGTGAAACAGATTTTGTTTAACGTTATAATCAAGTGAAAGGACATCATTATTATTCATCCTGTAAACTGACACATCAGAATGAAACAAAAACATAGGCCCAAGGGACCTGTAGCTGACCGGCTAGCCAATAGGTGATCGGACCGATGGTCTGGTAACTTCAGATTACAAGTATATTCAGCATATATCATTTCTCATATGCCCGCAATTGATTCCTAAGCTGTAAGGTCGATAATAAGCGAGATATTAGCCATTTTGTGCTTTGACCTTGAAAATGAGGTCAAAGGTCAAATTCAAGGTCATGAGGATATTCAGCATATATCATTTCCTATATGTCCACAATTGATTCCAAGTCTCTTATCTCAATATTAAGTGCGACATCAAGAACATTGTGGCCCATTATAAAGCATAGGAGAATTTAACATGGGAAAGTCCTATTTGGGCCCCGTAAAAAACATCAAAATGGCCGCCACATGCAGACCGGCTATTCAAGAGCATCGAAACTTATATGCATTATAAAGATACATGAGGGGAACATTTTGAAACTATAATCTCAAAATTGATCAGACAGTTTTTGAGAAAATAATTTTTAAAGTTGAAAAAATGCAAAAACAGCCATTTTCGGCATAAAAATGGCCCTCAAAACTGCATAATTGATTCAATAAAAAAAATGAAAAAAACGTATGGGGGTATTGACCCAATACATATTCACACAAATTTATGGAAAAATTCATCAGCCCGAAAAAAAGATAAAAAATGTTAACTGATGATGTGGCGGACGACAACGGACGAAAAACCACGACGATAGCTTATCGGCCCTTATGGGACGGTAAGCTAAAAATATACATCACATACTAATTAACATGAGAATGCGACACAAGACACATCATTTCGCAGGCATTCTATTACAGTCGTGATAAATCGCACAAATAATCTTCTCATAGAAATGCAAATCTGATGTATGATCAAAAGGACACGTGCAATGTTTCCATAATTTTAAGCAGTGTTCCAAGCCACTGCTTATCAATTCAAAAAGGGTCTTTGTGATAGTCACACGATCCGTGATGATGAATGAAGAAAGGACACAAAAAGAAATATGAAAATGAATATTATGCAAAATACGTATGGGTTGTTCCAGTTGCAGTGGCTCGCAGATCAGTGATAGTAGGGACATTAGAGCAGTGACCCTTGTTCAGTGTCTGGAAAGCTGTTTTGCATCCGTTTCCATTGTCATTTACCTTGCTTGCTTTGGATGTTCAATATTCCAAGCGCATGACAAAATGCACGCGTATGTTGTTGGGGTTGTCATGGGGTTGTACCAGACGCAAGTCGATTGGACGTTGATCTTCATGCTGGTTTATTGTCGGCATCGTGAATGTACAAAAGTAGTACAAATAAGACCCTGAAATGATATTTACAGTGATTCAGTGATATGGAATATGATGATGATATATATACAGTCAAAACAACGGCAAACGTATACTTTCACCAATTGACCAAAGATGATAGATTTGCGATAGTGTGAAATGAGTATGAAGCTGATTTATGACGACGATGACTGGCTTAGCCCTTGGTAACATAGATGCTGCGGAGGTAATCAATGGTGTCAGCCGTAGCCAATCCCAAACCTAGATACAGAAATGTGCAAAGTTTACCAGCAATTGTGTACCAGCTAGGCAATTCAGTTCGATATCTATTATAGATTAACCGACTGAATATTATGGTGTTCACTTGTATTTTGTTTATTCATTGTAGTTATGTACAGTTGTAATGCCTGCAGGCAGCAAACACAATCGACTTAACCGCCTCTGTGGCCGAGTGGATGGGACTGGTGGCTCTTGAAGCGACGAAGCTCAGAGGCGACAGGTGACACGGGTTCGAACGCCGTCACCGGCAAAAAGTAGGTGGAGCTTTCATCCTGGCACCGCAAAGGTTTCTTCATTCGAATGTGCTTCCAAATGCAAAATTGTCACTCGACGGGGGATCGGGAAGACAGGCAGAATTGCCTATCAGCATGGACCGTCGTTAAATAAATCTGATTGTTATTATTATTATTATTATTATTATGACAAAACCCTTCTCAATACATGAGAAGCCGGTCGATGTTGGCGGATGAGGAGAACAATCGAATTGGATGTGAGAATAACAAAATGGCGAATGGCCGTAATGACAACAAACGGAATACTCTAAAGCGACGTGAAGACTATGGCTTGGGAACAGGTCATGTCAATCTGTGGCCAGCGGGCGGTGGCGGTGGAAGCCTGCCACACGTACACAAACTTGAGGTGCAATGTCCAGAATAAAGTAATGAAAATATACTACTCTTTCTTGATGAAAGCTGAAGACGCCCCACGTTTACTTCCATGGTTATGCTTTTGTTGTGACACACATATTAAAAATTGGCACAAACTCTGTTGTTACATTCCAATAAAGAGATACAGAATTTGTTACGTTTGGTTGAAAT